>NNCF01126112.1:18176-96277 GCA_002313205.1 Laupala kohalensis
AGGAGGAGGAGAAGGAGGAGGAGAAGGAGGAGGAGAAGGAGGAGGAGAAGGAGGAGGAGGAGAAGGAGGAGGAGGAGAAGGAGGAGAAGGAGGAGAAGGAGGAGAAGGAGAAGGAGAAGAAGGAGAAGAAGAAGAAGGAGAAGAAGAAGGAGAAGAAGAAGAAGGAGAAGAAGGAGAAGAAGAAGGAGAAGAAGAAGGAGAAGAAGAAGGAGAAGAAGAAGGAGAAGAAGAAGGAGAAGAAGGAGGAGAAGAAGGAGGAGAAGAAGGAGGAGAAGAAGAAGGAGAAGAAGAAGGAGAAGAAGAAGGAGAAGAAGAAGGAGAAGAAGAAGGAGAAGAAGAAGAAGAAGGAGAAGAAGAAGGAGAAGAAGAAGAAGAAGGAGAAGAAGAAGAAAGAAATAGTGATTATGTAAATATTGAAGCTTATGATTTTAATATGGTTCCAAAAATGATGGAAATAAAAACTTGACTAGCTGGTGTTCTGTTTTCTCAACACTGCCCAAAATGGATGAAAAATCAACTTTCTGTTTGACGACTAGCATATTTCTGTCCAAAGTGCATGAAGGAAATAATAGGTAGAGGATCACTTCATCTCACATTGAATTAATTTTTTCAGACGAGATACATAGAGGCAGTATTTCTTTGAGTAGATTTACTAGATCCATAGTTGCTTGGAAATCTTATTATGCAACAGCCATCACTCCATTTAAAAAAATGGTTGAAAATGAGTAGAAACAAAAGTTCATTCCAGGCAACTTTCATTCTTCTTTTTTGGTTGATGAATAACGCCAAGTACTTTGAAATAAAAGTTCTCTAGCTTATGTCTCCCATTCTCACACAGTATAATATAACAAAATTTTTAGAAATACAATTCTCAACTAGTCAACGTAGTATTTATTATTACTGATCTGTAAAAGTTTCTTACCAAATTTGTGTTCGTTGCACACATTTTGTCAACCATTTCACTCTGAGATTTCAGAGCATTCTCCATTAGACGACTCGTTAGATTACAGTGGTTGTTAGAAACTGCATAACCAGATCCTACAAAAACAACAAATATCAAATTAAAGGAGTCATAGTGTACCAATAAATAATGGGTTCTTAAGGGATTTGTATAGTAAAGAATACCTGCTCATATCTTTCACAACACAAAGTGGAGATAATATGGATAACAGAATACTCTGGATTCATCATACTAACAATGTATACTCCAGAGGAATTGAAGAATTTTTGGCACATTAAAAACAAAATTATATAATAATAAGAATTTAAAACCAACTTACCATGGAAAATAAGATATTGCAGAGTATTCTGTTAACTACACTGGAAGATAAACATCTTAATCAGACATATATAATGTAATATCAGTACAACTTACAAGATAGATATATCTTCTTAAATCTTTATTTTGAAGTATGTAAAAAAAAAAAGAAAAAAAAAAGTATGAGAACAACTGCGACTATTATGTAGTGTAATTATTCAACAGTTGGGGGGAATAATTTCCAATGCATTAAATCACTATCATGCTAACTTTATACAGATTGTTGAAATACATAGGATGTCATCATGGACATGTTTCTCCTTAGGGGATGTAACAAAAATAACTATAGAAACTCCTTGAGTAACTTGTATTTGCAAACAAAATTACAGTGAAACACCTTTAAAAGAGACACCAGAGGATCCCAATAACTAAATTCAAGGGACCAAAATTTATGCCGAAATCTTGTTTGTTCTTGCTTAATGAAGGTTCGTAAATTCAGAGGTGATTTGCAGGTTGTGTCAACCAGGGTCAAAATAAGTTTCCTTAATGCTGATGCCAAAGAGTCAAAACAAAAATATGGCCACAAATTAGTGTCAGATTCATAACAACTATCTTCCAGTAGCGCTACCATTCCTTTAGTTTAGCCCTGGCTTCCTTAATAATAGATACCCAGTCTCTTCAATCTAATGCCTCCTTACACCATCTTTTAACCTTAATACTTCTCAAATCATCCTCCACTTGATCCATCCATCACATTCTGGGCCTACCTTCCTTTCTTCTTCCAATAAATACCTTCTTAACAGCTCTCTTCATTCATTCTTATTAAGTGTCCAGCCTATTCTAGCCTTCTCATTTTAATACATGACAATATCAGGAGCTTTGTATAAATCTGATAGTTTTTTATTCATTCTAATCCTCCATAAATTTTGTTCCCAAATAGGTGCATACACACGCTGCAGTATTTTCTGTTCCCAGACTCAAAGTATTTGTTGTGTAGCAGCAGTCAAGGTCAACATTCACACCCATACAAGACAATACATTTTGATCATGGTATTATACAGTTGAATTTTAACTTTTTTACTCAGCTGTCTGTTTCAAAGGAGTTTGTACATACTGCCGTAAGTTCTATTTCCAGCAGAGATTCTTGATCTGATTTCATAATTTGACAATATTATCGCCAAATGACTGCGGTAATTAGGCGTAGACAATATTGATGAAATTAGTAATTCATGGAAATTGAACATCAAGTAAAGGAACATATTCAACACACACAACTTCAGAAGAATGTTGTTACACTTCCCCCACTAAATAATGCTAATTAGATCAGGTAGTTCTTGTTAAATTTCCTAAACATGAACAAACACTTATTTTGGCCGTAACATATTATTGATCTAAGTTATTTTATACGGAAGATCTCCCTTGCCTTCAAATATACCTCACTTCCATGAAGTATTATCACACACTTAAATAAAATCCTATACTATTAAGCAAGTAATAATTGTATCCATGTATTTGTCAAAAATTTTCTCGAGAATGACTAAAGATTTTAATGAAATTTACAAATAAGATGTATTTTGGGATGAAAATGTGATATAACGTGGTCTTTTTTATTTCTATAACAATTTTAACACATGTAATATTAGCGTTATTAATAAACCAAATATTTTCTCTCCTTGAGTCCGTGTCCGGTGGTCCAGGAGTTAATGTATAAACTTCATATCCACAAGGTCCAGGGTTCGAATCCCAGAGAGAGCGGATATGTTTTTTAAAATCATTTTTGTCGATATTAGTCTATTATACATTTATCCTCTTTTTCCATCTCCCATCTGAAATGTTCTTCCTGTCATCAAGTTCTTTTTTGTAACAATCACACAAATAAGTTATATAATAGTTAAGAATCCAAAAACTCAGATTCACCACCAACAGCATACCAAGCAGATTGAACTGGCATTTTTCGATACACCTGACTTAAAATTTGTTTTTAATTGCAACAATGGTTCTTTAATAGTAACAATATATGTTAAATACACAAGGAAAGTATAAAAGGATTTTAAATAAATACACAAGGATTTTAATAAAAGTTAAATTCGTCTTGTACTTTATCACGCCATTGCTGTAGCGCTTTTTAAATAACTTATTACAATTTCAAAAACTATTTTCTTGCATGATTGATTGTGTTGCCGTATGACTAATATTAATTTAGTTTTATGTGTACTCAACTTTGACACGGTTCTGTACATTAATTCTGTAGCCCCATCCTGGCCCGGGTTTTTCTCCGTTTTTCCTTCTGGTAGAGGCGGATTTATCATAACGGTTCTCTAGGTTTTGTCTAGGGGCGTGTCTATTGTAACAATAAATCGTGAATTTAGTGTTATTTCAATTCTTATGATTTTTAAACACTATACTCAGAATAATCTATAGTTCGATAATAACTTACATGTAATTTTTTGCTTAAAATTACAAACATATTGACATTCTATTAGTATTATAACTCGCAGCTAACTTTTTATCTTATCTACGAACTTTTGCTAAAATTTTTGAATCCGCCTCTGCCTTAGGGCCCTTGATCGGAATTGATGGGATGGTCCCTTGCTTGCTTCCGGAGAGTAAATTAGTTTGTTTTTTTCCCTCCACGTGGTCATACGCAGTTTGTACTGTTTTTTGACAATAAATTTATTATTTATAAGGAGGGAGATCATATTAATAAAAATAAATGAAAAATACAGTGGATTCTCTTTAACTCGAAACCCGTTAACTCTAAATCCTCTCCAAAATGAAGAAATTAGCTATTTCCTTCTGTTGAAGTACAAAAAACCCTACAACTCAAATTATTTAAATGCTATAACTCAAACTGAATATGAATTCCCAGTGATGTAGTTTTCATACATGTCACACTTTCTAAAGTGAACTACAAGTCTAGTGGACTCTATAACTCGAAAAAGCAATACGGCCTCTGTAAATTGAAATTCTTTTCACACGATTCTTAACTCCAAGCAAGTTTTGTTGTTGACAATTAATTCCAAGAAATGATTTCTTACTTTCATTTAAAGATTTAGTGATATTGAGGATAATTATATTTAGTGCATTGTTTGCAATCGAAACAATTGACATAGAATGTGTTAATTACTTGACTCAAATTTTTATTTTCTCGTGACTAACTTGAACAACATATGCCTCTATAAGTCAAAATTGATAATGTGAAAAATTCCTTATCTCGAAGTCCTGTATAACTCAAAAACTTGTTAACTTGAAACTTAAAACCCTTCCCTTGAAGTTCGAGTTAAAGAGGCTCCACTGTATAACTTTCTCGGCGGGGAATCAAACTCGGACCTCGCACGTATATATAAGAGACTTTGATCCCTAAACTACAAACAAGTTTTGACAAACTTTTATCTTTTTATTAAAAAAGTAATTAAATTACCGCACTAAATATTTTCTACACTGAAATATTATGAAATAAACAATATTCATTTGAATTTGACATGAATACTTTTGATGTAATGTAGTAACAACACATCACATTGAATGAACGTTAGCTCTACTAACAAAATACGAACCAGCTTATTCTTGTTAAGTAATAATTGGCAAAGCAATAAGAGGATTGTAAGTTTCTTCAAAGATAAAATGAGTTCCTAGATCTGTTCAATTTAAAAAGAAAATTCAGTAAAGAATTTAAAAACAAAAAGTATACGACTGTAGTCCAACCTTTCCTTTCAACCCACAATGGAAAATGAACACACGTATAGACTATTTTATCTCAACGTTCACCCAGTTCACCTTCTTTCCCTGGTTGTGTGCGAAAGTATCATTCTGCTGACCCGAGTAAACTCCCACGTGTCTACAGCGACAGAAAGAGACTGCAGAAACAGGTCCCTATTCCAAATGTACTCAAACCAAATTCAAGTTTGGTTCAGATACATTGATTTTGTTATAGAATAAACAAAAATCTATAACATACACACCATTATCGTAAAGACCTGAAAAGATCTTGATTTACTTTTCAGACATCCATTATACTTTCCTTGTACCTATGAATAATTGGAACGTAAAGACCTGAAGAATAAGTGATTACCAATCAGAGGCAAAATACCTTCTTTTTACTGAAGACTGTTCACCACTGATCGGTGTCTTAGGGACGGCGAATACTTTCTCATGGTAGTCAACATTTATCTCATAAATAAATATGTATGTCTAATATTATAAATAGGGTATATTGTGGGTTACAATGAATATATAATTTTCATTTGTTTACGAATATGTGAAGAAAAGAGGAAAGCACAATTTAAGACAAATGGTTTTTATTTTCTACTTATTCTCAGTATATGTTCTACTCCGTAACGACTGAGTGTCAATTCCATAAAATTTCAGAATTACTCCTTAAACCTGGGCAAACACAAAAAACGTCTTAAATGGGCAAAGTAAACTGCGCAGTAACCAAATTAGCAAAAGAGTTATGTATGGAATTATCATTCGTTATATTCATGATTACACAGCAGTATAACCGAGTAAGTAAACCATGGTTTGAATCGCTTTGCGAAAAATATTTTGTCATAAGACAATATTGTGAGCTATTTGAGAAAAGCTCGGTCGCCCAGATATTTAGTTGTTGAATGATGGAATCAGGTTAAATATAAAAGAAATATCATACTTTTTTCAAAACAGTATTCTTTAATTTTCTTTGAAAATATGACATGAGTTTCCTGCTTTGTATTTTTCTTACATCTTTAAGAATGTGAGACTGTTATTTCCCTGGAATGTAACATTATTTTCCGGAGTGTGCTCCAATGCAAACTTCTCTACTGTGCCCAATGCTGCTGTTACAGCAGATTTGGGTACATCATCTCGGTCTCTTCCTCTTCATCCTATTCTTTTTCTCCTACTGTGGTGGCATGCACATGTGAACTACATGCAGTGGGGAATAGTCATCACCTGTTTCTAAATTCATGTCAACCACTACATATTCCTCAAAGGAAGTTTCAATGTTCATCGCTTCCTTTAATCCTGCCCAAAACTCACTATATTCACTTTCACTCTCCTCCTCCACATCCAGACAATTTGAAAATCCTGCTTTCCTGAAACAATTTGCAATTGTTGTTCTCAACACTCGGTTCAAAGTCTCACACAGGTGTTGCATTCTCTGTGACACATTCCATTTCAGTAACTTTGTATTAGGGCAAGAATGGCGGTAACTTTTCATTTCCATGACTACTGGTACAAAAAAGAACAGTAAAACACTCCTTGCTCATCCCTCCCCCATGGCAAGACTGTCCATTTAAAGTATGGTTAAGAAGTAAATTTTTAAAAACTCCTGCTTCATTGGCATTAACAATGTCCTCCAGATTGTATCTCTTGTTTAACAGAGGCAACCACACCCTGAAATTTGCCACAACGTGTGTTGATGGCAGTTTCTTCTCAAGAAACTTTCGAAGTCATCAGGTGTCGGCGTTTCTTGAACTTATGGAGTCAACCAAGGAACAAACTTGGACTTTCCTAATTTGAATGCCACCTGCCTGGTATGCTCCTGGAGGATAGGATCAGACACGGGAATTTATTTAGCCCGTTCCTGGGAGAACCAGTTAAATACTGCTTCGTCACGGTCATTATTTACATACTGCTTGATCAATGTCTTAGTAATTAGTTTGCCTGGCAACATCTCCCTTCTATCTTCCCTGGCCCACAGCTTTAATGATGCTAATGTTAGAGCTCCCAAGAAAATCACAGTTGCTTGCTCAATCACATTATCTGACATGGCCAGAAAATTAGACACAAAATTAGGGGTAAAGATTTAAATACATAAGGTGCATATAAATAATGAAGCAACAAACGTGATTGTTTTAACATACCACTTTAAAGCACTGAATATTAAATTGTGTAAAATACCGAAACACTTACTAAGTTAATTTCAATTCATTAGTTGTTCCCTCACTTAATACAACTAAATAATATTTGCACTAAACGTCATAAAATATATTAAAAACTAAATTTTTCATAAGCAATTTTGTACAGGCTTATTAGGCCTTGTCCCTCTGAATATACACTATAAAATATACACCCACAAAGACAACAGGTACTGGCAATATATACCCAAAAAAGTTTTATCGTGTTAAAAAGTTAAATATTGCTAATATTGAAAGCATATCCTTTTTTTAAAGATTAATCTAATTTATGATATACCAATATTTACAAATGTAGGCATTACCAAATAATTATATTACAATTAAGTATTTATAAATTTATAATTTTTTTCTGATACATTTATGTTATTTATACTTTTGAGTGTAAATTTTGTAAAAAACATTGTATCACTTCCTATAGGGCTTGTTGCCTATTGATCTTTAACATTAATAATATCCATAAACAAACTTACAGTGAGATTTAGCAGATACCACGTAGAAATGTAGTTTGCCCAAAAAAGCATGCGCAGAAAACACTGTACTGCATGGACTTGTAAGCAGAAGCTAACAATTTATGTATGTTACACAGTTCATTCAAAGCAGTTTGAAGACGCACTTTGTTAAACCATTTGTGATGAAAGACGGGCATTGCCTGTCCTCTACAATTGGATGACTTCCTGACGAAAGACAGGCAGCCCCCATCCTGTACTTTTGAGGTAGGATTTTGATTTATTTTTACTATATTTTTACATGTCTTTATTTCTACTAGTTGTCTGAGTCTTTCAGAAGTTTATTATTAAATATCGATAGTTCTACGCCAATATTTTATATTATATTGATGTTTGAGTAAAGTTGTTGTAGTGTGTCGTTGAAGCATGAGATCATGGCGGAATCAAGGTATTTATGGAATGAAATGTCATGGAATCTAGTGAGTTTGCGAAATGGGTGATAGAGGCTTTGAATAAAAGTGATGAGGATTTGGGCAATGTAGACACGGGTGATACTGACGATATTTGTAGTGAGAGTATTCAGACAATTCCAAAGAGTACCGAGAACAATATACGTATTTACCCGAATATAGCCACCCCCTCTATTTTGGGGGGCAAAAATTTAGAGAAAAAAAATGAAGTAGAGTAAAATCAACTTTCTAAAATGTCTTTCTTGAGGGAAATGCTCATTCAAAATTACATGTCAAAAGGTTGGCACTGGTAAGTATAACCAAAGTACTTTAAATCTAACTGATGCAGTTCTACTTCTTCTCTTGACATCGCCAGATCCACACGGACTTCGGCTCTACTTCAAATTCTCGTGGTGCTGCTTTATTTCTGAGTGACTGAGCATTATTTAGAATTTGCAAGAAGAATAAAAGTATGTCTGCTGAGTATGGTAGACCTCAAAACATTCTTCTAAATGAAGAGCATCACCACACTTTTTGCACTGCCATGCACTTTCACTTCTTTCCCTCCACAACACACCTTTTCATTGCACTTTTCTTTTTGTATGTATTGGCTATATACGTTGGAAAATGTGCCCCATGTTTTGCCTGAAGTCACAGAGGAGTGGAGTTTCCAGATGGTCATCCTCTAGTAGAATATTCTGGCAATTGACAGTTTTGCAATAGTACTATCTGAAGTCAGTGCACCCAGACTTTTTTCCAATTATCTTAAAACACAGAATAAAAAAATTAAACATACGCACATCAAGGAGATAATAAAATATTTTCCTATATCCCTTCACTGTGGGCCACATGACGGGAAATATAGTGGTTATTTGGTCACAAATCATTGCATCCTCTCCACATGTGGTATTGAAGGGAACATTTATGTTTCATCACTCGGCGTTTGTCCTTTCTTCAGTCTCATTTTATCGGTCCTCTGTATATCAGCTGATTCTTGTTTTGTAGACAGAGAATGATCATCCTTGTTGTCCTTCCATTTAACACACAGCACATTGTTCATGGCCCATACATCACGTTCTCCACATTTCAGGATGTTTTTATTAATTTTGAGAGGAATGTTTCTTCTATTCAGTCTCACTGTGACCTATTACATTTGTTTTCCTGTCTGTCTTGTAAATAATCTGGGGAAGAGTACCAATTATGTAAAAACCAACTGTACAATCTTTGTCCAACAATGGTTCAAAGATGTTTAGCAACACATTTGTGCTTGCTGGAAGACTAGGATCAATCACATCATCACCTATATAAATTTTGTCAAACAAGCAATAGCAAGAACTTGATTTGCAAAGTTAGTATAATAATAATAAATTTGTTTTCAAAAAAGCAGTACAAACTGCATATGACCATGCGGAGGACAATAAACTAATTTACTCTCCGGAAGCAAGCAAGGGACCATCCCATCAACTCTGATCAAGGGACCTAAGGCAGAGGCGGATTCAAATTCCTAGATAAGAGAAAAAGTTAGCTGTGAGTTATAATACTAATAGAATGTAAATATGTTTGTAATTTAACACAAAATTTTATTTTACACATACAAATTATTATCGAACTATAGATTTCACTGAGTATAGTGTTTAAAAATCATAAGAATTAAAATAACACTAAATTCACAAGTTATTGCTACAATAAATACGCCCCTAGACAAAGCCTAGAGAACCTGTATAAGAAATTTTATACTTTATACAAAATCTTGTCTGCTTGGATCTATTGCACTAAACATATGAAAGACAACATTTAAATTACATTAGACTTTCATATAAAGCTAAGTCTTCAGTAGGGAAATACAACTCTCAAAACTTAGACGAGAAGTGTTGAATGATAGGTCTCATTTTTCTTCAGTTTATCACTATGGTCTTCATTGTTGTCATTAGTGAAAAGTAAAATTTGTGAGATAATTTTGAACTTTCTCTACTCATTGTCTTGCAAAATTTTAGTGTCTTTAAACATCTGTTTTTAGTCCAGTACAACTGGATTCCTGGTTTCCGAACTTGAAATAACTAAAACAAAATACGCTTAAATCTCATCTAGCGTTGTGTCAATCCATTTTTATTATCTTTCAGCTTCTTTGTTTTTCCATTGCTCAGCTGCTTTGCTGAGTAAGCATTGCTCATTAAAAAAATTTCCTGAATAAAGGTTCCGTGTATTCTAAAAACTCTGCAATTCTGTGGGCTCCTTTATACATTCATCCTCCTCCTAACTTCTTTACTATTAATAAATAGCTGCTGAATAACTGAAATGCAATAAAACTGCTAAGTTTGCTGCTTAACTGACCACCCTCTGCATCATGGAAAGAAACTTCCATGATATATTTTTGTTAAGAAGTTTTTTCTAATAAATACAATAAAAATGTTAAACACACAAGGAAAGTATAATCAGGCAGATCATGTTAACAAAAATAAATGAAAATATAACAAATGGTTATTTTCTACTTTATGGGTAATTATGGGTGTCATTTCCATGAAATTAAGAATCACTCCTTAAACCCAGACACACATAACACCACACACACACACCAAATAAGCAAAATAGCTATGCTTGGAATTATCATTCGTTATACTAATGTTTACAGAGCAGTGTAATTGAGTAAGTAAACCATGGGATTAATGCCTTTATGAAAAATATTTTTAAAATTGAAATTGGATGATTTTGTCAGGATTATGATATGCGAGGTCATACATTGGAACTATACTAACAATTTTTTACGATTGATTGAAAATCATATGACCAATTTGTGAACCACCCAAGCGAAGCTCAGTCACCCAGATATTATGATTTAAAGGACACAAGTCTGCTGCACGAGCACCACTCGTCATATGATGCAAATGGGTTAAAAGACATGTCCAGGTGCAAGAAAATAAAGACATTTTGTAAATAAGAGGTAAATTTTATATGTTCGAACAAAATTTCATTTCACTTTATCAGTTCTCATAGAGTGGAAGTTGATGTAAAAGAAGCTTTTCCTAATGCTATTTAATAGGAGTTTGGCAGGACCAATGACATCAGTTCATTAATCAGAGTTCTTGTTTAGCAGGAGTTTATAGGGAGAGGTTTTACTGTACTATTGCTCAATCAGGCACATTTCCCATACATCTTTTCTAGTTGGATATCACATTTCTTTTAAAAATAAAAGACAAGGTGGAGGTTATGTTGCTGGAAGCAGCACTCACTGAAGGATATACAAAAAATTGTTAGGATTCTTTACCTTTCGGACAAATATCACAATGTTAGCAAGACATTTTTAGTATAGATCAAATGGTTTATTTCTTTTGATTTTTCATGCTTATGAAAACTTAGCAAATCTAACTCATGGAGGACTGGTACCTTTAAATAATTTAAAGACATGCAGGGATATTTTAGGACCATAAACTTGTTTCCCCTAGTGTCTCTTTTGAGACGGTTTCACTGTAGATATATCACAAATATTCTGACTCATCTCTAAAGTTAGTCTGATAGTCGGGACTCTAATTTGGTGAGACACAGGGATGGCATTTAGCAACAAAATTACAAAGTTTGAAGCTTCTATCTTGGACTTTGAATTTTGCTAAAGGTGAATATGAGATTTCAATTTGAAAAGGATGGACTTTGTGACAACATTGGTTGGGCCAGAGTGGAAGGAGTATCTTTCCTTTCAATTTATTGCACAAGGAAGAAACAAACTTACGCAATTCCTTCATTATACTTTCATGAGAATGTATTCTTGCTTCTTGAAAGGATGTTGAAACCTCCGAGACATGAGCTAACTTCTCCTTACAGGTTTCAGCAAAAGCTTTACAAACAGCAAGATTTTTATCTTCCAAGCTCCTGCAACATAAATTTTTTTTCTAAAATAAAAGCTAACTCAATGTGCACTACAAAACACCAAATAAATATGATACATAAAAGAAGTGAACTGTTAATTTTATATTCAACCATTTAAGTAGATGTAAATTTATTTGTCACAATATTTTGACTTATTGAAAGTCAGCATAGATAATACACCAGTGCACCAAACAAAAACCACTAGAGAAAATCAGATCAAGTACATAATTTCTTTCCCTGCGTTAAAATAAACAGAAAATTCAAAATATAAGACTCTTCAATATATAATTCAATTTATTACTCCTCGAGATAAGAGAAGGTAATCACATTCTGACATAAGTATTTTCAAAATAAAAAGTCCCACCGAGACATCATTTTCAGTTTTGTTCATGAATAAATGTAAAATTGTTTGCTCTTCCAAAATGGTTGTAGGCATATGAAGAATTTATTTTTCACTTACTAAATGAAAAATTCTTATATTCTTTTGTCAGGGACTCAATCCAGTCTCAAATCACAACTAATTTTTACTGAGACTAGAACCTTTACTTCAAACATTGTAGAACCAATATGTTCAAGACAAAGAAAAATACAATTTAAGTTGTTATTAATAATATATTTCAAGTTGGAGTGTATTACAATTAATTTCATTGACAGAACACTCTTCATAGTTTGAAAAGGATTGTCAGGCTATGCCTAATTTAATGTAAATCCTAAGTAAATGACTTTATGTTTGGTATGAAAATTTTACAGTTCAATTCATATTGATAATTCATTTATTTATACATTTAGATCATCATTCATATTTTGATTTGGTACATATCCCTGCTCACTGCGTGTTCTCATATTATATACTCACCTCTTCCTGCACAAGGTATTGTGCAACAATGAATTATCATTTGTTGCAGAATCAGCCACAGACAACAATGTCGAAGCTTGTTTCGATAATTCTTTTTCAGTCTCAACTCTATGCTTCAGAAGGAAAATCTGCTTTTCTCTATCAACTTTTGTTTCTTTCAGTAATAATTTTGTATGATGCAAATCTTGAGTATACTTCTCAAGAGACTCACTCAACTGACTATTCAATTCCTGAAAAAGAATTTTTGAAATTACTTTCAATCTAAAAAATAGTATTCAGATCACAGTGAAGTATCTCATATTAACTAACAACAAAACATTTTGCTCTGGTATTCCACATGTACTACAGCTTTTACGTAATTCAGTCAGATGACAGGATAAATGAAGAACATACTCATAATGAGTGTGATGGGATATGTCACTACTCTTAAAGGAGCTCACAAATTTCTTAGGTACTTGCTTTTATTGTGTACACAGTAAAGTTTTAATTGTGATGATAATTAAAATCACTCATCATTGCAAGATAAATTTAAGTTTTTATATTGTTGCTAAAAAGCATCATCAGTAGCATTCACAGGAAAAATATACATGCATGAAAAAATATTTAAAATATTGAAAGGAAATCATAAAATAAAATAAAGAAAACAAGGAAGAATGCATGAAAACTAACAGTGCTAGCAAGCTGACAAAATAATGTATCTGGGACGGAGGAAAGAGTTGGCAGGTGTGCAGAGGGTGCCGTACGGAGGTCATTCATTATATTCCAAGTGAAAGGGGGCTGGAGAGGGGTCGGGGTTTTCATGAACTGACATCAGAAGATGGGAAGAATTTGTGTGAAGGACTAAGGTTTTAACTGTTTAAAGTAGGGTGGTGTGTACTGACACACAATGTAGACCCTGGACATCTTTTTCTACCAACATCATTTATTGTTACTAATACATTGATGACATAATCACTCCATCAACAGGAACATAAAGACAACTTGACATTTGCACTATATTTCACAATTCTCTTCACCCTAATATAACTTTAATCTTGGAAACTGAAATGTATATAGAACACAGAGTGGGATTCATAATTCTTACTCCACTCACACTTGAGTAAGACTTGAGTGAGGATCTAGGGACCATTCACCACCACTTAAGTGACACTCATGAAATGTGACGTTATGGTGTTCTGTTTGCAACTTCATTTTAGATCGTGGTTGTACGACAGTGTGTCAGTCTTGAGCGATTCTTTATTGATACTTGTTCTAATTGTTGTTTATTCCTTAGTCAGTACATGCTTTATATTAGTAAGTGTCATTAGTTTATTTGTTGTCATTATTGTTGTGATGATCATGGATCACAAGTAGTTGGAATTTACAGATCATGAAGAGAATGAATTTTATTATGAAGAGGATGAACACTTACAAAACAAAAGAACTAAAATAATATACTTTAAAAAGTAATCAAATGATACGGTCATCTAAAATAACGAGGATATGTAAATTCTTTGAAATTGAGTGAAAATAATTTAAAAATATGAACAAAAATAGTAACTGATATATCAATAAATACAAATGAAATAAACATAAAACATCTACTCCGTCATGCTCTTTAAAATCCTCTCACAACTCACAGCAACAATATATAAATCTTAATCAACTACAAGCAATTGTGATGAAAATATCCTAAGGAAATCATAGGTACTGTTGTTTTCAGTTTCTGTGACTATTTCACAAGACCGAACAATGCACACACAAATGTATAGAGATACCCGCATGTTTTTCTTCACATCATCACTCGCTCAAGCTCTGAAGCATTAGAAAAGTGAGAGAGTCTAAAATAACAACTATGAATCCCTTCCATAATTTCTTCGACCTCTCTCTCTCTTTGATAAACAACCACCACCAGTTTGAAACATCCAGAAATAACATTTTTTCAGACACCACAATTCACAATCCCACACTCACTTCCTCACACAAAAATGGCAATTTCCATTCCATGGTCCATCATTTCATCACAACTCCACTCTTACCAGATAAGAGCAGAAAAGATGTGGACACTAAAATGAATAGCATCAAACAATGGCCACAAAACCTCTCTAATTGACGACATAATTACAAAGAAGTTAAATTATATCACATCACTCACACCAAGCAATAATATTCAAACCAAATATTCCATCCTTTTCATGGTTCCTCTCAAAGTCACTAATTCATTAAAACAATTCAACATTCATACTACTTTCTTCTCTCCACAAACACTCAACACAACCATGCACGTACCCAACCCCCTCCATGTGCTCTCTCTCATGTAGTGAGCATTTCTCTGTCTGTGGGGCAGTCTAGAAGAATATTTAAACAAATAGTACAAGAATATATAATCACATAGAAAAACAACACTAGTCTCTCATTTCACCACCACTAGATACAAAATTAACATACATTTAACATTGACTGATCTCCATATATTAGAAGTTGCAAATAGATTTTGGTCTCGTATTAAATTTGAAATATTACATATCCACAATATTCTTTAAGACAAAAATATTTTCCTGTTAAATGAACAAATTCTTGACCTTTACTCTCCCCTTCTGATATGTGTTCAAAATCCTTCCCTCTCACTCCAAACCCCCCAGTGCACACCACCCTACTTCAAACAGTTGAAACCCTGAGTCCTCCACGTAAAATCTTTTCGCTTACTGACATCGCTTCAAGAAATCCCCAACCCCATTTCACTTAGAATATAATGATCTCTGTTTGGCATCCTCAGCACACTTGCCATCTTTTTTCTTCCACATCCAGGTATGTTGTTTTGTCGGCTTACTCACATTGTACAAGGTGTTCCAAAATCTTTTTCAATTTGTTTTACTCACTGTGTGAACGCAACCAACGGGAGTTATGCCAAACACTGGCTGTGGGAATTGTCGCTATGGAGCGTTGCACAGGAAGAGAGCAAGTGAGCTGTACGTGCGAGTTTTGAAGAGACTGGTTCAATGATCAGTTAACTACCAAATGGTTGATCGATTTTCGCCCTTCAACATTTTATTCTTGGATGAGGCACATTGTCACCTTAATGACAACATTAACAAGCAAATCTGCCATTACTAGAGTCCAATGAATCCAAAACAGAAACATCAGAGGCCACTCATTCCCCAAGTCACTGTTGGAGCTGAAATGGTTAGTGCAAGGAATAATCGGCCCGTACTTTTTTGAAGATCAAAGAGGTCTCACAGTAACTTAATTTGGAGTGATATGTGGAGAAGATTAACAACTTTTTAACATCAGCTTTGCAAGATTTTGTTGGTTTTAATTCAAACATGATTCCAAACAGGATAGAGCAACATCTCGCAGTCTAACATGTCTATACCGGTTATTCGTCAACTTTTTTCTTGAAAAATTTATATTCATACGAAGTGATGTAAACTGGCCTCCTCGTGGGGTTACCTTAAATCAAAGGTATACAGCAACAGTCCTACCTCTATGGATTAATTGAAACAAAATAACAGAAGAAATGGCAGCGATCACAGAACATGTGCCAAACAGTTCTCAGAAATTTTGTCTCACGTTTAGAGGTGTGCCAGTGATATAATGGAACAAATTTTGATGACATTACCTTTAAGAAATAAATTCCCAGGGATTGTACTTTATTACAATAATTTATCTTTTTTATTGAACTAATACATTATTTTAATATTGATTTTTTATTTTGAAGACTTTTGGGACACTTTTGAAAAATACTTTTTTTCTTGTTTTCTTTTTATATTAGGATTTCATTTCAATATTTTTGTTATTATTTATATGTCATTCTTTCATGTATTTTTATTTATATGTATTTATTTTCATCTATTTTACCACACTACTGATGATGGCTGCTAAGCAGCCATAAAAGCTTTTTAGTGACAATATTACATCATATAATTTATCATTTCTCGATAATGTTGCCAACACTAACTTATTATAGTATTAACTAAACAATGTTAAGGATCTTATTCATCTTAACATTCTGAGTGGATTCTAAGTAGCCAGTGCATAAAAATTTGTCATTTCGCATCCTTCATATTACAAAAACAGAATTTTTATATAAATTTGGAGAGAAGTAAAGTTAAAAATGTGTATTCAGGAGGTTTAGGAAATTGTCAAAAATTAAATTTTTACCAAAAAGGAAAAAAATTGATCAAAATGGATACTAGAAAATTATGGCTATTAATTCATATGGCTAGATAGACCATGAGGTTCTACTCAGTCAATACATAATTTCTTTTTTTTGGCCATTTATGAGGTGAAGAAAGCTTGTTTGTTAATAACAATTTTTAAATAGAGAAAACCTGTTTTGACAAAAATTACAAAAAATGGATCAGAGTACTTAGCATTAAGTGGATCTAGCCAAAGAATTTATCTGAGGAAGGTTATCTGATATGTGAGAAGTGAATAGCCATGCCAAAGATGTAGCAATTTCACCTATATATAAACAGATTAGTGTGAGTAATATGCAAAATGATTCCAAATAATAAATGAATGGATTGCTTACAATGTGTGAATGAAGAATTACTAATATAAATTAATTTTATAATTTATTTATTGTAACTGAAATAAGAAATGCACAACTTAAGCTGTTTATCTCCATCACCCTACAAGTTTTGGGTGGAACAATGCCTTCCAAAATAAACAAACTCTCATACTTTTAAATCTTACAGTAATCTCAATAGAAGAAATAATTGTCTCGAGGTCCTGGAAAGGTTCCTTCTTTTGGAAATATTATTGTAACGACTTTTTGCTACCCACACACCTACATTTACCTAGGTTCCCAGAGTTTCTCTCTCTGTCACTGCCATGTGATTATAATGTCAATGGACTTGCAGGGTTACTAAGGCAAACCTTCCTACATTTTCCCCACAATAGGCAGCAATGTGCAACTCTAGAGGCCCAAGGGTTTTGAGATATTGTAAGGAAGCATACTGACCATTCAAATGTTCCTGAGACCTGTGGGTTTTGAGAAGACATTATTTTATAGAACTTTCATGTGCAAGTCACAATCATAGGGTCTAGCTAGTCTCATAAAAGGTAGATTGCATGTGGAAAAAAAAATCCAGATTAACCTTCATCTTCCAAATTTTTAAAACTTTTGACATATCATAGTGACTTCTGACATGACATCTGTGATCCATAAGTTAAGTCATTAAATACAGAAAAATGTGATCAAAACATCAATACATAATAGTAAAATAATCTCTAGTACTTATCACATGCAATAAGAATTCAATAAAGTTAAGAGTTAAATCACAGCAAATAATAAATATATCACTCACTGAGTAACTGCAGATGTATTATATAGGAGTTCATTAGGTTTCATCCAGCTAGAAGCCCAATTAAGCATAAAGACAACTCACCTCTTTCTTTTCCACGACTTCTGCCAGAGATTTATTGCTCAGCAACAATTCTGATATTTCTCTTGTTTGAGTCTGGATTTGTGTCATCAAACTGTTATAATTTTCTTCAGCAAGGTAAACACCTGATTTTTCCCTTGCAGCAATTAAATCTGCTTTCAGACGATCAATTTCCTCTGTATATTCCTAATGGATAAAAAAAGTCCTTTTAATATGTTAATTAAATTGTGCATAAACATTTACAATCAAAACCAATAGTCTACAACCATTTCAAAGAAGTGATTATTCCTTGGCAACTGAAAGCCTTGCAGGTCATATTTATTTCTTATTTGGATATAGTATAACACTACATGTTGATAATACATTTAGTTTAATTATACATGTAATCCATAATTAACATGAAGTAAATCACATATGGTCCAAACAATAGTGATGTATTCAAAATTTTAGTCATTTCTGTAGTTCTAGAGAAATTTATCATAACAAAACAAGTGAACATTCATAACAGCTTAAGAATTCTAGAAATTCTTAGATAATTCTTCTGTATTTCCTTAAATACATAGACTAGCAAGACTACCTAGCATTGCCCAGAATTTAAAAAGAAACTTACAACAACCATTACTGGACATTCAAAATTTTAAAACAAATCACAAATAATAAGTAATAAATTATTTTGTCATTCTGTCCTATTTATTAATGCAAAAGACCTTTTCAGCCGCATGCATTAATAAATAAGGACAGAATGACAAAATCATTTATAATGAACAATCTGTCAACATCAGACAAATTTTTCAAACAATTCACAAATAAAAGAAAAATACAATAAATATATTTTTGCATTGTTAATCAAACATTCAAAAATTACATCACTCAAAGACAATGGTCACTAAGAATTGATTTATTCTACCACATCGTGGGTATTAATATACGTGTCAATAGGTCCGGATTTTTTTAAGCTCATTTTGCCAGGCGTCACCTGAGTTGTTATATAATTTTCTATATTCATGTTAATTTTCATATTTCTCTACTATCATGATGTTAAATTCTCAGTTTTCTTTTTATCAAAAATTAAATACCAGTAAGAAATCCTACAAAAATACTGTTACTGTATGGTAATGCATACATGATTATGAATTATTTTAAAATCCAGAAGAAACAAAGTAAAAGTCATCTTACTTTGCTTCGAGAAATTAAACTTAAGAAAGAAAAAAACATGAATGGAAATGCACTGTGTTCATTAGTTTATTGTGTATTAGTGGCAGTAAATTACTTTATAGTCCTTAATGTGGTCATACGCAATTTGTAACCACTCTCTTGACCGTAAAGTATTAATCTATTTATTTATTTGTCAGTCTATCAGGCTTGATATTGATATAGAATCTACACTCAATATAGCCAACTCTTTTACTTCACAATCATCCATAAGGGTAATGATAAGGGTACCTAGGGTTCGTTTGCAAGGTATTCGAAATGGAATTCATAGCCAACCTCAGGACAACTATCAATACATTTGCTCTTGTGGCTCTGTTCTGTTCTTTCTGCATAGAGCGTGTGGAATGAATATTACCTTGTGTCCTTGTTTGTTGTGTCATTAACTTGTATTTCTTTAAAGTAAATAGTCGCTTTTGTGACTACTATTAATATTTATTTGGATATTACTTAAATATTTGTGACAATGCTTTTCAGCATTTTATGATACACACAGCTTAATTATATTTTGTGATTCTTTTTTAAGTGATATTTGGAGTTAGTGGAATCAATCTCGTTTTATCGTGAATGTGAATTTCTATTATTTTGCTTGGAATAATAAGTGGTAGTTTCCTTTGTTAATTAAGTTCGCCTAAGGGAATTGTACTAAGGGGATCCAACAGTTTTATCAACGCGTTTGTCAGCTACCAGAGTGTAGAATAAATGTTCAGAACTATTTTCACTTAAGATTTAATTGTACCTTCAATCCATCAAAAATTAAGTGTCCCACATTCT
Organism: Laupala kohalensis; assembly: GCA_002313205.1. NCBI lineage: Eukaryota > Metazoa > Arthropoda > Insecta > Orthoptera > Trigonidiidae > Laupala > Laupala kohalensis. The sequence goes on from NNCF01126112.1 coordinate 38,293, forward strand.
TTCCTAAACATTTGTGTTAGTAATTAATTCTATTTATTTCAATTTTCGGTAAGTTATCAGTAAAACTTGAGAGTAAATTCAGGGTACATGATTTTGAGTAAAGGTTCCTCATTCCTTCTTTAATAGAGCCTACTCTACTGAATACAGGATTCCTGAATTACTTCAGTTTGCCTCATGCCTTGTAAGTGAAAGATGTCATGGGACACTTTAACTTCACATTATCAGCTGATGAGAATGATCTTGTGGATAAGTTTTACTGATAAATCATGTACCCTATAAGGAGTGAGGATGGCATTCTTCCTACAAACGAGGAAGATCAAATGAGACAGTGGGAGGAACATTATGCAGGAATTTTGGACCAGGGATATATGACAGATTCCAGTTGAAGCTGAATTACAAAATATTAGATAACTATCCAAATTACAGACATCCATGAGTATCAGCACAAACCCCTCAAGCATAGGTGAGATCCAAGGGGCCCTAAAGCAGATCGAGAATGGAAAATCTCCACGAAAAGAATCTGTGTCCAGAAATTTTAACTGCTGGCACGGAAGCAGTTGCACTCATACTGCTCCCTCTTTTAAAAAAGATTTGGAGTCACGAGAAGATCCCATTAGACCGGAAAACTGGTTTAACAGTTAAAATTCCAAGAAAAGATAAAACAAAATGTAAGAATTGGAGGGGCATATCACTTCTGTCAATTACAAGCAAAGTATTCAGCAGTAATTTTGAAAAGAATGGCACCTGCACTAGAAAAGCGACTAAGGGAAGAACACGCAGGATTTAGAAGGAAAAGAAGCTGAATAGGTCAGATAAATACACTCCGTCTCATTATAGAACAAAGTGCTGAGTGGAAAACATCTCTGTATTTAACTTTCATGGATTTCGAGCCGGCATTCAACACTATAGACCACGGGAAAATCTCGAATGTGCTTAATAAATATGGTGTACCTCAGAAAATAATAAATATAATTAAGGATATGTATACAAACTACACCTGTCAAATAGTTCGTAATGGAAAGCTGTCTCGTCCTGTAAATACTACAAGAGGTGTCAAATAGGGCTGCATACTGTCACCGTTGTTGTTGTTCGTCATCATGGATGATGTGATGAGACAGGTAACAAAAAAGGGAAATAGAGGCATTCGATGGAACGTAATCAAAAGGTTGGAAGACCTTGACTATGTGGATGACATCTGCCTCTTTTCTCTTTGGCACATATATACAACGGAAGATCTCAGAACTACAAGAAAAAGCCAAAACAGCAGGACTAAAGATTAATGTAAACAAAACACAGGAAATGCGCTTAAACAGTAAAGCAATTAAACCCTTAAAACTAGAAGATCGTAATATCAAATAAGTTAATTCGTTCATTTATTTAGGAAGTGTTGTAACAGACTGGAAGTACTTCAGAAGATGTCATTGCAAGAATACATAAAGCCAATACAGCCTTTTTAAGTCTCCGAAACATTTGGTACAACAAATGTATTTCACGAGACACCAAATTTTTAGATCAAATGTCAAGACAGTCCTCTTGTACAGAGCAGAGACCTGGCTAGTATACTCAAGCTATCAAGAGTTTGGACACTAAAAATAACAAAGATGGCAGACTTGAGTGGTGTATCCACCAATATTTTAGAACAAAAACCCCACACTCGTCAAGACTTGGATTGTCGTTTGATATTAAAATCATCTTTTGTTAGCACTTACATATACATTACAGGTGTACCAACACTGGAAACAACAGACTACCGTAAAATGAATTTAATTGTAAGTAAATCAAAAATTAAGATTTCTTTGATAATTTAAGCAATGTATTTGATAAATAGGAATGTTAATTTTGTGTTACACTACAAAGGATAAAAAAAGAGTATTTTAATGACTGGCTCTCCTAGAGGTATTTTGTCAAATTTGGTGTTAGTGAATACAACATATACGACAAAAATATCACGAACTCCAGTAATATATGATATAGGGGGAATAAATTGTGTAGGTTGGCGGTTCTCCCAAATTTGGTAACATTTCAGATGGCAGCTACACTATAAATAATAACATCAATACCCGTATTCAAACATTTATAAACCGTTGTTTACATAGAATTTTCAACATACGGTGGTCAGAGAGAATAAGGAATGAAGACCTTTGGAAACAAGCTGGGGAGATAGCCATCGCCCAACAAATACATAAGAGGAAATGGCGATGGATTGGACATTAAGAAAGCCAGCAGATGCCATAGAAAGACATGCGCTCAAGGGGAACTCACAGGGTAACAGAAGCAGAGGTCACCCACAAGGCACATGGAGGAGGACAATTTATGAAGAGGTCGGGAAACCTCGAAAAACATGGAATGAAGTGAAAGCTGTTGCAGGCAACAGAGTCTGATGGAAAGACTTTACTGATGCCCTATGTTCCAACAAGGAACTACAGGTTTAAAGAAGAGAAGAAGAAATCCTAGAAAAATACAATTACTGTATGGTAATATGTACATAATAACAAGTTATTTTAAAATCCATGAAGAAGAAACACACACATCATAAATAAACACAGCTCAGAGTAAAGATCTCTGAGTTCTTTGGTTATCATTTCACTATTAGGATATGTACTTTAAGCATTTTTTTTTTCACAGCCTTTATATAATTTTGCTTCTACGATTCAGTCACATAGGTTAAGGTTATATATTCCATGGATTGTCTGCCTCATGTAATGAAATCCAACTCTGGTGGACACATTAGTAAGCTTTATAGTCAACAGTCATGCAAGTAAAGATTCACATATAATGATTAGCAGCCAATTTTAATTGTTTTTCTGCTCTTGTAATTCATCAATATCAATCATACTTTGCATTTTAATTGAAATAACCTTTAAGAAGTTTCCTTTGAAATTCAAAATAATTTCATTGATTCCTTTTTGTGATTTCCATTCAACAGACATTCCAAATACTTCACTTTTATTAGTATAGATTTATACGCATATAAACACACACAGTATAGGCAATCTGTTTGTTTATGAGAAAATGTGTAACAGTACTTATATATTTATTTGCAGGCCATTGTGAAGTAAGCAGCAAGTCACATGCTGACCTTTTACCCAAATAGTACTGAAGCTGAAGAATTTTTTTTCAAAATAGTCATTATTATTCCTATAAATCATCAGCAAATATTTAGAAATTATGAATACAAAAAAGCCTTGGTGTAGGAGCTACCGAGACCAGAAGCACCGTCACCACACATATCACCACTGAAATACATCGCAAGCTTGTAAGACGACTCCAGCCAGACAACAATGCTGTATCATAATATTCTTTAAGTACCATAAATTTTTGATAACAGACGCAATAAAATGCTTGTTTTGGGGTCCACAATACACAACTATTTGTTGATAATCTTAAAGTACTCAAATATAATAAAAAATGACTTTTGAAGGTGCACATTGGAAGAGAAAAAACAACAACCTATATTCGGGCCATTACAGTACTTCAAAAGTTTAACAAATATTAATCCTACCTTGATAAGAGCAATTTTCCCAATCTTTTGATTAACTTCAGGTTTATTCTGAATGTTTTTAGCACGATGAGCATAGTCAAGAGTACTCAAGGTTTCTTCTAAACTGCAATATGAAGGTGATACTGTAGCTATAATGCAAGTCTTGGTTCGTCCACCTAAAATAAATAATTTCAGATTAGTTCCATCATTAATTGAATGGGGCTATTTGTCATACTGATGAAAATGCTACCAATTCAAATAATTACTCAGTGCACAGTTTATAAAATCTTTTTCCAAAATATGAGACTTCCTATAAAATTTGAGAAATTGAATATTGATTTCCACTACTTTTTTAAAATGAACTTCTGAAAGGTTGTTGGTAACATTGAACTAGTGAAATCAAGTCACCATGGCTCTCACTCTTGATTTAAATAGGATAAGCAAATTATATTCTTATTAATTTGGTTTTCATTCTGGTAACATTTTAAACTAGCCTTTTTAAACACAATGAAAAGTTATAGCATTAGTTTCAGAAAATGAATCAAAATGTACAGAATATAACAAGTTGATTATATAGGTTTCAAAATTTCTGTTCATTTTGTACGAGGGCCCATGAATTGAGAGGGTATTGTAAATGGTTTATTGAAATGTTGTCTCTATCTTACAGGCTGTGAATTTGCTAGGTGAAGAAAAGGAGAATGTGAAAGGGGGGATCATACCTAATCTAGAGTCTCTTATGATACTATTCTAGCATTCACCCAGAATGGATCCACAAAACTGAAAGTTAGTCTCAAAATCTAGCATTTGATTCAGTCTTTTCATAGTAATGAACATACTTTCCCACAGCAACTAGTATGCAATTTTGAGCTACGAGTTTAACATCAACAAACCTTATCACTACCTAAATCTATAAAAAAAANAAACGAGTTAATTTTGACTCTCTGTATGGCACATGAGGAGTCCTCTCTACCAATGCTGTAATCACTCTACCGAGAGTGAGCAAAGACTGATTTATGTTCCCAGCTTCACGAGCTCTCTTATCTATAGCACCAGAACGACCGATGTTCTCACTTCCAGCAAGGTCTACCAAATTCAACTTCCCTGTACGCAGGACTTCTTCGCCTTCTTCAACTCCAGCTTCTTTAATTCTCACAGTAATACTAAAAACTGTATGTGATCGACTGAAAATACGTTGAACGGAAGATTACAGTGTAAAAGCATATTTAATGCAAATTAGATTAATGAAATACAACTAAAAGGTACAGTTGAAAGAAATACAAAAATGTAGTGAAGGGAAAGAGAAAAAATTTGACATGCACAGAGATCCTGCAGAATCAACAGTCAACAAGTTGGTAACGATTCGCTGGAAAGTATAGGTGTGAAAAACTTATTTGAAGCCTCCCATCCCTTCCTGCTGAACTTGCTCTCTACACAGCCAACATGCATTTTTCTCTGTTCGAGAAACAAATCAAAAGAAACTAAAACACTTTGCATTCTCAAGTACCCTTAGATCCTGCTCTTTAAGCATTTATATAATGTGTTATCTGAGCTAGAGAAATATAATAGGTATTCATACAGAATTCTATACAGATTGAAATTAGTATCAGAAAATGAAAAATTTTCAGGGGAAAATTATCTACACAATACAATACACAGATAATCACCTTGACACAGCATTCATTAATGTAGACGCTGTCTGACGTTTTCTCGATCCTCTGTCCATAATGGCATAGATTTCTTCTTTACTCCGAACAGTTAATTCCTCTAGTCCATTAACTATTACAGCTCCTTTCTTCGTTGCATCTTCAAACAATCTGTACAAGTAGCAATATATTATTGAAAAAGATACATTACAAATATTTTAAAATCCTTCAAGTTTCACTCAATTACTAAAAAAATAACAGAATTTCTAGCACTCTGCTTATCAGATATCTTGTTTCATTCTGTCATGGCGACACACCACCCATATCTGAGACTAGAGCAACCACACCTGCAGAGAGATGTATGTGAAAGGCACTCACAATGACTCCATTCAATACCATGTTACACTGAAAGGAGCATGTAGTCGCCAAGTCGAGACCAATCACCTGGTGTGAAACGGGTCTATCAACATTCAAACTTTTTGAATAAAATGTTCCTATATTCATAAGATACACTCCTGCTTGCAGCATGAGCATCTATTCACTGGTTACTGATTAGTCAAATTTTAATTTTCTACTTACTGAACAATTAAATATTAAATAAGTGTTCAAATATCAAGAAATAATTAGAAATTACTGGCTCAACTATGAAGATGGAAACAATGAGGGTAAAAAGTATTTGTAATACAACTAACAGGGTTCTTACATAAATCAGACATCAGTCACATCACAATCACCGCTCATGAATGACGAATACTAATCTTGTTAATGATGTTTATGACTAACATCTCAAATTTCAGGAAACCAGTGAAAATGCAGGTTTGGATTCAAGTATTTTGAAAATATTTTACTGCAGTTATTGAGATTTTTTAGATACAAAGAAGGTTTCAGTACAAATATATACATATATTATATTAGTAGTGGTGGCACTTCACAAAATACTTTATGATTAAATGTTATTTTAATTTTTTCAGTAATGTTTTCAAGAACAGGGTGCAGTAAGATCCTTCTTAAGGAAAGTGTTTCATGAAATATATTTTTCCACTAGAACTTGGGCGCTGGTAAATGTATCACACACATTAAAGAAACAAGAATTAAATAAATAATGAAAGACTTACAAAACAAAAAAAGTCAAAACATTGTGAACTCTTATCACAAAATATAAATATTATTTGTCCATAAAAGGTCACAAGTCTTTCATTATTCATTTAATTAGATTTTATAATGGATGTTAATTATAGTAAAGCAAAAACCACACAATAAATTTTAGTAATTAAATTAAATACACAATGATTCAAATTTGCAGATTTATTTATAACACAAATATTACAATTCTGATACAACTCAGTAGGATAAAATTAATTTACCTTATTTTATTATTATCATCAACAGGAGATAGAAGATCAATAAGCTCTTCATTGTAAATTTCTAGGTAAGATGCCTTTACAGAATATTCAGCATCTAAAAGGCGTAATTCATCAAAGAGGTGCCCCAGCGCTCGAGGGATTATTCCAGCATGAGAATCCTAAAAAACACAGGAAAAAAATTCATGTTGAAACATTCTCTCTTACAAAAAGCAGCTAACTTGAAAATCATTGAAATTTGAAAAATAGACCACTTGAAAATCAAATGGACACTTATCAAATCAAACACTTAATGAATAAATATAAATCCAAGTTAGTGCCTTCCTATATTGGTCTTCATGAGGGTCAAATTGAGGAAGAAATCCATAGATCATAGGTGGCAGAACAGATATTGAAGTAATCAAATGTATCCCAAGACAAGAGTTACTATTCAATATGACATTCCCAAAAATATTAGAAAACTTGAGAGGCTGTTTCAATATTAACATCACAAACTTAATTATATTTACTACCCAACATAAGAATTGATAAAATTGACTAAACTGACAACGAATTAAGAGGAAAATGAAAACCCTTCTCAGGACAATAGTATCTTTATACAAATAAGGGCTTTTTTTACCACCTCTAGTTAAAGTTCTAGACACGCATAACCGGCATGACGATCTCTGGTCAACAGCAACTAAGTCAAAGTGGTGGTCACCTTGACTGCAACTTCATCCTCTGATTAATGATTTATCAGGCAGTCTTATCAAGGACACTGATATCTTTTGAGGTTATGTTCACTTGCTTGCTTGCTGATTGCTTTCCGAGAGGAATTAAGCTATCAAACATATATAGAGAAGCAACCTGAGTTTTTTCTTGACAATTTAATTTTGAATCAAAGTAAGGAAGTTCACGTGCCACAAAAGAGAAAAAAGCAATTTGAATAATAACAAAATATAAATAAACATTATGTTTCGTCTCTAATGCGAGACATCATCAGGTAAGATAGTTCATTGCTAGCAAGTGAACATTCTTAATTTGGTTCAAAATTAAATTGCCTTTGAAAATCTGATGTCGTTTCTTGATATACTGTGTATTCAGAAGAGCAGACTTCAAGTGACATGATCATTATATGAAATAAACCAATTCTCCACTTGGTCATACATACTGTTTCACTGGATTTTTGGCAATTAAAATATTAATTCAAAAGTACTAATACAAATTTATCCATCCACCAACTGGTTCTTGATGTTAGAAAACCTCTTACTTTATGCGTAAAGGCAGTTAAGTATTTTTCTTATTATACTACTGTATTAAGCTATTAGTAATATCAAGAAAATTACCAAATGCCCCATAAAATAGGAATTTATTGTCATAATGAAGGCTATTCAGTGTACTAAATGTATGGAATAATTTCATCAGTCCTGTGTTGAGAGAACTGTTCTAGCAAGTGGTCGTATTGTAGCATGTTGAGGTAAATATGACTGTCCATATTTTATCACCTAATTCTAGCCTGACAAAATCAATTGATGATGATTATGTTAATGATCTAGAAATCAAACTCTAGAATACTATGGAAAATGGACAAACGTTTAAATACCTGACAATGGCAGGAATCTCTGCTCAAACGTTATGAGATAATAAATAATTGGCTACAGAAAAAGTCTGTTATATATCAATATAATTTAATAAATAAAAACCACTATTAGTTATAACCAAGTATCTATTCTTAAATGAATCATTGATGTTGAGTAAAGAGTTTAATTGAATCAGCACATTTAATTGAAAATTACTTTCTTGGTGATTAAAAGAAAGGAATGACATCCACTCACATACCTGATCATTTAATAGTCGTTTCTGAGCTTATAGATAGAGGCTTAAATTTACTATTTAATGTTAATAATGATACAGTTCAATGCTATGGGAAAAAAGTATGTTGCTATTAAGTCTAGGCAACTTAGATTTTCTCTCTATCATCTGAGGATGCTCATTAGATTTATAAAAATAAGAACTTAATAGGTGGTGGATGTTTAAGAATTACCAATGACTTGACTACATCTCAAATGGAAAATAATGTGGTGATAAAGGAGCTTAAACAAAGGAAAGACTGGTGAATCAAATCAGTGTGTAAAATTCACACGTGGAATACCAACAATTGTTCAAGATTCTAATTTATCTGGGAACAAGGATTGATTTCAAAATAATGTTATGAATATTTCAATTATTTATCAAAATATCAATAGTATAGGGCAAAATTGGGTGAGTGCAGAGGAAGTGTCAACTGTGTTTTTGATTTTGATTTAATTATTCTTAGTGATACCAAAAGAGTATTCAATGTTCTAAGTGATACCAAAAGAGCTGAAATTAGTTAGAAAGAATATAATATAGTACAATGTGATTGCTCTAGTCTTACAAGTACCAAGAAAACTGGAGGTGGGATCTTAATTGCTGTTAAAACCTTCTGAATTTCATAGGCTTGCTGTTAGTCGATAATTCTTTCTTTTTTTTATTTAAGTTTTCAATTATAGTGATTTTTCCTACTCAGAGCTACTTAAGCAGCTACTTAATCACTTTCTGGATACTACAATGAATTACAATTAATATTCAATCTTCAATTGTGAATTATTTCAAGTCATAACTGTTAACTTGTATTAATAGATAACTTAAATATACACGCTTCTAATATATACTCTTAATCTATAGATGATCATAATGATCACAGTATTCGTGTAGCTGCCAATATCATGCCTGACTGGTTCTCACTTCTTAAGCTTACACAAAATTCTAACAAAGGTAATATATCAGAATTAGTAAAAACTAATGCTGATGTATAATGGTTGATATTAATGTAGACCCATTTATTGACCGTCATCTTTATCATGTAGCTTTATCACATTCCCATAGAAATTCTATCAGCAAATCAAAACATTTGATGAAGTACACAATTTCAAAAAATTTGATTGTAATGCTATTGAAGATGAATGTAAGAAGTTTGCGATTCCTACATATATAGGTATTAATATAGGCTTTGATGCGCTTGTTAGTGGTGCTATAACTAGTATTTAACGTAAAATTGATAAATTAGTGTCAAAGATAACTGTAAAGTCAAATAAATTTCATCTATGGTTTTCTGATGAATTAAAAATTGCAATTTTTAATGAACATAAATAAAATAAAGAATATAAATTATTACTCTGAAAAGGACAATAATTTATTAAAAATTGGAAGATCACTTTGTAAATCTTGGGAATAAAAAAGAACTAATTATTACACCAAGCATCATAATCTGATAATAGTAAAAACTTTTACAAATCTGTAAGTACATTGGTAAGTCATACACCGATACCCACACATGTTCATTTGGAAGATAAAAAAGCTCATAATGTTAGATATATTGCTAATTTATTTAGTCATAAATTTATTAGTGTGTAAAGGGAACTTGATCGTAGTGCGACTCACATAAACTGATTTCAATGAATGCTTTAATAGAATTGTATTTACTGTGGATGAAAAATGATAGACTCCACAGAAACTAATACAATAACTATCTTAACTACATCACTAAAAGTATAAATTCAGATAATCCTGTTGATTCTGTATGCATGCATGCATACATTCTCTTTAGTTTCATGTATTTAAACGTATGTACCATTTCATGACCTATAAATAAACACAAACTGAAGAGATCTCAAGTAGTTTGAACATTGATGTAGTTTTCGCCAAACACACAAATCAGGACTGCCACACTATTTACTTCCTGAGAAAACCAAAGGATGCTTATCCGGAGGTTAAGAGTGGATGGTCGAAGTGACTTCATATTTGACCAACTGTTACGGCTATCTGTCAGTTTCAAAACCATAACTTTCACCAGAGGTGGTTGTAAGGGCCTAAGTCATTGTTTGAAACTATAGTATCTTCATGGAAGCACAAACAAGAGGATAGGTCAGAGAAATCATAAACAACTTACTCCTGGCACGAAGAGACTCTCCGCCTCAGGAGGGAGTTTGCCAATGTTTGTCTGTTATTATTGTCTACATTAATTTGCTAAGTTAAATGATAATTGCATGCTCTTCAAGAGTTTTTCAATGTTTCAAGCAATTAATAGTGTCATTTTAAATTAATCATCAATATTCTTACATTCATCCAGCTCGTAGACGAACAGCGATCTCGATTCCCTTCCATTGTGTAAGTTTTGCCTGTGCCAGTTTGGCCATAGGCAAATATAGTACAATTGTAACCATCAAGCACCTCCTTCATCAGTGGATTTGCAACATATTTGTACACATCCACCTAAAATTAGAAGAAGAAAAAAAAGAAAGCAATTTTTAGCAATATTAAATTTTAAACAAATTTTTACACCTACTGACAATCATAATAACTGAAGTCGAAAATGCAAACATAACATAAAATTAAAGAAATACCTGCTTTGATGATGGTTCAAACACTTTATCAAAAGTGAATTTCTTTGTGATTTTATCACCAGGTCTTTCATTAACAACCACCTCTTTGATACTTGGGCAAGCAACCACCACTGGTGATGCCTTGATCTTTTCAATATCATTAATAGGTCTGTAAATGAAAAATAAATAGTTTATTGATTATTTGTCTTCGCAATCAATATGACAAACTGTGAAAGAAATATAATGAAATAACTCTAAATACAAGATCTAAACTTGTTTGTGGATCAAGCTAAAAACTTGTTACACAAAAAGTTGTTAACATAATACCCTCAAATATTTCAATAGAATGCCACATAAAATGAAAGTATTGCATAATGAAAGACATTTCTAAGTTAATAAAATGTCTTAGTCTTATAATTTATTTTCCAATTTTTATTTCATGCTCGCCATCTCATTGATTTGATATGTAGAAATAATATAATTTAGTTGTAATTTTGTTTTACTTATGATATTAATATTCTTTTTAGAGAATTTTCTTCATTGTATTACCTCTCCTTGAGGAGGCTGTTGGGAAAAAATTCATCATAATTATCTCAATTTATCAGGGTAAATTTATATAACTTTTCAATTATTGTCATCTTGCATTTATACATGTAATTTATTTTTATAATTAAGTTATATACTATCTGTGAACAGATACTTTAAACATCCCTGCAGGGTACAAATGGTTTATAACAGCCAATTAGACATTTTATGTCACCCTGTAATATTTTGGTAACATAATAAATAAATATTTACAAAGCTACAAAACCAAAACATCTGACAGCACTACATCAATCATGATAAATTTTACAGTACATGAAATACTATATATCAACACTAATTTCTGGTCCACACGATGTATCAAGAAAACCTAGGAGCCAAGATATTCTAATTATTATTCAGATTCCAAAACTAAGCCTTCCTTTCTGCTCTTTAAAATCAAATTATATTGAAAAGAAACAAACCAATGACACTGAACTCACTAAGGATTGCTTTTATTAATAAGATGGACAGCTTCTAGCACCTCTTACAAGAATCAATTCTTCAATAGACAGCTACTCAATAATGAGAAGTAATCAATAATTACCCTCTCGTGACTGATCTGATAATACATATTGACTGTGTGAACCCCAGAAGTTGAATTTTACATCAGTGACAATCATTCTTACCCATAAACCCAACCCGTTGTTACACTTCACCCATTCTTGGAAATCTAAAGGTAAATATATTTAACAATTAAATCCTAGCTCATATTCTTTTATAATTTAAGAGTATTCATAATTAATATCAATGGGTGTCAAATGCATTAGACTACCTTATATTTCATACATAAAATTCTATTTCATAATATCTATAATTCTGACTAGATAGTGTAAATAATCTTTACATTCCAATCTGTTCAACTTCCAACATTTCATCAGATTCAACCTAGTGTGATGAGTCTATGCTTCTGAATAGGAAAATCATCTCCACACTCGCCATTTACTAATATCAGTATCCTCCAACTAACATTTTTTCATTACTTATAGAAGATAATAATTGCCATGCATTATCACTATGTCTAATTTCACATCTTTAATGTAAAGTAAATCATTTCGACCTGGTAGTACTTACCTAACTCTGACAAACACCTTGATATGTTGTCGCTTATCTTTCCCTTTATTCATAGTTAATATTAGTGGTTCAACACAATAAACAGAACTTCTTTACTTAAAAGACACAGTAACAAAACTCAATAATACAATTGGCCAAATTTCGAATTTAACACAAAGATGAACAAGAAGAACGCTTCAACACATCAATGTCCCAACCGCCTTTTCAAGTGATTCAAACTTGAACTAAATCTCACATAACGTACCAGGTGTAGGTAGGGGAAGAACGCAACTGCCCATTGGCTCGTAGACGACTGTAGTTTCTCCATGAATCTCAAGTCAAAGGCGCGTTCGGGTAGCTCACGTTCAGAACTGTGGTCGCTTTCGTGACGTAATCGCTCGCACTAGAACCTGTCCACTACCGTTACCAGCAGGGCAGCAGGGTAAGGAAACGGGACAGGGCGGAAGGCTCTGAAGCAGCTCTGAAGTTTGTAGTAATGTGAATAAGACATTGACCCGATAGCGCTACCAGCTGTATATTTACTGTTGCGCTCAGTAGATGGCTGCATGATTGTGTTGGGTTAGGTTTCTCGCGCTCCTATTGGCTTGTTATTGCTCGCAACGAGTCAAGTTGAAATAATTTGAAATGAAACAATAAATTAGTGAAGCAAGATGAAGTATTTTGTGGTTGTGACGAACTGTGAGTTCCAGTTTTGAATCATTTTGAACAGTGGAGTGCGAAGCGTACTGTAATTTGCGTACGTTGCTTAAATCTCTTTGTGGCGTACGAAAACTGTTGTGTTCTTTTAAGTACTACCACAATGTCTTATGGACACCTCTTGGCGATACAACAGTTCTGGCAGCGCTCCGGGCATAAAATATTTTTGCATGCGAAAATGGGTAAGTAATAACACGTTTTAGTATTTCAGTAATTTGATGTTTTAAGTAATTGGTACATAACGTGGGTTGATGTTGATGTGCTTGGTCACATTGGCTGTGTACATTGTTGTATTCTAATAAAAGTTGCATTCTCTTTTAGGTGACAATAGGTGAATTAGATTTATCGGCCCGATAGTACGGCTTACTTTTCATTTAAGAGTGTGTTCTGTGCACTTTTCTCCCAAAGACTTCGACGGTAGGTTAAATTACCTCTCTCTTGTATTTTTTGTGATCAATGAATTATAAGAAACATTGGTGAATTAAGTTACTGTATTTGAACTGATTATCACAATAAGTATGTTGACTGATAATATTGTATTCTTGTTATGTTTTCCAGATGTTGCGATGATGACCTGAAGACTGATCTCATTGATTTTTACCAGTCTCTACTTGGCTAAATAAACATAACAAACTTAATAATACACCTGGATAGTATGAAAGGGCCAAATTTCACCTGGCGGTCCAAAGAGGGTTCGAAAAAATGATTAATGTCATAATACTGCAAATATTATTACGGTTCCGAAAATATAAGTCGTATTCCTCGCTCTTCATATTTACGGTAGTTATAAAGAAATATTGTTCCGCACTATTTCCTTCTCTCTGCCACCGTTTATGTTAGTATGTTAGGGTATGTTAATTGTAATATGGCTCGCGGCAGCGAGCCATGAACAATTATAAACAATTGTTCGGTCACAGTCGGCGATGTTAGGTTTGTTACACCCGTCGATTTAGTTTTAAGAAAATATGTTGTACGTGTGAAGATGGAGGCGATGGTGGAGGTAGCAGCACTCGCGGAAGGATATACGAAGAATAAGGTTATTTTTCTACGGCGTTGGACCGTGATGTGAAATTGGTCCTATGAAAGTTTGAGGAGTGGATAAGATTATGTAGGAGGCAGTTCATTAATTAGACACGAATGCTATCAAATTTTCATCTTAAAACAAAACTTTAAAAAAATTGTACCTAGTTAAAATGTAAGATTCTGTTTTTAGTAAAACATTTATTTGTAATTTTACCTGACATGTGGCAGTTAGGTACGAATACCTAGAGAGACATTAATGTTTACATCTTATTTAGCGTTATTGCACCTGTGATGAATTTAATTTTTGATAAATGTTTATGAAGTGTGTAGAATTTCATTTTTTATTGAGCCACTTTTTTTAATGTTTTAACGTAAGCTTGCATTTTTTTAAATTGTATTTCCACTTTGATTATTTACTACTTGGTTTATTGTGACTTCGTTTGGTTTTCTGAAACTTCATGTTATTATATTTTACTTTCACTTTATAAGTTTACTTCTTGAGTTATTGTATATTGTGGTGTTTGTAACTTGGTAATGTTTTTTTAAAACCATGAGAGGGATAAATCTAGTCACGTTATCCTATGGATGTATAAAGAGTTTTACAGTAAACATTTCTTTAATTTCAACATTAGTATTGGTACAAATTTTGTAAATATCTTATTGTGAAGTCAAGACTTCTCACAGATATTCTCAAGTTGAGTGACCTCTCCCATTTCCTTGATGGAATGATATTTAACTTGTAGAATGGAAAATCTTGAGACTGTTTTTTGGTAGAATATTGTTAGACGTACTGGCTGATTGACTTCATTTATTTTTCATTTCATTGTTACTTCCTTTTCAAGGCACCTGCTCTCATATGATTAACGCCTTTCTCATTTGTTAAACAGAATTATGTAAACCTGTATAATTGAAAATATATCGTATGGTTTCTTCATAGATTATTGTAAATAGTTCATCCTCTGATACATCTATTGCTTTTGGAACCATGGCACTGGTGGATTGTCTTCATTTCTTTATAATTTTTTTGCTACATTTTCAAGTCACACTACAGAACAAGTCTTCTAGACTCATTTCAGGGAGGTAGAACTGGTTTTTCTTTCTAATTTCATTTTTTGATGTCAATTGAAAGGCAGAAACATTTGTTTAGTTTTGGATTTAAGTCACAACTGAACAATTATCAATCTTGTATTAACTTTTTGTCAATTAGTTCTACATCACCTTCATAAGATTTGTGGCATGTAATTCTCTTGTGCAATGAGCAGAAGTATTTATACACCACTGTGGCTTAAGGCAAAACCAACATTCCATTGACTGCTTCCTATACATCCAGTGGAGGAGATAGGAATTTTATCACATTTCCCCACGAGTTTGATAAAATTGTATCACTTTTATGGATTTACCTGCATTTTTTTCTTGTGTGACTTTTTTTNATTTTTTTGTCACATTTATTTATTTATTATTGATCTGAATAGTTGGTGGAGTACCTTATTGCAAGTATACCCCATTTTTGTATACAGGATTGTATATTTCCATTCGTATGAGAATGTCCTGTAATCTTATTATGAATAAATAGAATTAAGACAAAGTGCATATCTTTGTTTTCTTTGTGTACATATCCTGTCAATTGTGTCCTGTTCTCATTTTGTTTCAAATATGTAGTAAAATATTTGAGTTATACATCGTGCTTACTATTCACCAATGTTAATTTTTCTAGGGAAAGAATTTTCAGGTATATTGTGAAATGATAAAGCATGATATTGTTTGAGGGGTGGTACAGTACCTAGAAGGGTGGGGAGGGAATGGGGAACTGCTGCGCGCCCTGGTGGCCGTTTTTAGAACTAGGTTCGGAGAGTAGTGTGAATAAGACAATGTTTGGAGCGCAGAAAGCAGTAACGCACCGTTAGTACGCGAGAGGGCGGTCTGGTTAATAGTAACCATGTACGGGTTTCAAAATTTAAAAAAATTATATTTTTCGAACTTGTAGTATATGCCTTTATATGACAGGTGCCCCCCCCCCCCAAATCCTATGACAGCCCCCGAAATTTGAGACACACCCCTCCACTTTGACTCTTCCAATGATATTCCAAAAATTTAGAAATATTTTACAAATTTATCCCTTATTTACGCTAACTATATTAAAACCTTTTTGCAAAACCAGTGCGCATGATTTCTCACACACTTTTAAGACTCTTATCTATATAGTACGCAAACTAACTTTACAAAGAAAAAAGCAACCATTTTCATGCATTGACAACAGAAATTGATGTTGACAACAATTTAATCTTCTGTGTATAAAATAAAGGGAAAGTGATTACTTGAAAATGGCAATTGGCTGGTACAATTTTTCTAGAAATTTTGCGCAGAATCCAAAATAAAAATAATTTTAGATCTTTTACACGCGCAGTAAAAAAAATTGTTTGCACTAATAAATATCCAGTAGGAGAATCATTCCGATCGCGAAGGGTAAGGATGTTTGTGTGAGCGAAAGGTTATGTGACAGAGTGCAATAGGGAACGAAGAAGTGGGGTCAGTGAGAGGTAGCCAGCCACCTTCCGATATTTTACAGGCTGTACGGTATTACGCACGTCATATTTAAAAAACTTTCGGTATCAGTGACACTAAAAACGAATATTTCCTTCAAATTTCGCGAATTTTTTTCTTGCTTACCATACTGTCTCTAGACCATGAGAAAGTTAAAAGAATCTTCATGAACTATATCCATCTTACTGATAAAGGATAAATTTAAATGAGATTACAATACATTACTAGGTTTTATTTTATATTTCAGAAGCTAAAAATTAGAAAAGTAGAAAATTGAGCTTGAATTTTTAAAAATTCAAAGAATCATACTTATTCCGTATATTCAGACTCATATGCGCTAAACTGAGATATCGAGGTTTCTTACGTTTCATCGTTTTTTTTACAGGAGAAGCACCACAGAACATATGTTCCCTTCACTTGTAAGATATATAAAGCAATAGAATGAGGCATTTGTTGTCCCCACAGCCAAAGAAAGGTAATGAGATGTAACCAATGAAGCGAAAGCGAAGTGTTGTCATATGTCTTCTGCGGGGGGTGGACTAGCGTAAGGTCCACCCATTCCAGACTGCACGCTGCAACACCCAACTTAGGCTGTTATAACCCGTGGAAACGCTTATCTCAGAAATATCGTGTGTCCTGTCGGCCAAAGGTCAGATAAAGCCCACCGTCCCAACTGGTATATCAAATTCTGACGGTTCAGCGATGGCCTACTTCATTTATGGAAAATGTATTTAACAATATTTTAAACAAACAAAATAATCTCCATGTAAATTGTTATAATTTTATTAATGCTTCAGTTTTTCTCTCATTTTAATCGGACTTGTACATAAATTATAGGTTATAAAATTATTTGACTTTGTTGTAATGTAATAATACGACAATTTACGTTCTAAATTAGGTTCATTCCCACAAACGCTCATGTGCATGCTTTGAAAAACATTTTGTTTACGACATGGAAGTTGTAAACTTATTTAACATTTACATAATGTGGTGCCACTTATCATATATTGCAGTAGAATTTTTCATTCTCCTCACAGTCGGCAAAGCCCCTCTTATGCTTGCTCACTATCAAATCACTCCGGGTTCAATTCCCGGCGGGACCAGAAAAAATGTAACTTTTCACATTAATGTCCAGTTCATTTAACTGTGACTACAGGAAAGCAAATCTTCCTTCTATCCACTTCCTACTTCTCCCAGTTCCACTTGCTCTCACCATTACCAATTACTCCTACTAACCCTTCCACATGGGTCAAATTGTAGGTAAAACTAGCAAACCGGCACCCCTAGTAACAATAGCCCCTACCACGTACCTCTTACCGCTCCATGTAAAAGGTCAAAGTACTAATAGGCAAAGAAATAAGTGAACTGTAATTTTCTGCAAAGCTAAAATGTGTTCCTAGCTAGTTTTGAAAAATTAAATGTACTTACTTATTAGTTACGTATAACTGAATCATCAGTGGTTACCTGTGTTCATTTTTCCAGTTCCTCTTCACAACCAATTAACGGCTCGGCCAAAACTTCTGTATCAGAATTTACATTATTTTAAGACTCAGGGTTATCATCATCATTATCGTTGCTGCTCTCAGCCAGATTAATAACAAGATTGTACATCTGAATTTCTTTTACACACTCCTTTGTATAGTCCTCCTCTTGCTGATATGTACACAAAGAAAATATGCACTTTGTCTTAAAATCTATTTATTCATAATAAGATTACAGGACATTCTCATACGAATGGAAATATACAATCCTGTATACAAAAATGGGGTATACTTGCAAACAGTTTTCGTACGCCACAAAGAGATTTAAGTATCATACGCAAATTACAGTACGCTTCGCACTCCACTGTTCAAAATGATTCAAAACTGGAACTCACAGTTTGTCACAACCACAAAATTCTTCATCTTGCTTCACTAATTTATTGTTTCATTTCAAATTATTTCAACTTGACTCGTTGCGAGCAAGGTACTCATTTATGTATAACCACCAACTATTCAGATCAATAATAAATAAATAAATGAGACAGATAAAAAAAAGTCACACAAGAAAAAAATGCAGGTAAATCCATAAAAGTGATACAATTTTATCAAACTCGTGGGGAAATGTGATAAAATTCCTATCTCCTCCACTGGATGTATAGGAAGCAGTCAATGGAATGTTGGTTTTGCCTTAAGCCACAGTGGTGTATAAATACTTCTGCTCATTGCACAAGAGAATTACATGCCACAAATCTTATGAAGGTGATGTAGAACTAATTGACAAAAAGTTAATACAAGATTGATAATTGTTCAGTTGTGACTTAAATCCAAAACTAAACAAATGTTTCTGCCTTTCAATTGACATCAAAAAATGAAATTAGAAAGAAAAACCAGTTCTACCTCCCTGAAATGAGTCTAGAAGACTTGTTCTGTAGTGTGACTTGAAAATGTAGCAAAAAAATTATAAAGAAATGAAGACAATCCACCAGTGCCATGGTTCCAAAAGCAATAATGTATCAGAGGATGAACTATTTACAATAATCTATGAAGAAACCATACGATATATTTTCAATTATACAGGTTTACATAATTTTGTTTAACAAATGAGAAAGGCGTTAATCATATGAGAGCAGGTGCCTTGAAAAGGAAGTAACAATGAAATGAAAAATAAATGAAGTCAATCAGCCAGTACGTCTAACAATATTCTACCAAAAAACAGTCTCAAGATTTTCCATTCTACAAGTTAAATATCATTCCATCAAGGAAATGGGAGAGGTCACTCAACTTGAGAATATCTGTGAGAAGTCTTGACTTCACAATAAGATATTTACAAAATTTGTACCAATACTAATGTTGAAATTAAAGAAATGTTTACTGTAAAACTCTTTATACATCCATAGGATAACGTGACTAGATTTATCCCTCTCATGGTTTTAAAAAAACATTACCAAGTTACAAACACCACAATATACAATAACTCAAGAAGTAAACTTATAAAGTGAAAGTAAAATGTTGAAATTAAAGAAATTGTACGCAGCTCCGTGATGAATTCATGATGAAATAAAATTGTTGTACGCAGCTGCTTGATGAATTCATGATAAGAATATACACCGATCAATTTTCCAATTATATTTCTTAAAATTTTGGTTGGCGAATCACACTACAAATCTCGCTATCTTTGAAGTATAGAAGTCAGTTACTTCACGAAAAAGTTTACACCGACACCGATTGTAGGACTGTACTCTATCGCTTGTTAGACGGACAAAAAATATTCTCAATCCACTACCAAGACATGGTCCACGCGTACACAATGTTACGAGCATTTTATGTCGCTTATTGGCGTTCTCGAGCATGACAGTGTAGTAATAGGATAGCTTAGTTGCAACTGCTTGTCTGTCATTCTTGTTATAGTAAATCACTATGTCTCTTCGGTCAGTAGCATATTTCCAGTTTGTTTGCCATCAGTCTGAAGTGACAAATGCCATGAGTCATGCTTCTTCTTTAATGTTAATGAACATGTGTATTATTTTGTTAATGAATCGAAATGACAACAATTTGACGAAAATGCCATCCACCAAACTGTGGCGCCTCAAACACTTTTTTTTGTATAACTTGTCCTAAGGACGGGTTTTTAATAAATAATCCTTAATTATAATGCTACGTATTCGTCGAATGGTAATTTTAAGAGAAACAAAAAGCATATATGCTTTCAATTACAATTAGCAAGGTGTACAGGCTAATTTGAGCTAATTTATATTACAATGCATTTTAATCTCACTGATAATTACAATTCATAGAATCAATTAACCTGTTTTGAAGCAGATGAAAACAAAACTAATTTTCTAAGTTTTTTAATGCATAGCATTTTTTTGAAGTCAGCACAAGTGAGTCCACTAATGAATCTCTTCAGCCAAATATATTTCTTTTGCAGGTTCATTTTCTGCGTCTATCTCAACCGCAGTTGATGTCGCTATCGCTCCTTGACGTTGGCAAACTCCCAAAAAACTGCTCCGTGTGTCAACAGAACTGCATCTCCTACCTTGAATTAGTCGAGTGTGAATGGTAACTCCTAACTTCTAAGCATCTGTAGCAAGGCTACATATACAAGTGCATCAAGTGATTACAACCTCCTTGCCGTATTAACGAGAATAACTGTATTTATTATAAACAACAATTAAAATAGTCATTAACAATATTCTCGAACAAACAAATGAGTGATTACTACAATGAGTAGATTAATTAACTACAGACAAATGAATAAATAAATTCATAATCTGACCAATCACAAAGTGTTACACAAGTCTAGTTGACAGTCTAGTTGAAGAAGAAAGAAGTCATTCTTGTCTTGAACTCCACGAGTGACGCATCGTCCGCTCTGACTCTTGTCTTAGATTTCGCGAGTGAAGCATCGTCCGCTCTTATACTCATGGCTTAGACAACGCGAGTGATAACTAGTAGCAGTCTGACCGAAGTTTATCGAGTCACAGACCTGACAATTTTAATTAATACGTTTTACCGTGCTATACTCGCACCGAACTTGATTAGATTTAAAGCTCTCTTGCAAGTATGGAATCCAAGAACAGCACATTCAGCAGAACTCAAACTAATTGGTGAATAACAATTTTAGTGTCCTAAACATTCATGGAACTGTGAGTAAAACTTTGAATTGAGATACTAATAGAAATTGTTCGACTTTGTTATAAATTAATTGTCAGAAAACAGTACAGACTGCGCATGACCACGTGGAGGACAATAAACTAATTTACTCTCCGGAAGCAAGTAAGGGACCACCCCATCAATTCCGATCAAGGGCCCTAAGGCAGAGGCGGATTCAAAAATTTCAGCAAAAGTTCCTAGATAAGCTAAAAAGTTAGCTGCGAGTTATAATACATATATAATGTCAATATGTTTGTAATTTAACGCAAATATGTTTGTAAATTTACATGTACAAGTTATTATCGAACTATAGATTATTCTGAGTATAGTTTTTAAAAGTCATAAGAGTTGAAAAAACACCAAATTCACGATTTGTTGTTACAATAAACACGCCCCTAGACAAAGCCTAGAGAACCTGTATAAGAAATCCGCCTCTACCCGAAGGAAAAACGGAGAAAAACCCGGGCCAGGATGGGGCTACAGAATTAATGTACACAACCGTGCCAAAGTTGAGTACACATAAAACTAAATTAATATGAGCCATACGGCAACACAATCATGCAAGAAAATAGTTTTTGAAATTGTTATAAGTTATTTAAAAAGTGCTACAGCAATGGCGTGATAAAGTACAAGACGAATTTAACTTTTATTAAAATCAATAAATTCTTTTACAGTGTAGAAGCACTGGTGCAGGAGGTAGTTTTTAACCGCGGATTTGAAGATATTCAATTTCATAATGTCTTTTATATTCTTGGGCAGGGAATTATATAGAACGATTCCCGAATGATAAGGTCCTTTTTGGCAAAGAGTGGTTGACACTCTAGGGCGATGAATATTATTACTATTGCGAGTATTGTGTTCGTGAACGAGACTGTTTCGTATAAAGCAAGGGTGGCACTTCAGTAATTCGGTCTTAACAAACACGACCGTTTCATAAATATAAATGCAGGGAAGTGTTAAGATATTTAATTCCTTGAATAAAAATTTACAAGAGTTTCGGGGGTGAGATATATAAATTATCCGAACTATCCTCTTCTGAATTCTAAAAGTTTGAATACTCTGACCGGAATTACCCCAGAAGGTAATGCCGTAACGTAAATGGGAGTAGACGTTTGCAAAATATACGCAACGGGAAATACGTGGACTAACTACGTTAACTAAGTTTAGGAATGCGTAACACAATTTGCTTAATTAGGAATTAAGATTGTCAACGTGACAATTTCATTAAGGTTGTCTTGAATATGGGGACCTAAGAATTTTGTATTCGTAACATTTTTTAATTGTGTTCCGTATAAAGAAACAAACCTGCGGGGAAAATTTTGTATAACTATTGTGAAATGACATAGACACTGTTTTGTCAGTGTTTACAATGAGACGATTTGCATGGAACCAAGTCGAAAGATTAGACAAAACGTTTTGAGCATTGGCGTGCTTACATAGTAAATTAGTGTCATCAGTCAAAATAACAATTTTGCAATCTGATGTGGATGATATGTCGTTCACATACAATAAGAAGAGTATATGGCCGAGAATTGAACCTTGGGGTACTCCGCAAATAAGTGGCTTTGTTTCTGAAAGAACGCTCAAGTATTTTATTTTTAGTATAAGATATTTCGACCTGTTGATATCTATCTTTTAAAGAAGAAGTTAGCCATTGATGTGGAAGTCCACGAATGCCTAAAGAATGCAATTTGGAAAGGAAAATTTCGTGACGATGACATCGAATGCTTTGGATAAGTCAAAAAAAATACCCTGAGGATTTTCTCCATGGTCTAGAGATGTGGCAACATCGTAACAAGAAAAATATGGCGCTTGTAGTGGAAAAGGATTTCCTAAAACCGTGTTGATCGTCAGAGAGAATGTTATTTTTTGATAAAAAATCTAGAAGACGCTTATAGAACAATTTTTCTAGGATTTTTGAGAAAGTGGGTAGTAGAGATATTGGTCGGTAATTTCCAATATTAAGTTTGTTTCCTTTCTTGTGTAAAGGTTTCACTTTAGCTCTCTTAAATATTTTAGGAAACACCCCTTCCGATAAAGAACTATTAAAAATATTTATGAGTGGATTTAATATAGCATGGGACGAAAATTTAACAATAAACTCAGGTATATCATCTACGCCTGTTGAAAATTTGTTTTTTAATGAGCTGATGATTCTCATGACTTCACTGGCGTTAGTTTCGGAAGTGAACTTAGAATTGGGTACGTGGGTGGATATAATTGGAGGACATTGATTTGGATATATTGAGATCGTTATTTTACCAACTTCTCAGAATTGAGAATTAAACAAATTTGCGATGTCCTGAGGATTTGTTACGATTTTGGTATCGTTTAGTAAAGAAACATGTTCTTCGCGATTTTCAGAAGTTTACGTGTAATTTTTAACAATATTACACATGGCTTTCATCCGGTTGTTCGATATTAGTATATGCCTGTCGTTTTCCATTACTTTAGCTGCGTAGACTAATTAAATCGAAGAATAGTCTTATATAAGAAAATAATCATGGAATTTGTGTGGTTGGTTATAGTGTTTTGAAAGATAATGTAAACGGCGTTCGTTTTTGAAGAAATTCTTATCCTTTGGGTGATCCATCTATTGTATTTCTTTGTGTTATTTAACTTGCGTTTTATGGGAAAGCTAGAGTTGTAATGTTTTAGGAATATTGAGATAAATACATTGAATTTCTAGTCGGTGTTTTGGCAATTGTAAACATCTTTCCATGTTTCTTCACGAAAATTATTTATAAACATGGATTGATCCGTGTCATTAAATTCTCTTGAAAACTTGTAAAGTATTTGAAGTGGTTTTAGTTTGTTTTTTAATAGTGAATACTTGAGCAAGGTGATCACTGTATCCGGCGATAAACACTTCAGAGAGATACGAGATTGTTGATTATAATTTGATCTAGCAATGTTTGAGATAAATCGGAATGGCGAGTGGGGTCGTTTATCGTAGTAATAAGGTTGAAGGAGTCGATAAGATGAATGAATCGATTAACTTGTGAATGTGCAGAGTCGGATGTACTCAGGAAATCGATATTGAAATCGCCACATATAACGATAGATTTAGTAGAGTTTTAGTAGAGTTTAGTGTGATATGTTTTAAAACAATTTCGAAGATCCGAAAAAATATGTCAAGATCTGATTGAGATGGTCAATAAATACACAAAACAACAATACCGGTGTCGGTCAGATTAACTGACAAAACTTCGAACACACTATCTACCCAGAAGTTCTCGTAGCCTGTCAGTGGAGAAGATAAAATATCATTACGAACGTAGATACACGTATCTCCGTGGGAATTTTTGCCTTTAAAATTTTGCCGACAGTAAGAACTTGCTAAATAATAATTAGAAATAGCAGTATCGTTGATGTTGTTAGTTGAAAGCCAATGCTCTGTGAGGCATAGCAAATCGAATCGATTTTCGTGTACCAGAATTTCAATGTCTGTCAATTTGTTTGAAAGGGATTGGACATTATGATGAAATATAATTATTTTATTTTCGCAAAAAGTTTGTGACTCACTAGAAATGGAATCGACGTTAGATTGTGGAGATGAATTTGAAATTGCTCCAGTTTCTAGTTCCGGATCAAACCCGCACACTGCACCTGAACGCGATTGTCACCATCGAATACCACTTCGTACTTCTGAGCGCAAGTTTTAACTGTGTATGGGGGTGGCAGGAGGAATACATGAGGACGTGCGAGAAGTAGATGCAGTAGATGAAAGAACGGGGAAAAGGGAAGAAATGGGTGTCGAGATAGGAAGAGGAGATGGGGATGATGTAGGAGCAGGAGGAGGAGATGTGGTAGGAGGAGGAGATGAGGTTGGTGCAGGAGGAGGTGTAGGAGTGGATAGCGGGGCAGGTGGATGATGTGAGGTCAGATGTGAAGCTAGAAGAGAATCGAAGTGCTGTTTCCCAGACGGTCTCAGGTGTAAACCGTGCTGGGTAAAGTCCTTGGCAGTCAGGTGTGGTTGCAAATAAAAAAATGTGATTTTTGTGTCTGCCAGGTGATGTTTTAGGGAGATGTTTGCCAGGTTAATTTCGTGGTTTATTTGTGGAACGTTGAAGCGTGGAGGCAGGCTAGAGAGCACTATGTTCGTGTGCAAGGAGGCCATTTTTAGATTTTGTAGATGTTCAGACGCGTTGAAATGACCACCCAAGTTAATATCGTTCTGCCCACCAATGATGATTACTGTGCCCCGCTCTGTGAGTTTTTTAGTGTAAGTGTCGAGTTCTCGAATAACTTCAGCCAAACGAGCGTGTGACTTAAAGAAACCGGAGACTGAGAACTGGCTAGGAAACAATCCACGCAATACGGAGGACATCTGATGACCGTGTATTTGTTAGTAGCAACTTTCAATTTCTTTGTAATAGTTTCAGACAAGTTATGAAGTTCATTATATCTAATATTTAATTTTTCTTAACAGTTTTCTCGTTTTATTCTTTACAAACATATCTGAATAATTATCTTGACATGTTTCTAATCTTATATAATATTCCAGTATATATCTTATGTAGTTTCAGTCATGTTATTATGATCTGATTCTACTATGTTTTTAATTTTCCTATGCTACAGGAAATTTCATACTTAATTGTTTATTGTCTTGCATGTTATTTTTGTGTGTGTAATTAAGTCTCTTCTTGTCTACATACATTTGTTAAATTTCCATGGTATGAATACCATTTGACAACTATTGCAATAAACAATTTGTTGTTCATTTACAAATTGGAATTTAATCGTGTTTTTATTTAAATTTAGTCAATTTAATTGACGTTTCACTTTGACGTCAATGTTGATTTATTTCTTTGTTTATTTTTGGATGGGTATTTTTTAACGTTATTCAGAACATGTTCCTATACTTCATAGCAATTACCTTCTGATTTCAAAATTCTTAATTTATTTTATAAATTAATATAACTTTGTACCCAGCCGGAATACGTCACTGAAGCATTCGAACTCCAGGTCTATAACCTGTTTTATAGGCAATTAGTACATTGTGAGCATGGATAAAAAGCTGCACTTTTTTATTGGAATATGCCACTTCCTACGGTTCCAGTTGATGCCAAAAGGTAACTTTACAGATAACGTTCTTGAAAATCCGTAAAGGACATTAAAATAGTGTACATTTAAGATGGCCTCCATTGGCGCACTAAATTCTTTTGTATCTCAACTCCTAATGGTTCGATTTCGATTTTTTGTTATTTCAAAGGTCTTGTGAAGAGGACACTTTTCTGTCCCTATCTCTACACCTTAAGGGGGTTTTATAATTAAAAAATATGAAATTTTCACTGTTTTCGCGAATTTTCATAGATAGGTAAATTTTGTGCTCAATATCCCTTTATTTCTCCACAAAAAAGGGTTTGTGTATGCACGATTCCGTATATGTGAAGAAAGGCTTGTTTTCATAAACAACAATAATTTTAATTATTTTGAAAACATTTATTACATTAAGGAAACAATTTTTTACAAATAATAATGACTAAATACTGGGATATACTCATGTGAATGTACTACTTCTATACAGGTCTTATGACTAATTCACGCAGTCATCTTCTTTATCTTCCAGTTCATCCCTGGGACAACGTAATTATTATATTTTATTTTTATATTAAAGCTTTGGATCAAAGCAATGTTACAATCTGAAAATTGTGAAACGAATTTAAAAATAATTAATTAAAGGCATTTGTTTTATTGTATTTATTGGAGCATTGTTGGTCTCCAATGCAGCTCATGCAGAATAGCGTGCATGGAGCCTTGCCCTTTGAAGAGGAGCATCGTTTTTCTTTCTTTGGGGCTATAGGGATCGTCAAGGATCATCGTATACGGCAGGGTTTCTCAAACTGTGTTCTGCAAAAAAAAAACAACTAATTAGTGCAGTGCATATTTAACATTTTTTCACAAATATAACACATCGCGATCATGTAAGCATTGTATATGTTATGGTTATGTCATGTTACAAATACCTAGCTGCAAACCGCATTGACAGACATTGTTGTATCATGTTTCCCAGAACTTCATTATATCGCAAACCGGAATTTTCCCCAGAAGATTAAATTATTTCCTAGCATACTGAGAAAGTTTAAATAATAAAAATGTATCAAAAATTCATTAATGAAGCACGACATCGAGGTTAGATTGCAATTTAGGAAAATTTCAGAAGTCAATGATTCCATTCCCTTTGTGTTTCGCTTGAAATTTTAAATATTTTGAAGACAGTGAACAGTGTTAGTACTGATACATATTTATGTACGAACGATATCCAAAAAGTAAGGTTACAAGAATTTTTGCACAAACACAAATGCATATATTTAACTGAAACATACAGGAGAAGTAGCAGGGGTATTGCATCATTTTCCACATAATCACCGTTTACTTCAATGCATTTTGTCAACCGTGGGATGAGTTTTTTAATTCTTGAATCATATGAGTCTCCCGCCATCTGCTTGAACCACTTCACTTCGCGTTTCATCTCCTCATCTACGCTAAAGTTCTTTCCACCCAAATATTCCTTTAATTAAGGAAATAAATGATAATCGCTTGGCGCGAGATCGGAACTGTGAGAGGGATGGTTTAAAAGATTCCAACGAAATGGGGACAGCAACTCTTGTGTTTCTCGAGCGGAGTGCGGGCGAGCGTTGTCATGAAGGAGGCAGACTCCCTTCTTCAGCATTCCGCGGCGTTTGTTCTGTACGGCTTGGTGGAGTTTCTTGAGGGTCTCGCAGTATCGTGCAATTGCAGAGTTGATTGTTTCGCATTTCGGCAAGAATTCGAGAAGCAGAACCCTTTTTCTGTCCCAGAAAACGGTTGCTATCACTTTTCGGACGTTCACTTCTATCTTCATCGTGAATTTCCGTTCTTCCAAAAGTGGAATTGCGTACCCATTTTGTCACATGTTGCCGCGACATAACCTTCTCTCCATACAAGGAAACGATTTCGCTATGAATCGCGGCGGCGCTCATGCCCTTGGCATTCGGGTAGGGTAAAACAGCGCGCACTTCACATTTGTCGGGAGACGGATTGAGAGCACTCATCTTTAACCGTCACCACAAGGAGAATCGGGACGTTACTGACGACCGTCACCACTCATTCGATTCAGTTTGCGCTCCCCTACACAACAGTGTTACCAAGTATGGAAATCTCATTTCCCTGGGAGAGCTACGCGCTTTGTAACCTTACTTTCCGGCTATCCCTCGTATATAATACAATTATGTTTATTTTATATTCCACAAATACTGTAAGTTTAAGACATTTTAATTTTGTAAAATGTAAAAAAAAAATTATTGTAAATTTACGTAAAACTAATTTTGAATTGTTTCTTTTTCAGAATATAAATATTGTAGTACAAATTATGGATATTTGGTTAAAGAGAGGAATTTTAACAAAAAGTAAGTGGTGTTTCTACTGCTACTGGAATATCTACTGCCGAAAAAAAAATTACCCACTGAAACTGCTATTTCTTCAAAACTAAGACTAAAGAACAAGTGTTACCTTCAAACAGACCAAAAAGAAAATATGATGACAGTTATTTAAATTTTGGTCTACGTCTACTGGCAATTCAGAAGCTCCCGATGCAATGTGCGTTTTATGCTACAAGACACTCGCGAATAGTTCTTTATTTCCTACTAAACTTAATAGGCACTTGGAAGCGGTGCACGGTGATTATAAAGAAAAAGATGTGAATTTTTTCAAAAGAAATCGTGACTCATTCAAAAACCAAAACTTCAAGTTATTACAATGTCTAAAACTGAAAATGAAAGTGTATCAGAGGCATCATCGTGTGAGTAACCTCATTGCCCTTAAGGGTGAAGCTCATCCAATTGAAGAGACTCTTATTAAGTCTTGCCTGAAAGACATAGTGACACGTGTGATTAACGAACAAGCAGCCAAAAAAGTAGATGCTAAACAACTATCAAATAATACTATTTCACGACGCATCAAAGACATTTCACTGACATAGAGAAAGAACTAATTCGACAGCTTGAACTTTGCATCGCATTTGCTTTACAAATGGATGAATCGGTGTCCCGTCACTCAACAAGTTTGGAAACCCTAGTATACGGTATCCGTTGCAATTATACTTAATCAATTCTCTGCAGGTTGCCATTATACATGGCAGAGGAGACCGGACCGGTATCCACTCGCCAGAAAAACATGCTCCATCCCCTTCCTTCTGGCCTTGGAAAGTTGTCCATCATTGAGCACGCATGACCCCAAACTTATTCTGCCTGGTATAATTACCGAAGACTGTCTTTGTACCTCTTTTGGTCGGGGGCAGACTTTGTAGACTGCGAATTTTTGAAATAAAGAGAAGATTTATAACATGATTGATAGAGCAGTCTTCTGAATTTTTGTAGTAAAGCAAAACAGTTAACTTCTCCAAAATTTAAAAAGTCTCTTCAGAAACAAACTATTGTGGTAGAGAGATAAATTGGAGGGCTTCAGTAGCTTCAAGAAATGATTTCCACTCTTTCCATGCAGTCTGTTTCCCTTTCATTGCAAATGATGATGTTACATCTGATACAGTGAATGCATAGAATTCCCTTAACTCAACAGCTTTATGTTCGCCCATACTGTCAAACATGGCATTAATGGTCATACATTTTGACCCTCTCCAGGACAAAAAGAATCCACAGATTTGAGAATGTAAAAGAAAAATGTTGCAAAAAACAACTACATCAGTTTCTACTGTGAGAATAATTATTTTTCGGCCTGCATGTTGAACACTCTTAAGCGTAGAGAAAAATCCTGCCGTCAGTCTGTTCCTGTTACCTGCATTGTACTCCATCAATTAAAGTTTTATCCGGCCGATATGAAACAAGGGTGTCATCAGTCTCAGTGCTGATGTGAGCCCAATATAACTTTGAAAATGTATGTTTTACAAGTAACTTGAAAAAGTTATGTATATATTTCTTCCATACGCCCTACGTGATGAAGATATGTGATAACTCGGTCACATGAAAATGGTGACGAGCCGGGAATCGAACCCGAGACTCATGCATTGATTGCAGGGGTGTTGACCTCTACTCCCGCTCGCCTTCCGCAACTGTACACCATTTCCACCCAGACCTATTAAAAAAGTTTCACTCCGATCACAGCAGAGGAAGACATTCTAATTTTTTGGTAGAATATTTCTTTGTGCTATTTGGTGACGAAGACTAACGCCTCTGTTATCTCTCACACGTTTCTTCGTTTTTTAGAAAATATCCCAAGATACGTGTATTCTGCATCGTCAACAGCCAGGTGAAAATTGCGTTTGTTGCAGAGGAGCAAATTTACTCACTTTTGCCTCGTTACTCAAACGGTTTTCTACATTGCTACTGTACACTGTTAGAATGTTCCTTCGCTCGCTCTTGCTAAGCTTTTGCCCGCTCTTTATCCATTATAAAATTTGTCTCAAACCACAAGATCACACGAGTTTTCCTGAAAAGAGTTTCCGAACACAAGAAAGCATCTTTTTAAATTTTCTTTTTGGTCCTGAATTTTGCTCTGATAAGAAGTGTACTGTTCATGGTGATCACGGCCTGTCAGTACGGTTAGTTAACATTAAAATAGACCTAAAGCATCACCATTTCTTTTTATGAGGACGTTGTCTTACTCGTGAGCTTGAGAATGCAGAAAAAGGATTGTTGGTTCTGCTAATAATAAATTGATCTTTTCAAAATTATTCGGTACACTGGGTGCTGTCTTTTAGTTGTTCTAAGTCTTATATACGAATAGTCAACCAACGAATATTGAGAATGATCCATCAGGATAAAACAAGAAGCTAACTTCTTCAGCTTTTGTGTGTACAGTTATGTACATAAGTGTACAATGTGTGATAAACCAAACATGGAAAAAGTCTGGACACTAATAGAGACAGACATGAAATTTGAATTACTTCAGGAATATACTAGGAAAATAAGATGCATTAAGAAATTACTAAGGAAGTAGATAAGCTCGTGCCAAATCGACGGTTAAGATACGAAGTGAATGACCAATAATATATCCCAAAAATATATAAACATGATGAGAACCTTGCTTTGCTCACAGTTGTAGGTGCAAGATGACCAGAGGGTCGAAGAAATGAAATGAAAAAAATATACAGTATGTGTACAGTAGTTTCCATCTCTAATCGACCAAATGAAAGACAAGAGACTTATCTGTAAGTAACCAGAATTGAAATGTTGGGCAGTTTGAACGTGTTTCTTCAATCCATTCTACAAATGAAATCTCTGGATTTCCTTGCGTAAATACTTCTTTAAGCTGACATTATAAAACCACAGCAGTTTTAATATGAATTGGTTTTCCTTTCGTGACATGGGTAACTTAAAGACACACTTCCGCTCCAGTTTGTTTTGATTTCAGAGTTTGCCACCAAACTAGTCCAGCCAATACATTCGATAATCTGTCCAAGATCTTCAGGTTTGCTGAATATAAAAAAGCTCTAAACATGGATACAAAATTGTATTCATCATACAAATCAGTGGCACGATGGATTTAAATAAATTTTAGCAAATATAAGCTGATCAGGCAATTTTTAGCAAATAGAGGTATGACAAGAATTTGTCCTGGATTTAAAAAATGTAGTTTTCTTTTTATTTGTTTAATTGCATTCTTTAGCATTGCTGGTGAAGAATAACTTTCATTGAATAATTACTACGGTAAACGACCCCACTCGCCATTCCGATTTATCTCAAACATTGCTAGATCAAATTATAATCAACAATCTCGTATCTCTTTGAAGTGTTTATCGCCGGATACAGTGATCACCTTGCTCAAGTATTGACTATTAAAAAACAAACTAAAACCACTTAAAATACTTTACAAGTTTTCAAGAGAATTTAATGACACGAATCAATCCATATTTATAAATTATTTTCGTGAAGAAACATGGAAAGATGTTTACAATTGCCAAAACACCGACGACAAATTCAATGTATTTATCTCAATATTCCTAAAACATTACAACTCTAGCTTTCCCATAAAACGCAAGTTAATTAACACAAAGAAATACAATAGATGGATCACCCAAGGGATAAGGATTTCTTCAAAAACGAACGCCGTTTACATTATCTTTCAAAACACTATAACCAACCACCCCAATTCCGTGATTATTTTCTTATATAAGACTATTCTTCGATATAAGTAGTCTATGCAGCTAAAGTAATGGAAAAAGACAGGCATATACTAAAATCGAAAAACAGGATGAAAGCCATGTGGAATATTGTTAAAAGTTACACGTAAACTTCTGAAAATCGCGAAGAACATGTTTCTTTACTAAACGATACCAAAATCGTAACAAATCCTCAGGACATCGCAAATTTGTTTAATTCTCAATTCTGAGAAGTTGGTAAAATAACGAACTCAATATATCCAAATCAATGTCCTCCAATTATATCCACCCACGTACCCAATTCTATGTTCACTTCTGAAACTAACGCCAGTGAAGTCATGAGAATCATCAGCTCATTAAAAAACAAATTTTCAACAGGCGTAGATGATATACCTGAGTTTATTGATAAATTTTCGTCCCATGCTATATTGAATCCACTCATAAATATTTTTAATAGTTCTTTATCGGAAGGGGTGTTTCCTAAAATATTTAAGAGAGCTAAAGTGAAACCTTTACACAAGAAAGGAAACAAACTTAATATTGGAAATTATTGACCAATATCTCTACGACCCACTTTCTCGAAAATCCTAGAAAAATTGTTTTTTAAGCGTCTTCTAGATTTTTTATCAAAAAATAACATTCTCTCTGACGATCAACACGGTTTTAGGAAATCCTTTTCCACTACAAGTGCCATATTTTCCTTCTTAAACGATGTTACCACATCTCTAGACCGTGGAGAAAATCACCCCGAAACTCTTGTAAACCTTTATTCAAGGAATTAAATATCTTTACACTTTCCTGCATTTATATTTATGAAAGGATCGTGTTTGTTAAGACCGAATTACTTATGTGTCACCCTTGCTTCATACGAAACAGTCTCGTTCACGAACACAATACTCGCAATATTCATCGCCCTAGAGTGTCAACCACTCTTTGCCAAAAAGGACCTTATCATTCGGGTATCGTTCTATATAATTCCCTGTCCAAGAATAAAAAGATATTATGAAATTGAACCTCTTCAAATTCGCGGTTAAAATCTAACTTCTGCACCAGTGCTTATACAATGTAAAAGAATTTATTGATTATAGTAAAAGTTACATCCGTCTTGTACTTTATCACGCCATTGCTATAGTACTTTTTAAATAACTTATATCAATTTCGAAAACTATTTTCTTGCATGATTGTTGTGTGTTATGATTCATATTAATTTAGTTTTATGTGTACTCAACTTTCGCAGGGTTGTGTACATTAATCCTTGCCCGGGTTTTGCTACTGTTTTCCTTCGGGTAGAGGCGCATTTCTTATACAGGTGTCAGGGAAGGTTTTTATTGCCTCGCAAGTCCCAGCACGGAGGCCTGCTTTGCGATAAGGTGCCTTCGTTTCCAAAATAAATACTCAGTTTGAATAGGACAAGGTTTATTGTGTAAACAAGTCGTCGTATTATAAACAGTAAATAACACCAGACGACGAACGACAGGCGTTGAAAGCTCTGTGTGAAATGATGCCTCGTTCGTTTAACTCACGACTTTAGGCAAGTGGGTCGTTGAAGTTCAAGAGATCTCCTTCTTTGTCGCTAGATGGTACCGCTGGTGATGTCCTGTTGTAACTAGTCGACGGAGTACGATATTCTGGTGCTTGACGGCGCCGCTGGTCGAAGTTATCTTCGTTCTCACAGGATGGCGTTTCGTATCTTCGTATCTTGGACTTAGTTCCAGGACTGACGGTGTGAGGGCGTCGCAGACGTGTGATACGTCGAAGTTGAAATCCAGTGGATGAAGAGTTATTCCTTCGGCTCGCTAGATGGGGACGTCTGATACTTCGAAGTGGAAATCCGCTCGTCTGCACGTTTGTTGAACATTGAACAACGCTCGTAGACTGGAATTAATTCAATCACAGATCTTGGACATAGAAATATTTCTGCTTGTTGATACTCCAGTCGTAAGTTGAACTTAAGAGTTATTCCTGCGTGTCGATAATCCAGGTCCTTGGACATAGAATTATTTCGCAGAGCTGGACTTCGTGTTAGAGGTTATCGGATGGCGATATGAACTCAGCAAGGAGGCCCGTCGTACTGGGGTTCTTGTTTGAGGTTATTGGATGGCGATGTGCTCTGAACAAGAATTCTCAGCGTAATGAAAGTTTGTTGCTACGGTAGGTATAAGCTAAATTTTAACTGTAGACGGTGAGGGGCGACGTAACACTATGTCGAGGTTCGTCTATTGAGATTTCTCTCGAAGGTTCTTAACAAACTGGGCGGAGTTCTCGAATATTCTCGAGTATTACGGAAGTTTCTCGAGTATTACGGAAGTCTCTCGAGGATTTCGAAGTATTTCGGTAGGCAATTGAGGCGTCTCTTTGTTTCATGGAATCGCAATTGAGGCGTTTCTTTGTTGCATGGAATCTTCTAATGTTTACAATGTGGAGGATTCTCTGGCGTGGTATGTTGAGACTCTCTTGTGCAAAGAGTGATATCGTCTTGACAACCAGTAAACAACATGGCGCTCGGCCCTTGTGGCTACATGTGCCGTTTTCGTGTGTCAATTACATGAAGGAGTTCATCATACGTATTGAGGTATGTGTTTCGCTATATATGTAGGAATATGTTCCTACACAGGTTCTCTAGGCTTTGTCTAGGGGCGTGTTTATTGTAACGATAAATCGTGGATTTAGTGTTATTTCAATTCTTGTGAATTTTAAACACTATACTCAGAATAATCTATAGTTCGTAAATAATTTGTTCATGTAAAATAAATTTTAGTGTTAAATTACAAACATATTGACATTCTATTATTATTATAACTCGCAGCTAACTTTTTATTTTATCTAGGAATTTTAGCTGAAATTTTTGAATGTGCCTCTGCCTTAGGGCCCTTGATCGGTATTAATGGGATGGTCCCTTGCCTGCTTCTGGAGAGTAAATTAGTTTATTGTCCTAAACGTGTTCATACGCAGTTTGTACTGCTTTTTGACAATACATTTATTATTAATATGGGTAAAAGAGAACTACGCGTTATGTTAAACGAAGAGCCTTTCTTGAAGCATGGAACGTTTCCCAGGATTTATCTAGAGGCCATTTTTCCTGTCAGTAATGATGTTGTCTAGCCTTTCCTGTTCCATTTTCCATTCAGATCTAAATTCTACAAATGTCATTTAGGATGAGGTGGTTTGGTTTGCTTTTGGCACAAGTGGCACCTCCGAGGGTAATGTTAGGGGCATGACAACACTTTAGTTATCTGGAAGCTCTGCCAATTTATTGTTAGATTGATCAACACAAGAAATTCTTGCGATCACTTCGCCAGGCTCACCTACTTCTCATTCCTCGAGAATTTGAACGATAGAAATTGCTGTTCCGTGGAAAGATGATTATGAAGCTGTGCTGCTGTAGTTATGATCGATGTTGTCTTACGTAGATCATAAAATAAAAGACCACGAACCAAGATTGAGGGTATGCGACATCTTTTTCTTATCTCTGAGAATATTTAAGTGACCAAGAGTTGCTGATATTCCTTAATTCTGTTTGGTGATTGTGAGGCCTCTTTCATGCATGACTTTGATTCTTATTTTATTTCGTGTTCTTGCAAATACAGTTAGGCTTGATATTGAAATACAATGTAACAGACGGTTCTTGATTTTTCTTCAGACTAATAATGTTGCCCTTCAGGATGCTTGTTGAAAACTATTAATTGGCTAATAATCAAAGCAAACTGAGTTGCTTTAGTTGTATTCTCTACTGTAGTACATTACTCCAATGGGCTTTTTCAAATGGCTTTGCAGTGGGATTAGATTGAGAAATAACAAGACATCGAAGATACGCACGTCTCCTCATGGCGGGGACGGTACATGCTCAATGCGGTCAATTTGTGATGTGAATTACTCTAAATGTTAAAAGAAAACAGGACCCTGTATTGCTATTGCTATATAGGCAGGGTGACCTAATGGTCAGGAAATAAAATGAAATTGCGTAAATGTGAATTTTTAATGCAGTTTTAGTGCATTGCTACACCTTTTTTAAGTATCTCCGGTTCTAATGGTTGTAGAGAAAATGCAAAATACTCGTGAATAAATTAACTATTGAACTGGTCCGGTATAAATACTTTAAAAATGAATCCTATCCTCAAAAAACGAAAATGTGTGAAATTTCATGTCTTCACTAAAAATAAAATAAATAACGAAAAAATCGGCAGATTTACATGAAATGTGTCTGTGCGACAGTAGATCGGCGCCGAGCTTTTCATCGTCCAGCCGTCTCCGTGTCTCACTGTGAATTTAATAACTGTTGCGCAATGATTCCCAAAGTGTGCGCCGTCATAAGGGCGCCGCGAAATATTCAATTAAACAATTCGGCAATTTTCTTGGAATTTCCTATTCTCGAATTTTTGCGCCAACAATCGTGTATGCTGACAAAATTCCAAGAATTTAGCAACTTTCGAGTCTTTCATTGTTTTCTTTCCAATCCGCATCTTTTGAAACGGCTAGTGCGCAAACACGGCTTCCCCCCATGCTTTAGTCACTAGTTGCTAGCCGTGCTAGTGGGGAGCTTGCCGCTAAGCGTACGTAGCGCAGTAGCAAGTCGGATATCAGTTCATTTGTTGTCACCATCTCAGTACTCGCATTAGTTTTTGTTTGTTGGACTAACGACTAACTTAATAGTGTGGTGGTTAAGTTAATTTTCAAAAGTTATTTTTCTGATCACCCTAAAAATGGACAAATTCTTATTAAACTTGAATAATAAAGATAGTGCTAAATCTAGAGAGGACGTTCCACAAACAAGTGGCAAGGGTTCCGAAAAGCGAAAACGTCGTAAATATGAAGACAGTTATTTGGATTTTGGCTTTACTTCAATAAACGAAAATGATAAAGAGAGACCACAGTGTGTATTGTGTATGAAAGATTTGGTACCAGAATATATGCTTCCAAGTAAGTTAAAACGACATTTAGAAACCAACCATTCTAGCTTTGTTGGTAAAGCTCGCGACTTTTTTACCAAAAAGTTAATTGAATTAAAATAACAAAAAGGCAGCATTTATAAACACGTGTCAATAACAAATAATGCTTTGCTAGCATCATACAAAGTAGCATATAGAGTTGCTAAGTGTAAAAAGGCCCATACCATCGTAGAGCAACTCATTCTACCGGCTGCTGTAGATTTGGTGAACATTATGATTGGCGAGTCGGCGGGGAAACTGTTTTGAAAAGTCCCTTTGTCTAACAATACCATTAGTCGCAGAATTCATCACATGGGGGAGGATCTCAATATACAATTAATTGAAAAATTAAAAGGAAGTGAATTTGGATTGCAACTCGATGAGGCCACAGATAATAATAAGGACGCACACTTGATTTGTTACGTACGGTTCTTAGATGGTAATTCAATCGTTGAGGACCTTCTCTTTTGTAAAAGTATTACTGGAAGTACAAAGGCTCAGGATTTGTTCGAGATCCTGAATATATTTATGGTTGAAAATAATTTAGAATGGACAAAGTGCGTTGGTGTTTGTACTGACGGTGGTCGTTCGATGTCCGGCTCTTATGGAGGATTGCAGGCGCTTATTCGAAACAAAGCTCCAGATTCAGTTTGGACCCATTGCATCATTCACAGAGAAGCACTTGCATCAAAGTATATGAGTCCTCCACTAAATATAGTTTTAGAACGTGTGGTAAATATAGTAAACTATATAAAAATTCGGCCACTGAAAGTAAGGTTTTTTTAAACAATATGTGAAGATATGGGAGCTGAATACACATCTTTGTTGTACTACTGCCACTCACGATGGCTCTCTCGCGGGGGTGTATTGTCTCGTATGTTCCAATTACGGCAAGAAATATACGCTTTCCTTGAAGAAGAAAAACATGAGTATGCCAAACACGTTGTGGAAACAGACTTTTTGATTAAACTCGCATTCCTATGTGATATTTTTGAAAAGTTGAATGCGTTGAATTCCTCCTTACAAGGACGCAATATGCACATTTTAAAGCAAACAGAAAAAATTTCAGCATTCAGAAAAAAATTACAGCTATGGAAAATAAAAATTAATGAAGAGTGTATCAGTGATTATTTTCCCTTGTTGCATCAGTTTGTAACCTCCAATTAAATTAATTTGTCTTGCAATATAAAATCCATTTTTGTTAATCACCTATCAGAGCTTACAAAAAAGTTTGAAAAATACTTTGAAGCAGATAATGATAAATTTACATGGATTCAAGATCCATTTAGAGGCAAGGCTCCATCA
The DNA here is from genome assembly GCA_002313205.1 of Laupala kohalensis. NCBI lineage: Eukaryota > Metazoa > Arthropoda > Insecta > Orthoptera > Trigonidiidae > Laupala > Laupala kohalensis. The sequence continues at coordinate 77,038 of NNCF01126112.1, forward strand.
GAATTTACTTCTTCAGAAGAAGAATCTCTTATTGACTTGTCTTGCGATAATACTTAAAAGTTAAAATTTGGTATCATGAAACGTTCTGATTTTTGGATATCAGTAAAAGAGGAATATCCACTGCTTAGTGGTAAAGCTCTACGAATATTAATTCCATTTGCAACATCCTATTTGTGCGAAGCTGAGTTTTCGGCGGTCGCGGTAATAAAAAGTAAATATCGCTCGAAAATTAATGTTAAACAAGAAATGAGGGTCGCCATATCCAATTCTATTCCGAGATTTGAGAAGTTGTGTAATGAACATCAAGCCCATCCATCTCATTAATAATTTTTATAATGTTAATCATCAATGGACGTTCAATAAATTGTTTTTGAATTTAAAATTCGTGTTTAATTTATTTTTCAACTAACCTAACCACATGGTGGTTGTCCAGTCTCAATATGGATATTACCGAAACAGTTGAAATTAGATATTTTATATTATCCCAAGGTAAATAGTAAGTATCTGTTTACAATTTTTCGCTGTTAAATGGGTAATCGCTTTTGAAAAGGAAAGTTTTACAATTTTTGAAGAAAGTCAGAAATTTAGAAAAAAAATCTGATGTTTTAAGGGCGCCGCGGAAAAAGTCCGATTATTTAGGGAGCCGCAAACCGAAAAAGATTGGGAACCTCTGCTGTTGGGAGTGGATATAGACTTCTACGAATGTGTTCTATCTACATAGGATAAAGAAAAGAAGTACATCAATACGTATTTGTCGCGAGGGAAATGTAACCCCGGAATATACTACCCCGAGATTATATGAGGCATAAGAGTATACTAATCAACAAAAGATTGATATTCAATAATTTGGAATATTAAGTGAAAAATATGAAATAACGAATGTATTGAAACAATATTTGAAGTGGGTTACTACCATCTCATGGTGGGATGGCCACCTTCCAATTTTAGGGAGTGCAGCGTCGAGATTTCTTCGGTCATCATGAATAATATAGTGAAAATCCTAACAAACATATAATGCTTTTGTTTTTGGAGGAAGGTGAAGTTAAAATATTTGTTGTAACGTATTAATTTTCCAACGTAAAGAGTTTTTGTAACGTAAGTATCAGATAAAGTTTTTTTCAAAACTATAATTTAGAAGGGTAAAATTAGGTGAAATGTGAGTTTTTAAATTTTTGTTTTCTCTATATGTCGCCAACTAATTGAGATATCATCCCAGGTTTTATATGCAAATATTACTAATCCATATATCTAGAAACGGGTCACTCTAAATCTTCATTATAAGAAAAATAAATTTAGAATAATTCAACATAATTAGAATTAAATACAAAAGTAGGAGAACTATGAGATCCTTTTAAAAAATATCCTCTGATTATAATGACATTTTCAGGACACTTTTATGAAGTACTATACATTGAAATAAGAAAAGATAAGCTTCAAATGTCTGCCCCCACTATAATTCGACAACAGACCGTATCACAACAAAAATATCCCACGCGAAGCTGGGAGGAGACTTAGTACTGCATAAAAATTACTACTGTTTTCTGTCAGAAATAATAGTAATAATAATAATACTGTAAAATTCATTAAGAATATTGGGTTTCTTACAGTTTCTGAGGTAAGGTGAAGTTAAAAGTTTGTTGCAAGGAAAATAATGATTTTGCTTTCTTATTGTGTATGTTAAAAATTCACTTGTCGTCAGAGACTGTGAACAAAAGAGAATATTTGTTGAGCATATTATATTATTGTTTTATTATATATTTTTCGAGCATATTACATGACGAACAGTTCAGTTACTTCTATTGCACAAAACGTGGAGAGAAAAACTACGATTTGAGTTCGTTTCAACGTAATGGGTTGAATAGTTCTCGAAGATGTAAACAAGAAGTAAAGAAGGACGTGTGACAACTGAGCAGGAAGAAGTGAGGGGCTGTAAACGCAGAGGTACATGGAGTTATAGAATAAAATGACCGTGTGAAAGACTTCGCTGTGGTGTGGATTATCCCCCAAGTATGTTACAGTGTTAATAAAAAACGATTCTTAATTTTTGACAACCAGAATAAGGACATTTATTTACTTGCAGCCTTTGTTTTCTTACGTTTAATTTTTATTTTATTTATTCTTGTGAGAACTAAGATTATGTCTATGAACAACATCAGCCACTGAAAACGCGACGATGAGAATCCTGTCATCTCCACACTTGCTGAAAAACGTCAAATTTCCTTACGTCGAGTGTCATCATGTAAATTGTTAATGTTATACCAAACCACGAGCAATCCGCCCTATTTTCGCATGTGTGTTTGTGTTATGTTACACCTTAAGTCCCCTTCACATTTTACAACAGTCGAAAATTACAAGTCTAAAATGGAGTCTTCACGTGGAGCACCTCCATGGACAGATGGCGCGCCGATCGGATTCTCGATCGAGGCGACACAGCGGCGGCGGGGACTAGTGAAAATAAAACGTTTGTAAAATCTAAACTATTCGTCAAAATTTAACGATTTTAAGGCAGTTTCAATCTTTATGAAATAACAAAAAACGCATTTCATTTGATGAGGATTTAGTTTTACCTACAAGAATTACTCTCTTAAGTTGATGTATTTTAATATGTCCATTTTTAAAACCTTTTTTTAATAATTTAGGTTAACCTTTGTAAATAGACATGTATTGTCGCGGACTCTTTTGTAGCACTCTTTGAGACGAATTTTATTGCCATTCATTGTTGTCACCTATCTCTAACCGTTTAAGCAGCCTATGCAAAAATGTCTCTTAAGATGAATTTTTTCCTGACTTGATTTAGTAATATCGTCATTCCTTGTTATTTGTTTTTCCTACAGTAACAAAATATATACTAAAACCTTTTGTGAGAACATACCTATGAATTAAAAAAGAATCAAGTAAATCGGATGAGTGGTTCAAAAGTTTTAATAACATTTAGAGACGTGTGCTGAAGTTTTATGATGAGCAGCGAAAATGAACGATGATGAGAGCGAACCTGCAGCCTTCGATGGTGGGGTGGACGGGGATCGGCGGTCGCTGGGAGCAGTGAAAATCGATAGTGACATGTAGCGTACGTAGCACCACATTAACTCAAATTTTTGTTTGCCGACCACAATTCTTTACAAAAGATATGGATCTATCACCCATAGCATTTGCATACTCATCTCTAGGGCGCTATAAACCCACTTTTTTAGAAAAACAATTCCTGGAGGTTTTAGAAATTCTATTTTCTTTGTTAAATGTAATAGGAGTTGCAGATATAATAGTTTCAAATTTAGTGTTAAAAACAAAATAAATTGAGTTTACAGAATGAAAAACGGATAATTCGTTCTGAGAATATTTTAGCAAATTTTGATTATTTCGAAACGGAACGTGGTGGCCGTTTTCGTAACAAAATTCGGTATATTTAACCTTAACGTTGGATCACCTTAAACATTTTACCTTTTGTGTAAACCCACATCGGTCTCCCCTAGGCTTACAAAGTTTATTAAATGCATCTACATTAATTAATTGTCATTGAAGCTTAAAATCTCAGTAGTCTCCGTTTCTCAAATTCTAAAACGTGAAAACGTGAACTAAATTCGCATATTATGCAGGTACATCACTGGGGGAGAGAATGACAAAAGTGAAGTCACATAACGCTCATCGGGGAAGATTTGTTATTGATAGACATACAATATCACCCAGTGATTCAGACTTCATGATTTCAAAGATTTTTTTCTGGCTCAAACTTACAATGCATTAAAACGCGCAGTAAATTAAAGAGCTATATCTAACAATGTATTTCACTTTAATTTCAGATAATAAAATATTGTATTAACTTGAAATTATATTCGCAGATCTGGATGACATGTTCCAGGGATGGCCCATTATGCAACAACATTCCAGTGGAATTTCTATCTTCAGAGGCAAGTGCAGACTTTGGATTGTCCCGCGCCAACCAATCACTGTAAGGTAGACACTGAGAGAAGCAAATGCAATGATGATGCAGAGAGGGTTGTACGTCTGTTTTTAGCCATGGGACCATACCGAGGACGTTAAAAAACAACCCAGTGTAATTCAAGAAACTTAAAGAATTGGATTAACTAATGGATAAACTCATCCCCTATAATGAGAAACGAATGTAATATATACGTTGATAAATAAAATAATAAAATCCTAATTTCCTTGCATCTATGGATGGTTTGTAGATTATAGAACCTTCCAAATATTAATCGACTCCTGCTACTCAGGCACAGACGAAGTACGGCGAAGTTCAATTATAACCACACGTTATTTACAAAACAATGTTAACACATCTACTAGTTTAAATTTTATAAGTATGCTCTAGGGGTTTCTAGATCAGGTCATGTCATGTTTCTCATCATAAATGGATAATTTTGACATCACTTCGTCACACAGAACAGAAAATAAATCAAACAAACATTCCATGATGGATAGCGGGACCCATGTCAATAGCTAGCCATGATTAATACTTAGAATATTCAAATTATATTAAGAAAGGAATTAAAAATTCAAGAAATAAACAATAGCTTCTGATTCAGAATAAAAGTGAAATCCTATATTGTTAAATACTCAACACACTGAACCTGTTTTTTAGATGAAATTCTTTTAATATATATTTGTTTAGTGAAAAGGATTCCCATATATTTGGAAACTTCAATAATTGAATGAGTATTTTGTAAATTATTTGAATGCATTGTGTGAAGAAAGATTTATGGTTTTCCTTGAAATAAGTTTGATGTAATTGATAGCCTGTGTTAAAATAATATCTAATATTCATTTTTATGTTAAATAGTTTAATAAAAGTTTTTAAATACAGATGCGTTCATGGTTTTTTATTAGTGTAGAATATTTAGTCGGTTTTTTAAATTTGTATTCTTCACAGAAATGTAAGAAAAATAATTCTTTTTTGTGTGAATGAACTTTCTGTTATGGTTTTTCCATTTAAGTTATCCGTTAAAATTCAGAATAAAAAAAAACAAAAAATTTTCTTAGTTAGCCTGTTTAGAACATATGAGACATACCGTGAAATTTTAATCCCTTTCCTTAGTTATCTCTCCGCTCCGTCAGCTATTCAGGACACTTAACGGAACGTTTTCACTTATTCACTCCTTATCTATTTATTTTAAGTGAAATATCGAAAATTCCAACAATTTTGTTTTAGATGATTTATTTAACATCAATTATATACAAAAGTTGAGTTGACAACTACAATTGTGAGACCAGTGAAAATTAAATGCCATGCCGTTAGCTGCAAAGACATAGAGATGAAAATATATCTAACTCTTCACTTCCATTGAAAAACGATACATCGGGAAACTAAAAAAACAACAACTGTTTTTAGGTATTTTAAAATCGTCATTAAGTGGAAATTTCCCATTCTTAACTGTAAAAGTGTTTTCTCTTCATTAATGAATGTGTCAGTCAGTCAGTACTCACGATTATTTCAACCAGTGATATTATTTAGAAACTTGAAAAGTATGTAATAGAAATCATGTGCAAAGGTATTATTTTCATCAACCGCTTAGTTTAGTCAGGATGATTCCCTTACCTAAACACCTTGCAATTCCATTATCAGTTTGTGCCTCATTTTGATTACAACAAATGAAAACATTATGTCAATGCTACAAACTGTCAAACGACTTTTTAAAAATTACAATATTGGTGGTATTGGTATTTGAAACATAATATTTTATGATTAATTTATGGATGATAAAAATTGTAAAAATTTATTTTTAATGAACTTCATTTATTTTTTGGATATACCATTTTGATAAACAACCTAATTTGTTTTCATTCTCAATTCTGAAATTAAATATTATTTTAAATCGGGTTATGTCTCAATAATTCCTATTTATTCTGCTGACACATATTTCTATGGCATATTACTGAAGCGTAATTTAAGAATATTCGGATTCCGCTCGTCTTCACGTAATTGCAGGGGATTGGTTCATTGAACGACTGAATGAATGACATCATGATGTCGGACCAGATTACGTCACTTCTCAGACAAGGTACGATAAGGATCAATGCATTTCGATGTATACCCACTCACGAGCTGAGCGATGGCTGACCCAGTTGTTGTGAATGTGCAGGATGGACTTTTGAAAGGGCGAATCAACACTCAGAAGAATGGGGCTATCTTCTTCAGCTTTCAGGGCGTTCCCTACGCCAAACCACCAGTTGGCCCTCTGAGATTCAAGGTAGAGTAATAATTAAAGTGTAAGTGATAAAGACTGAGATAAAGTGTAAGTGATAAAGACTGTCCAAATTGTGATGTTATAAAAGTATTAGCATTAGATGGTGGAACTTAGGGCTAGTACTAAGACGACTGGAAACTGAGATTTGGAAATCAGTATGTTTAGAATACTTCATTTTATTTCATATAGTTGATTTTAAAATAAGATTTTCAAGTTCCCTCTGAGAACGAATGTAAGCTAATTAGCCCCTGGAAAGTTTCTCTGAAAATATTGTTTATATAAGATTTTGTGAATTGACTTTTTTTCGTAAACTCATACCTGAGTGTTAACGAAAATAAATTTGCTTTTTCTTAGCGAGAGTCTTGGGTTATTTTCGAAATTTCTGTAATACTCTTGTGAATGAGGGCGTGTTGATCTGTCAAGGAGACCATGTAGTAATTATGTAGTAAGGGTGAGGTCATCAGAAGATTTGCTATGACACAGGAAACCAAAATTAAGTGTTTGTGGCTATTTATTACTGCACACATTGTAGAAACTAGCAAATTTTCTCAGACATGAATTGACTTCGAAATATCTTGCTTCAACCCTTAACGATAAAAAATCCATGAATTAGAGGATGCATAAGACTTAAAATACATTATTATTTACTCTGAAGTAAGTTTTCACGGAAATAACATAAGAGTATAATAATAAATACATAAAAGATAAATACATAAAAGAAAATAATAACAGAGTATCTTTCAGATAAAATCTGTACTGATAAGATGGAGGATAAGTTATTCGCCAAATTGAAATGTCGAGTGGAGGCGTATGCTCCGTATTTTCAGTGTCCATTTCGAACTGAGAGGAGTCAAACAGATTAAAATAGATTGACTTGAAGAAGCCAGTTTCACTTGGAGATATGCCGTGGAAAGTTAACAACGTGAATTTAAACAAAATATAAATACATTTCATGGACTTGAACGATGTTAAATCAATTTAGAGATATACTCGTGATGCATGTATTTTTGAGCTTTTCGATGGGACAGCAGAATAACGGAGAACGAGAAAGCGCGCTGACTACAGTAAACTGACGACCTTCTTGTATAGCCGTGAGTATCCATACACAGGAGGGACTTCTCATCTGACTTAAATTTGTTGTAGTTCGTAACAACCATTTCTTTTATTCGTAAGAACGATCAATCGGAGTGATAGAACATCTGGAACCCTTCTCTCTTCTTTCCGCGTTTCTCACACTTTTTGGAGTTCTTTCCGTAGTGGCACGGCGACATAAAGGACATTTGATTATGGAAGATGGGAAAAACAAAACTAGATGTGGGTTTTGAACTGAATCAGTTAAGTAACATATTTTAAGTTATGAGACAAATACAGCATAAAAAACTTGTAGTCAATTTATTTTTTCTAGTTCAATAATAGAATTAATAATAATAATAATAGTTCAAAATTGAATATTTTACAACTTTAAAGAACAACAGCCTTTCAACATCAGTTCTTAAAGTTCTATACAGACTTGTTTTTATGGTAATGATGCCATAGCAAAAATTATAAAGTTAAATTTAAGTATTTCTGGCAAATTTTGTGGCAGAAATATCGTAAAACACTCCATATAAAGAAAATGCTTCATACATGTAACCATGATGACAATGTTATCGTGGTTACATGTATGTTTAATGAATATTAAAAACTGTTTTCTGTGAAAATTAGATTTACAACGACAATAAGACTTGTTTACAGTAAAAATGAAAAAAACAACAACTATGGGACAAAAATTCTGTGTTTCAAATAGAAACTCCATGGAGCATTGAGCACATTGAATTTTCTCCATGGATAAACACTTTGAGAGAGTTTGAATGATCCATGATAATTTTAACATGCGTCTCACCGCCTTCATCCACTATTTTTGCTTTGTGATTTCGTAATGAACGAGAAAAGAATGAGACAAAAGGATCGTATTTTGACGTAAAAATTGAATGAAGGCATTAACTTGACGTTCGCTTTTGTTTGGATTTGAAGAAAACTGAAAGTGTTTGCTTAAGTCTATTGTGTGTAATTAGTGCGACTATTGTGAGTTCTATTAATGACGCATTATTCGAGAATATAATTACCATCCCAGAATGAATATGGAAACTACTTTAAACACAATATTACGTACTTTGAACCCAAAAATAAGTCTCCTTCTCACCATGAAATTGTTGAGACATAAGTTGCATCTATATTTTTTACATGAAATAAAAAATAAAAAGTCAAAATGCATTAAATATTTTTCAAATTTTTAAAATCTCATTGTATAACACCGTATTAAAACATCAATACAATTTTGAAAACCGGAACATGTTTCTTTTGTTATATAATCATTAATTAATTTGGCTCCTGTGTGGAATAAAGTTTCCAAAATACTTATTTTACGGTTTTTGTGAGTATTTTGAAGAGGGATTTCTAATGATAGTAGGAAACAAGTATATATTTTCTCTTGTTTTAAGAAACTTTTCGTCAGGGAACGTCCTTTTCTCCGTTATTTCAAGTTTGTTTCTTCCGGTGTTACCTAAACCTTGTGTACCCATTCCTCTGGGCAACATCCAAACATTCAATCATCCAATACCATACATACCATACATAATTTATTGTACTCAAAACTAGATAAGAAATGAGGATTCTTTGTCAAGATGATCATACATACAATCTACAATTGTAATTGTTCCATCTTGCTTTAACTAAATTCGTTACTAATTATACTATATTCATTATTTTTAAATTAATCAACCTCAATAATCCGTAAATTCTCATAAGAGGGTCGTTTTGTTTTTGAAAGTAATATAATGGTGTATATTTGAATTCGTAGCCAGCTAAGCCGAACGAGCCTTGGGTGGGTGTACGAGAGGCACTGATTGAAGGACCACGATGTCCTCAGATTGATTGGATTCTTAAATTGCCATTTCGAGGAGACGAGGATTGTTTGTATTTGAATGTCTATACTCCTAAAGTAAGTTGAAGTAAAAAAATATTCGCTTTAAATTATTGAGCTGCATACATTTTTTATTAAATAAATTTACAGTTACCGAATGGAGAGAAGTTCAAATTACCTGTCATGGTTTGGATTCATGGAGGTGGTTTTGAACTAGGATGTGGAGATGCCAACATTTATGGACCTCATTACCTCGTACACGAGGGAATTGTTCTTGTCACTATAAATTACAGATTAGGGATTTTAGGTAAGTAACTTGGAAATAAATGATATGCTTTCGTCTTCAAGAATTAAAGATATCAAATAATTCATGATCTTCATGACAGGAGAAATTCATGAACTGCACATGAAATATTTTCAGGTTTTCTCAGCTTGAATCACAAATTGCAATCTGATAACATCGGTCTCAAAGATCAAGTAGCTGCATTACGCTGGGTGCAAAGAAATATAGAAGCGTTCGGCGGGGATCCAACCAACGTTACAATTTTCGGAGAGAGTGCTGGTGCAGCTTCTGTTAATTATCATATGTTGTCGCCTATGTCCAAAGGTAAAGTTTTTGTCCATAAATAACTTTTGTTGCAAATTTAACATAAAATTTATCTAATAATAAAAAAATTGAAGGGAAATTTGATATATATTTTATAAGTAATATATTTACTAACTTGTTAAGTTATATTTACTATGTTATGTATATTTACTAACTTAAATATCGTGTCTATGCATTCGAACTTTTTCAAAATGAAAGGTTAACTTTTTACTCGATTAAACATAGTAAAACATTCTTTATTTTTTTAAATTTCTGCTATCAGTATATTAAAGGAAAAATCCCGTTACTTATTACGCAGTTCGAAATTACCAAGATTTGAAATTATGACAAAATGAATTAAGAGATTAAATAATAAACAATTATCCAGAGTTAATAGCAAATGAGGAAATGTTTTTTGTCTTCAAAGAATATACTGAAAAGTTATGTACCATACGACATTAAAAAATTACGAGAGTGAAAGGTGATTAGAACATGCAAGAAGAAGAGAGAGAAGATAGATTGATATTAGATATACACCAATCGCCCCGGGAACGGGCACGTTCCGTGGAACGTGACAAAGAAGCTGTCATTCAGCGAAATATCCAATAAAACGTCTATATAATGTTTCAATTAGAGATGTTTAAAAATCAAGTTACATTAATATTGTTAATAATAATACATAAACTCATTACGTTATCTCTGGTTTATTAATGAATAGAAATATTTTCGTTAAATTGTAGTATTAGTAAATGGGAAAAGTGGCGTGCTATTGCAGCTTATCTATATGTGGTGATAGGAGGTAGGAGTTGGGTGGTAGGTCATTCTTAGTAGGTGGGCCGGTCAGGGTCCACCAACCACTTGGCTCACGTGGAGGTGTTAGTAGGAGTAGTTATAATGATTAGACATATGTATACTAGCAGGAGGGGGATAGAGGAAGGAGGGTTCGCTTTTCTGTAGTCACAGCTATATAAACTGAGACATTCACGAGAAAAGCTACAAATTTTACTTGCCCCACCGGGTTTTGAACCCGGGATGACTTGGTGAAGAGCAAGAACGCTGCCACCTGAGCTTTTTCCTTAAACAAAATAAAACTATACTATCCTGCAAAGAAAATGTCTGATGAAAAAAGCGACGACAGCTTTGTTATATACAATAATTGATATCAGAATTAAGTGGAACACACTTTTTCTATCAACTGATTTCAAAAATTTGAACATCGAGGTTAATCTTATCTTTTAATAGTTCATGAACACCGTATATTATGGTATTATAATTCAATTATAATAAGTGTTTTCATTTGGAAATGTAGGTTTATTTCAGAAAACTATAATGGAAAGTGGTTGTGCGTTGAATGGATGGGCAAGAGCAAAAGATCCTAGAGAGCTTGCGTTTGCAATCGCAAAGGAGCTGGGGTGTATTACTACCGATGAAAATGAATTGCTTAAGTTTCTGGCAGGTGTTAAGGTGAAAGATTTAGTTGAAACTGCCTTCAATGTGAAGTTACAGGTAAGCATACTATGATGTGCGCAAAAAATTTTGGGTGTAGATGTGGATAATTGAAGTGCACAAAAGATGTACGGAAGGCGAGTTTAGTGAAGAAAATCTTCGCGCAGATTGTCGGTGGAGAGAGCAAACCCTTCCCCCTCTCCACGCTGTATGAACTGTGACTGTTGTAAGGTGGGGTTCGCTTTTCGCGCATAAACACAACCGAACAAGACTACTGCCCACCTAGCCCGTATTTCTTCACATAACTCGTCTTCTACATATGTAGCGGGAACACTTTAAGTACTTACCCAATCCTTGCCTGGGTTTCTATCAGGTTTTCCTTCTGGTTGTAGTGGATTTTCCATAGATGGGAATGCCATTTAAAACTTTTGTTATTATTAGTCTCGAATTTTCACTGTACATAATATCTACGATTCATTTTGGAAACATTGGATAACAATACGTATTTTATTAAATATTATTTATGAGTATTATATTCCGCCTCTGCCCTTGGGCCCTTGGTCGGAATTGATGGGATGCTCCCTTGCTTGTTTCCGGAGAGTAACTTAGTTTATTATCCCCCACGTGATCACACGCAGTTTGCAACTGCTGTTTTGACAATAAAGTTTATTTTCTATTCATTTGCTATTGCCTCTATAAATTTTCTCTTCGTCGTTCATGTTTTATGTAGACGAGAGAAAAGCAATGGCGCTTTGGTCCCGTCGTAGAATCTCGCTTCAATAACGACGAGGAAGTGTTCTTACCAAGCTGTCCCGTCGAAATGATGAAACACGGCAAATTTGAACATTTACCTTGTATCATAGGAGTAAATTCACAAGAAGGAATATTTTATGCTTCAAGTAAGTTTTAACATAAATGTTACAGTTGATATTATAAATAGGAGTATTAGAAAGTCTATCATTTACTTTCCAGTGATTGAAGTTCTGAAGAATCCAAAAAATCTGAAACACATTGGAGAATCACTTGACACTCAAGTTCCTTATGACATCGTGTCGGAAAAAAGCAGATCAGAAATCTCAGATGAAATAAGGAGATTCTACTTCAATAACGAAGAGCTTAGTGAAACCTCTCTCAATTCATTTATTGATGTAAGAATGAACATTTTAATGAAGTGATATATTATGTTGTGTGTAATTATATTGCTGATTTTCGCAACCAATTGAAAAAAACAAATCTTCTTAGTTTGCATCAGATCTATGGTTCATCTGGGGAATAAATCAGACTATCGAATGTATTTCTTCCAAGAAGTCACCTGTTTATTATTACTGCTTCGAATTTAGTGGTCAGTTGAATATTTATAAAAATTTTGTTCAAGCACATGACTTGACAGGTAAGATTAATTGGATTAAATTTTAAAGAACTTACGGACTTGTTTTACGTTAGTTATAAAGTATTTTGTAATATAACACTAAAACACGTCTTAATTTGTCATTGTGTACTTACATCTATAACCATTGATATTCAATAAAGTATTCTATTCGGTTAAAATATTTAATGTGTGCTTAGGTGCATCACACATGGATGAGCTGGGATATTTGTTTACTACTACATTCTTTTCAACACCTGAACTAGATAGGGAGTCTCCAGAGTGGTTGATTCATAGAAGACTCGTGATGATGTGGACAAATTTTACGAAAAATGGGTATTAATTAAATTCTTCTCTGTAGGAGAATGTTTGTTATTTCTGTTTAAGATATAATGGTTGTTGGCGTGATACCCCTTAAGGGGCCTTTATTTTGTGGTATCAAGACAAGATTCCGTAATTGGGACGCTGCTTCCAACTACGGCACGTGGAAAAACATAAAATAAACCATATTAAAAACAAATTATTCTTAATGCGGAAACTTGAATTTGTTATTGTAAATAATAATAATAACTATTTTGTACATAATGTATACATACTTTAAATATTTTCATCCAAAATTATAAATGGCTGATAATTTGACTAGCGCCTGAAGCAACCATTCTACCTTAACCCAAGCAACTATCAATTTGTTTTTAATTACATTATTATTGAATATTAAGGAACATTTTTCACTAATACTCAGTAATAATAAAAAAATATCCTGTATTGTAGCAAACCTATCGTCTTATACTGTTAGTCTCGTTCCAATTTCTTTCCTAAACTATCCCCAGTGCTTCATTGGTTGTGTTCCCCATAATCATGGACAATATTTGTTTTACAAATAATGTGTTGTTTCAGAAACCCTACGCCGTGCATTGATGATATTTTGACCACTAAATGGAGTCCATATACAATAGAAAATCCAGTTTGCTTAAACATAAATGGTGATTTACGCTTGGTGAAGGATCAATTCAAAGAGAGATTAAAATTTTGGAAGAACTTGTAAATTGCAAGTATTGTTCGATTTTCAAAAGTTTAATGTGTATTGTTAGTTAATTTTGCATATCACGTTAAATATGTTACAGGTAAATTTTTTTCTTTGTGTATTAGTGCTACATACTCCATTGTGTACATGTTGAATAATAAAATATCTTTGACGAAATAGCTAAATCATGTTGACTTTAAATAAATAAATTATAACTAATGAGGATCGCACGAGGTATGAAGAAAGAAAGTGTTAGGCCAGTATAAAAATTTCCAAAATGCTAGCGCCGCTATTATATCCACAATTTTTATTTGTGCTTTTTTATTTTTCGTAATATTTCAAAAAATATTATCTGATGAAATACCCTGCCTTAATCATACACCACTGCATTCTATTATTAAAGTTTTATGAAGTATTAATGAATAATTTGAATCCAAATATAATTCGTTGAAAAATAAATTGTTCATTCTAAAAATAAAAACATATGTATAGCAAAGTCCGTGGTAGTCTTGTTCATATGTTTACTTGCTTTCCTTGATAATATTCTACGGCTCATGATGATGATAGTTATCAAATAGATGTGAGATCATTATATGTTATTTGAACGATGTAATAAGGAAATGGTGTACACGAACATAATTGATGATACTTGTGCAATTAAATAATTTGATGGGAAAACCATGACTACAAATTTTAATCTAACAGTTAGATGTTTACAATATATACGAAGTAGATTATCAGTTTCCTCATATTTACGTGTTTAATTAAATATTTATTAAGAATTGAAATAGTGACTCGTTCATAATACAATTTATGTGAATTGGCACTATAAGAAGAAAGTGAATGTGAGTAGAATGCTATGTTCCCCTTTACTTTAAGATTCTCGTATCAAATTAGCACTTTCATAAAATTACTTATAGACCCATTTCACTTCACCCAGTTTTATCAACACGGAAAGAATCGCAGCCATATAATAAGAAACATTCAACCACGAAAAAAATTCCTATGGTGATGAGAAACTTAAGTACAAATCGAATCAGTGGCATTGTATCAACATGTTATGCTGTTGACTTAAAACTACAATACAGGATGATAATGGGAAACAACTGGGATCCTTAAACAAACTCGGAATATCTTACTATATACACGATTATATATATATATATATATATATATATATATATATATATATATATATATATATATATATATATATAAACATTTTCAGNAATTTATATCTAATAGACTGGAAAATTTCATAGTCAATCAGCACGAATAATGTCCTAATTTTCAGTTGATAATTTTTTGAAGGTTTGTAGTTATGACTTGATAATATCTGTACGGTCAATTGACTCGCATCTTAATGGAACATTGTAATGAGATAAAAAAAACTCATTTTCGAGTCAGGAAGAGATTGTTTAAAATTGGAAGACTAATTTATTACCAATTATGAGGCGTGATAATTTCAGTTTAGGAATGTGGAAGCACATCATTCTTGGCGCGGGACACAGTTTACGGTGTAACTTTCAATATCCAAAACAACTATCAAATTATACCACTAAATTACTACGTTCTTGAAAACTAGATGATTCGTTTCTGAAAAAAGTGGTGTTACTATAAATGAATTAGAAACTCTTAAATTAATGTCATTTCAGTTGGTCCTTTCCTGAAAGTCTTATACAAATATTAAGATGCCATCCATCAATTGATTTCTTTATTTGAAACCGTTTTGGCAAAACAATTATTAAAAGTGGTTAAGGAAAGTAATCTGGTCAAATTTAGTCGTATTCTTTATGAAAATAGAATTATGTTAATAATACTGTTCGTGTGGTGTACTCTGGTAGCTTCTAATACGGAGATTTCATTAGAGCCTTTAGTGCAAGTAGAGCAGGGGGTATTACTCGGGAGAAAGGTTTCATTAGAAGATGGAAGATTCTATTTCAGCTTCCAAGGCGTACCCTATGCCCAGCCTCCGACAGAGTCTCTTCGATTCAAGGTAAGAAATGTGAGAAATTCTTTCGGAAAAGGAGATAGAATAAGAATGATAAAAAAAAGTAGATCTCCAACTGCATATTCAAGAAACGAAATGTAAAGTAGGATAAAAGCTTAGATGTGTTTTGGAAAGTTCTAATTTGAAAGAAAAAAGTGGTTGAAATAATATGTAAAAATTTCTAGGGTCTCATATTGTCTGTTTTCATACAACAATCAATTTGTTCAATGAATTAATCAATTTTGTATAATTTTAACAACATAAAATATTAAAAAGGAATACTTAATCAAATGTTAAAATAAAGGTGTTAAGTTCAAAAGGCTTCCAAGAAAATGAACGACTACGCCGTTGGTTAATTATTATTAATATTTCGAAAATGTTGTCAAATATTTTATAATGGACCCTCAATTTTCTTGATTTTTATCTTGTTGCTGAAGGAAATAAGTTAATGCAATATTATGAATACTAAAAGAAACTCTTTACTGATTGAAACAGTGAAATAAAAGAATTTCTTTAAATAGTACTTGTTTTCAAGCTGAATCATGTACGACGATGCGCTTCCCGTACCCAACCCACTACTCAATCATGTCATGAAGGTAATGGATAGCGCTAGTATTTAACAAAAATATTTTTTCATTTATAAAGAAATATGGTTTCAATCGATTTATGATAGCATAACATAATCTTCTGGTTTTACATCAAACGTTTATTGAAACTCCTTCACATCAACTAAAACACATTAACAACAGAATAAAAGGATTAAAATTAACGAGATAAAAATTGACAGAGGTGTACTAATGTTGACACATGATTGAGAATAAACTAAACCAATTATTTTCTCTAAAAAAAAGTATATTTTAAAGTCACAATATTAGTTTAGTTTAACATTAAGAACATTTTAAAACCATGTTTAAACCACGCGGAAACGTTTCGTCCATTTGTATGATCACCATTACGTACATCTCTGAACTTGATAATTAAATAATTTGAAAACATGACATGCAATAATTTTTACACCATTTAATATGTTTAAAACCCTTCACATTTCTAAGTATATATTCCGAGACAAAATCGGTGAGCACAGACTTCTGAATTTGCTGAGGCTTACTTCGCTGACTAGTGCAAAATTTAATCTCATTTCAACTACTTGCTATATACTTAGGTATCTCAACAACCGCTTTCTTGGAACAACGTTCGCGAAGCAACCAGAGAAGGAAATGTGTGCCCTCAAGTAGATTGGATGTGGAATCGATCCTTTATGGGAGAGGAGGATTGCCTTTTCTTGAATATCTACACTCCCAAGGTAGAGGTTTGACAAATGAGGGAAAACATATTATGGATGATGAATTATATTTCGAAGTGTTGCCTTAAGCATTGCATGTTCTTGTCAGAAATCAAAACATTTAGAGATACAGTGAAGATGATTGCAAAGTTTTCGAAAACGTTTAACAATGCAACACAGAGAAATATAATTAATCTACATGGTAAGTACATCTCACCTACTTCATAAATACCCATAACTTATTTTTCCTTATTCGTACTATTTTCATCTATGGTGATTATCTGATTAAATCGAATAATTTGTTTACGAAAGGTAACCTTTTATAATTTATTTCTATAATAATTTAACAGTGCGGATCTTCATTTTCAGCTACCTTCGAACGGAATGCAACCTCAAATGCCAGTCATGGTATTTATTCCTGGAGGCGGCTTTGAAATAGGAAGTGCTAATACGGATTATTATGGACCTGAGTATTTTATGGAAGAGGATGTCGTCTTAGTTACTTTGAACTATCGTCTTGGAATATTAGGTATGATTTGTTAAGAGAATTCCATGGGGTGGTGCATGTTCGAATTTCTTTCTAATGAGATGACATTCAAGCAGCTACATTCCGCATTTTCTTGGAGATTAAATTGTATTTCATAAAATTTAGTTTAGACAAAATTCATAGTTTTTACTAGATAAAGAAACATTAAACACAGAATTAAACAATAAAACCTTAAAAGTTAATTAAGTGGGTGGTAACAGTTGGCCTTACTTTAAGGTTTTTTATTACATCTTAAACCCTCGTGATGTGTTTGTTTAAACATAATTTCAAAACGTTTTCATTTTTCAGGAGGTTATTATAATGGTAATAATTTAGTTGTTAGTTCAAGTTTGAACTTATTACTTTTCATCAACATAAATTTAGCTTTCCTTTAACCAATGGGTATTATCATTCTGGATCATTTCAAGGAAGGGTAGTACAAGTCCAACTAGAAGGCAGCGTATGAACGCTTCTTCCAGTCGGTAATCTTGGCAGTTTCCATGTTAGTGCGCTTAATTTCGTTAACTTAGAGTTCAACGATGTTGTCAGCAAAGTGAAATATGTCAACATTGTCATTCAAAATGTTTAATATAAATGTAATAAATTTAATAATAACAAATTTATTGTCAAAAAACAGTACAAACTGCGTATGACCACGCGGAGGACAATAAACTAATTTACTCTCCGGAAGCAAGCAAGGGACTATCCCATCAATTCCGATCAAAGGCCCTAAGGCAGAGGCGGAATCCAAATATTTCAGCAAAAGTTCCTAGATAAAATAAAAAGTTAGCTGCGAGTTATAATAAATATATAAAGTCAATATGTTGTAATTTAACGCAAATATGTTTGTAAATTGACATGTACAAGGTATTATCGAACTATAGATTATTCTGAGTATAGTGTTTAAAAATCATAAGAGTTGAAAAAACACTAAATTCACGATTTGTTGTTACAATAAACACGCCCCTAGACAAAGCCTAGAGAACCTGTATAAGAAATCCGCATCTACCCGAAGGAAAACGGAGAAAAACCCGGGCCAGGATGGGGCTACAGAATTAATGTACACAACCGTGCCAAAGTTGAGTACACATAAAACTAAATTAATATGACCCATACGGCAACACAACCATGCAAGAAAATAGTTTTTTAAATTGTTATAAGTTATTTAAAAAGTGCTACAGCAATGGCGTGATAATGTACAAGACGGATTTAACTTTTATTAAAATCAATATATTCTTTTACAGTGTAGAAGCACTGATGCGCAAGGTAGTTTTTAAACGGGGATTTGAAGATAGCCAATTTCATAATATCTTTTATATTCTTGGGCAGAGAATTATATAAAACTATTCACGCATGATATGGTCCTTTTAGGCAAAGAGTGGTTGACACTCTAGGGTGATGGATATTGTTACCATTGCGAGTAATGTGTTCGTGAACGAGACTGTTTCGTATAAAGCAAGGGTGGTGCTTCAGTAATTCGGTCTTAACAAACACGACCGTTTCATAAATATAAATGCAGGGAAGTGTTAAGATATTTAATTCCTTGAATAAAGGTTTACAAGAGTTTCGGGGGTGAGATTTACAAATTATCCGAACTATCCTCTTCTGAATTCTGAAAGTTTGAATACTCTGACCGGAATTACCCCAGAAGGTAATGCCGTAACGTAAATGGGAGTAAACGTTTGCAAAATATACGCAACGGGAAATACGTGGACTAACTGCGTTAACTAAGTTTCCGAATGCGTAACACAATTTGCTTAAATGGGAATTAAGATTGTCAATGTGACAATTCCATTTGAGATTGTCTTGAATATGGAGACCTAAGAATTATGTATTCGTAACAGTTTTTAATTGTGTTCCGTTTAAAGAAATAGAAACCTGGGGTAAAGATTTTGTATTACTATTGTGAAATGACATA
>NNCF01126112.1:96462-159807 GCA_002313205.1 Laupala kohalensis
CAACGCTCAAGTATTTTATTTTTAGTATAGGATATTTCTACTTGTTGATATCTATCTTTTAAATAAGAAGTTAGCCATTGATGTGGAAGTCCACGAATGCCTAAAGAATGCAATTTGGTAAGGAGAATTCCGTGATCGATGACATCGAATGCTTTGGATAATCAAGAAAAACACCCTGAGAATTTTCCCCATGGTCTAGAGATGTGGCAACATCGTAACAAGGAAAATATGGCGCTTGTAGTGGAAACGTATTTCATAAAACCGTGTTGATCGTCAGAGAGAATGTTATTTTTTGATAAGAAATCTAGATGACGCCTCCAGAACAATTTTTCTAGGATTTTCGAGAAAGTGGGTAGTAGAGATATTGGTCGGTAATTTCCAATATTAAGTTTGTTTCCTTTCTTGTGTAAAGGTTTCACTTTAGCTCTCTTAAATATATTGGGAAACACCCCTTCCGATAAAGAACTATTAAAAATATTTACGAGTGGATTTAATATAGCGTGGGACGAAGATTTAACAATAAACTCAGGTATATCATCTATGCCTCGTGAAAATTTGTTTTTTAAGGAGCTGATGATTCCCATGACTTCACTGGCGTTAGTTTCGGAAGTGAACATAGAATTGGGTATGTGGGTGGTAATAATTGGAGGACATTGATTTGGATATATTGAGTTCGTTATTTTACCAACTTCTGAGAAGTGAGAATTAAACAAACTTGCGATGTCCTGAGGATTTGACACGATCTTGCCATCGTTTAGTAAAGAAACATTTTCTTCGCGATTTTCAGAAGTTGACGTGTAATTGTTAACAATATTCCACATGGCTTTCATCCGGTTGTTCGATTTTAGTATATGCCTGTCGTTTTCCATAACTTTAGCTGCATAGACTACTTTTCGGAGAATAGTCTTATATTTACGAAAATAATTATGGAATTCGGGTGGCTGGTTATAGCGTTTTGAAAGATAATATAAACGGCGTTTGTTTTTTGAAGAAATTCTTATCCCTAGGGTGATCCATCTATTGTATTTTTTTGTGTTAATTAACTTGCGTTTTATGGGAAAACTAGAGTTGTAATGTTTTAGGAATGTTGAGATAAATACATTGAATTTGTCGTCGGTGTTTTGGCAATTGTAAACATCTTTCCATGTTTCTTCACGCAAATAATTTACGAATATGGATTTATTTATGTCATTAAACTCTCTTGTAAATTTGTAAAGGATTTTAAGCGGTTTTAGTGTATTATTAATAGTCAATACTTGAGCAAGGTGATCACTGTATCCGGCGATAAACACTTCAGAGAGATACGAGATTGTTGATTATAATTTGATCTAGCAATGTTTGAGATGAGCCGGAGAGGCGAGTGGGTTCATTTATCGTAGTAATAAGGTTGAAGGAGTCGATAAGATGAATGAATCGATTAACTGGTGAATGTGCAGAGTCGGATGTACTCAGGAAATCGATATTGAAATCGCCACATATAACGATAGATTTAGTAGATTTTTGTGTGATATGTTTTAAAACAATTTCGAAGATCCGAAAAAATATGTCAAGATCTGATTGAGGAGGTCAATAAATACACAAAACAACAATACCGGTGTCGGTCAGATTAACTGCAGAAACTTCGAACACACTATCTACCCAGAAGTTCTCGTAGCCTGTCAGTGGAGAAGATAAAATATCATTACGAACGTAGATACACGTATCTCTGTGGGGATTTTTGCCTTTAAAATTTTGCCGACAGTAAGAACTTGCTAAATAATAATTAGAAATAGCAGTATCGTTGATGTTGTTAGTTGAAAGCCAATGCTCTGTGAGGCATAGCAAATCGAATCGATTTTCGTGTACCAGAATTTCAATGTCTGTCAATTTGTTTGAAAGGGATTGGACATTATGATGAAATATAATTATTTTATTTTCGCAAAGAGTTTGTGACTCACNCTTCTAGTTCCGGATCAAACCCGCACACTGCACCTGAACGCGATTGTCACCATCGAATACCACTTCGTACGTCTGAGCGCAAGTTTTAACTGTGTATGGGGGTGGCAGGAGGAATAGATGAGGACGTGCGAGAAGTAGATGCAGTAGGTGAAAGAACAGGGAAAAGAGAAGAAATGGGTGTCGAGATAGGAAGAGGAGATGGGGATGATGTAGGAGCAGGAGGAGGAGATGAGGTAGGAGGAGGAGGAGGTGTAGGAGTGGGTAGTGGGGCAAGTGGATGATGTGAGGTCAGATGTGAAGTTAGAAGAGAACCGAAGTGCTGTTTCCCAGACGGTCTCATGAACTTCAATTTGTTTTTAATCCAGTTTGTAAGTTTACTTATAAAGAAAGTGTAAAATGTTAAGAGACAATATGTTCACATTACTCCCAATATAAAAATGGAAATAATAATACGAGATGACGTGCTCTTAAACTTTCTTGAAAAAATGTTTACATTTTGAACTACTGACTTTTAACATTAACAGAAATACTAATACATTTGTGTGCACATTTTTCGTTCTTAATATCTTAAATATTTATCTCACAGAATTATCTTATTTTCTGTGAAAAATTTACTTTTCTTTCGATAATTTACAGAAGAGAGGCGCCAAAACAGTTTGTTCCTTTAATAGTTACTCTGTAAGTGTTGTTCTAAAATATTGATGTGTTCTTTACTTTACATACGACAAAACCCTCTCCTTAAATACTTCGAAAAGACAAAAATCGAAGTGATTAAACAAAATATAAATTATTAAGTTAATTATTTCTTGGCAAGCGTAACGAAAAGTAAATGTAAATAAAAAACAATCTTAAAAAATATCTATTCTTAGGATTCCTAAGCTTGGAAAATGAAACACATCCAGATAATTTGGGTTTAAAAGATCAGGTGGCTGCTCTACGATGGATAAAGGCTAATATTCAGGTATTTGGAGGTGATCCAAACAACATCACACTGTTTGGAGAAAGTGCCGGAGCAGCATCAGTGCATTATCATATGTTATCACCAATGACTAAAGGTAGGTCAGGTATAAAATTAAAATCGTCTAAACAGTAGTTCTTAAATTTTAACAAATTTCATCGTTCATACAAACAAAACGTGTAAATGTAAATATTTGTCTGAAGGATATCAGATGTATTTTTTCTCGATTGTTTCGTAATTTTATGTCGTAGACTTGATTGTGGCTCAAAATTTGAAAATTTAAATGTCTTTGGGCGCGAGTCTGGATTATGACTAAGTTTGACTTCTGCTTAATGACACAATTCTTTAAAAAAAAGAATGTCAGCAAAGAATCCATGCGTGGTTAAATGTACAAGAGCAAAAGTGTGATGTACACTTCGGTTCCAAGAAACTGGAATATGATAACGTTTTTCGCCAGGTTTATTTTATAAGGTTATCGCACAAAGTGGATCCGCGTTGAATGGATGGGCTATGGCAAGAAAACCAAAGGAATTAACTCTAGCAGTCGTCAGAAAGTTAGGGTCCAACAGTACAGAAACCTCCGAGATCCTGCACTTTCTTGGTTCTGTACCCACACGAAATCTGATTGAAGCTTACGAGATAGTAAAAAAGGAACAGGTAAAACAAATTTTATAAAAAAATTACAGTACTTTGACATCAGTTGATTCTATTTTTTTATTTCTGTCAAATAGCATTTCTGGAAATGGCATCGGTTTGGACCTGTTCCTGAACATTTTGTAAAATCAACAGAAGAGGTATTTATTCCCTCTAATGTACATGAGATGATCCACAAAGGAATGTATCACGATGTTCCTTCAATATTCGGTAGCAATTCCCAAGAGGGAATAATTATTCTTTTAAGTGAGTCAATACAAAAAAAAATTCCAAAAGAAAAAGACTTCGCTTTTCATACTGAAATTTATAAGAGGCTATATTTAAACATAAAATTAATATTTTCTTTCCAGTGGGAGATATTTTAAAACATCCAGGTCTTCTGCGAATAGTTGGCAAAAGATTTGACTCCCAAGTACCTGATATATTCTGTTCGGAAAGTAACCGAAAAGAAATAGCAGATAAAATAAAAAAGTTTTATTTTGGTAATGGCATTATAAGTGAAACTTCAATGAGTCATTATGAAGAGGTTTGAATGACTATGCTAATTAAGTTATTTCAGATGGTTCATGAATGTTTTATTTTCAAACCACTGTCATTCTTTTCAGTTCGCAGCGGACGAATGGTTTATTTATGGAGTAAATAAAGCGGTTAGATCTCTGATGAACCAGAGTAGTCCTGTTTTCTATTATAACTTCGCCTATAATGGAAATATGAACTCTGTTAAAGCATCTATTAATGCTTCACAGTTTAGAGGTAAAATCAAATGATGTTTAAGAATTATCCATGGTTGAGGGTAGGGAAGAGATTAGAATAAGGAATTTGATAACCAAATTTAATCGTCGAAATATAAATTTTGCTCATGATGTTAGTTCTCTGGATATTTATTACAGTCGAACATATTTTTTATTTTAGAAGGATTTTTACAATAATATTTACAATAAATTAAAAGTAAATATTTGATGAAGTTTCTGTGAAATATTTAAGTTTCCTTTTGCGCAGGTGCTTCCCATATGGATGAAATTGGATATTTATTTCATAGTTCTCGAAAAGATTTAAAAGCAAGAGCCAACACATCTGATTTAATTACTAAAAAAAGATTGATTAAATTATGGACTAACTTCGCCAAGACAAGGTAAGTAATTGATGATTTGATGCTGAAATTGTTTTTTTATCGAATGTGGTATGCAAGTCAGAGGTGATGATAATCTTATTGTAATCAATAAATGTTGCTCAATTTATCTGTTTGGACAAGGTTTATTTATAACAGTATTACATTATATCACGAATGGGTTCAGTATTACATAAATTATAACGTAAGAAAGTTGTCCAACCAATTTTTAATATAGACTTCAGGAATGGAATTTCCTCCATCACTTCTTTCTGAACATTTATCACTCACATTGGTCACGTGCTTTACAAATGCACATAGCTCCTCTGTGGCTCAGGTGGTAGCGTTCTCGCTCATCACCTGGTCACCCCGGGTTCAATTCCCGGTGGGGCCAGAAAAATATTGTAGCCTTTCACATTAATGTCCCAGTTCATAACTGTGACTACTGAAAAGCGAACCCTCCTTCCTCTATCCACCTCCTCCTAGTATCAATAACGTTGACTATTACTAACAACTCCTACTAACGCCTCCACGTAGGCCAAGTTGTTGGAAAAGCTAAGCGGCCACTATGCGGTCCACCTACTAACAATAGCCTCCCACTCAACTACTACCTCCTATCGCTCCATGTAGATAATCTTCAATAGCACACTATGTGTCCCATTTACAAATTCTACTACATGAAAAAAATGCACCTACAGTAGAGCTCCTCTTAACCGGTTGACCTGAGGTCCCTCGACCTTACCCACTTGACCGGTTAATCTGAGGTCTCCCATGAAAAAACGATTTTCGTTCAAAAAAGGCCTATAATTTCTTCGGGTTGTTACTAATAAACAACAAATGAGATGTCATTTTAACTCATTTTATTGTGTTGTATGTACATATTTCATTAATACATATACAAAGGAACACGAAAAAATTGATTGATAGAAAAATGTGCATATTGAATCATAGAAAGTTGACACTGAAGCAAGAAGGGAAGCAAACTGACGAACTCCTTTCCCCATCTCCGTACTACCCGCCACGACCAAACTCCTTGCACACTTAATGTCACGTCACGCGTCCCTTTACAGAAACTTTCCAGCGAAGGTCCATTTTTTTTCATCTATTTATTTCTAGTCGCGTCTACATCTTTCGACATTACGACATTACTCTGAATACAAACGAATACATCTGAAATGCTCTGAATATTCCATGTTCTGTGGTGTGAGTAGTTACTATATTTCTATTTTCATCCTTTCAAGTCATGTTTCATTTCCCATATCTTTGTTAAATACTCTTTGAAATGTCTATATGTTATTTCTGTGTTAATGACTTTCTTCCTATTTCCAGAGCCAAGTCTTCTGTCTTTATTTGAGCTAAATATCGAGCTCTTTCTGCTCCAAATATCAGGAAATTCCAAAATAGATGTTGTCTCGTTTCCTTCCCCTCCCCACACGCACTCACATCACTATCAGCGAGGGCAAATCTTTTGGGATATGTTTTCATATCCCTATGCCCCGTCTGCTGGGCCTGGACGAAACAATTTTTTATGCTTCTCCACAAATCTAACATGTATGAAATCATACAGCTGCCTTCCATTTTTCGAAACCTTCCATCTCACCTGCCATGCCTCAATAAGTTCCTCTGTCAATCTTTTCTTCCATCCGTTCTCTTCCACCTTCCCCATTTATTGTTATTTTTCCTTCCCGTCGCATTATTATTCGCAGTGCTATTTTCTGGATATATAAATCCAAAGGAAAAACACCCACATACATTTAGCGCGGCAGCTGATGTTGTGCAGTACGCTCCGCTGTTCCTAAGGAGACACAATCTTTGTATTCTCCAAGTTATTTCTCCAAGTAATGTTTCTAGCAAAGGCCCATCAAACAATCGTTTGAGTCACTACTTGCCAGCTATTATACACTGAAAGAGAGAGAAAAAAACTGTTCCAAGGGATATGTCAGGTAATGCGAGGACTGGTTGCTTCGAGGTCGCTTAAAAGGGGCAATCGTATGTATTTACTTATAGAGACCCAAAAAATCAAGTGAAATATGAAATAGTTCTTTTATATAGTCCAACAGTTAACATTTAACAGTGATTCATAGTTAAAATTTATTTTCAACTCGTACATATCGATTTATCCAAAGTAAGAATCTTCTTACTTTAATAATCTTCTTCCTAAGAATTTTTTGACTTCGCTAAGGGAACAGACTCTCTCGCACACAAAAATTGAAAGTCATCTAATATATATCATATATATAAAGAATAACATGAGCGTGTTATGTGAACTTTTA
The DNA here is from genome assembly GCA_002313205.1 of Laupala kohalensis. Taxonomy (NCBI): domain Eukaryota; kingdom Metazoa; phylum Arthropoda; class Insecta; order Orthoptera; family Trigonidiidae; genus Laupala; species Laupala kohalensis. The sequence goes on from NNCF01126112.1 coordinate 103,394, forward strand.
AAGCATACTACCCAGTAACATTATCGTGAACAGCGAAATAAATATTGAATGAATGTTTTTAGTATTTCATTTGTTTAAAAATTCATAATCTTGAAATTTATCACCCTTGGTAATAATTGTTATTGATAGTAGGTATATTTTCTACTGTAATTAAGTTCTAATGCAATAAATAACTAAAACACAATCATAAACACTCTTCACTGCCACGATGATGCAAAATATGGAAGTGGAAAAAAATAAAAAATGATAAACCAGATCATTTTCAACGAATAAATACTAATCTTTTAATATTTCACTTTTGTGTTCCATTGTAATTCAAAAATAACATCTCATTTATATATTTTACTGTCCATTTTACTAATTTATTCTTTCTGGTGTATAACTTCATAATATATCAGAACTCATCAATCTCTTATTCTCCCTGAAATTGTCATCCAATAAATTTTGATACATTACTATTCCCCAACATGTCTTTCTAGAGTTAATGATTTTAGAAACTTATGAAATAACCAGGGACTTTATGCCTGTTTCATTGTTTTACAGCAATCCTACTCCAGAATGTGACACATTACTGGGTGTCACGTGGCCTCCATTCACAGCTGATGACGAAGCTTACCTTAATATAGATACTGAATTGAGTGTCAGAAGAGGTTTATACAAGAATAGAATGAAGATTTGGGATAGCTTGACCCAAACGTAATGAATTGAAGTAGACGGTACAGAGAGAATTTTCAATTGTTTTTGTACTTTTCAAATATGCATTTGGAATAAAGTAATATTTTCTAATGAGAATTAATGTAAACAATTTTAAATAACATTTATAACTTATTCATCCTGATAGCAAGGAATATGTTTCATATGTATTAAATTATATTAAAGGGAAAAAGGTGACTTAAACAAAAGTATCATCAAACCTCATTACATTTATTTGTCTAATGAATTGATAAATGAAGAATAAAATGTATTGCAATGTCAAGTCCCATCTCTCAAGAGCATCTTGAAAATACAAGAATAGACTCTTCATAACATTACTATTTTTCACGATCTTATTTCCTACCACAAAATTAACTTGCATTGTTTGTAATTGATCTCTTACATAGAATGTTTCTGACGAGGTCAGATACCTCCATATGGAAATGGTTCCCTACTCCTCTCTCTCTTTCTCTCTTCCTCAATTTTTCTCCCTCTTTCTCTTTTCCTCTCTGGCTCTCACAGTCATTAGTCAGTCGCGGCCGGGGACGGACGTGCCTATGCGTCGCTGCGTTAGCGTACAATAGTGATGACGCAGGGATTTGCCGACTGGGATGAATGAAGAATACGAAGAGTATCGTTGTGCTGCGTGTAAAAAGGCGATAAAACGCACGTTTTGGCGCAAAGCAACTAGTTGCGTAAAGTTATTTTTTCACCCTAGTTGTACAGAAAAACACAAGAAACACGATGGAAATGGTGACTTGTAGTTGCCCGTTTGCTTCTTAAACTGTCGCAAAATAAGCTGAAATGAAGAAAGCAACAGGAAAACAAGAAATATGGAAATAATCTGCAGGAGAGGTCTTTAGGGAAGGTAGTGCCAGTGGTAGGCGTTAATCATATGGAAATGTACCATCGAACATGGAAGCAAAAATTAACTGGATAGTAAGAGCGATAAAAGAAATGAATGATGAAAAAACATGTAGAAACAACGTTAGAAGAATTATTAAGGAAGTGATCCAGGAAGAATTCGGAGACTTTAGACAAGAAACAGCAGAATTGAAAAACAGTATAATAAAAGGGGCAGAAGAACCGAAGGAAAAAACGAAACTTTTTTCGGAAGTACTTGAAGTGAAAGGAAGGAATTGTTGTGAAACCAAAAGTGGTTCAGGAAATTTAAAAAACTAAAATGCTAGTGAAAGAGAAAGTTGATATTACAAATATGGATGTGTAAAAAAGTAAAAAAAAGGGAGGTAACGGTGCCGTTATCCTGGGATGTGAAACGGGAGAAGAGATGAAAAAACTAAAAGACGAAGTACAAGAAAAACTTGGGGATGATTTCCAAGTAATGGAACCTAAGCAGGTTACACCAAAATTGAAGATAGTAGATATTGATGAAGCAGAAATAAAAGTAAGTGATCCGGATCTGGTATCTACAATAAAGAAACAAAATAGAATGGATGAAATAAATAAAGATTGTCGCATTCGAATCGTAAATCGAATTGTAAAAGACAGAGGAAATGATGCTTAAAACATGATGAAATCAACAAAGAACGAAGGATCTCTAATTATAGAAGTCGATGAGCGTACACAAGAGATTATGCTAAACGAGAGAAAATTAATGTTGGCTGGCGAAAATGTAAAGTGTACAATTACGTCAATGTTAAAATATGTTTTAAATGTTGGGGTTTCTTTCATATGGTAAGAAACTGTAAGAAGAATGTAGCGTGCTACAAATGCGCAGGAAACCATGAAACGGCAGACCGTAAAGAAGATAAAAAACGATGTATTAATTGTAAGCGAAAAAGAAAACAAAAATTTTATTTGAATATAAATGACAAACACGAAGTCATCAAGGTAGAATGTCCGACATGCAAGAGATTCCTAAATGTGGAGAAGAAAAGAGCGTGATAGGAGGATAAAAAGGAAAAAAAGATATAGAAACAACAGATTAACAAAGAGGCCATTATGCATACTAACGCGCAGAGTCTTATAGCGCATAAAGATGAAATAGAAAATATGTACATGAAAAAAATTTATCCAGCTGTGCTTGTATTGTCAGAGACAAGATTAACGGCAGAAATCAAAGATAGTGAACTAAACTTAAGTGGCTATAGTGTAGTTAGATGTGACGGGGAGAATAGATATACAGGAGGTGTATTGAGATATGAGGGAGGACATAAAAAGTGAAATGTTAATGATAAAGAAGATACTTGAAAACTGTGGGATTATAGAAGTGAAAGTTAATAAAAATGATTACAATGGTGTGATAGAAGCGATATACTAATTGTCAAGTGTATCTGATGGTGAATTCATCAAGATTTTGGAGAAGGTTGTGGAAGAGTGTATGTCTCATGGTGAATGCAAAGTGATAGGAGACTTCAATATAGATTGTCAAAATGATTCTTATTCAAAGAAACTACAAACTAAAATGCAGATTTTAGGAATGAAACAATATTTAAACAGTGCAATAAGAGTAACCAGTGATAGCCAGACAATTACAGACTTAGTATTTTCAAACAGTAAAATAGATTTTGAAGTGATCAATCAACCTATAATAATGGATTATGCATGGAAAAAAGTTGAACTGAGTTTGAGTAGTAGCGTGACTCAATTGAGAGTTGCTTGCCAGGAATTATCGAATGTTCAATGTTGATAATTGTGTGAAGTCAAAGACAAATATAGAGTCTAATCTTGAGAATAATGAGACGAAGATAGATAAATAGTTCATTGTGCAGTAAAAGCCCCAAATGTAAATGCAACTGTAAAAAAATTAAAAATACCAAAAGAATGGGAAGGTAAAAAATGTTTTTCAGTTGAAATAAGAGTGACAGCAAATAGGAAGGATGAGGCATGTAGAAAGTTAGAGAAACTTTCTCTGATTTTAATTGGATGCTATTTAAACATGAGAAATACAGAAGTTCGAGTTAAACGAGTAAAGAAAACAAAAAAGGAATTCTATGAAAATCAGATAGATCTCAATAAGGGGAATCTGAAAGCAATGTGGAAAACTTTAAAAGAAATAATTCGAGGTGCACAAAATAAGGGATTGGAAATTAATAATATAGATTTTGAACTTGTAGACCCGAACGAAGTTAGCAATTTGGCGGACGCATTTAACCTTTATTACATAAGAAGCTCTGTGAATATAATGAAGTCTATACACGGTGATACGAATGATGGCAATAGAAAAACGACCATTTTTGTTATAGAGAATAAGGGATCCATAGAAAACTTTGAAATGATAGATATATAACAATAAGAGCAGATTATTAAGGAATTACCAAAAAGAAAGGCACTGATGAAGGAATAAGTAGCGATATTTTGAAAATAGCCCTTCCTGTAATAAAACAGGAATTCTTGGATGCTATAAACTACTCGTTAGCGGATGGGTGTTTCCCACAGGGTTGGAAAACTTCCACTGTAATGCCAATTCCAAAAGTTGCAAAACACAAAAAAGCAAGTGAATTTCGACCTATTAATTTACTTGCTGTTTATGAGAAAGTGTTGGAAATAATAGTAAAAAGACAAGTAGAGAGTTTTTGTTGGAAAATAATTGTATAATAACAGGACATCAATCAGCATTTAGAAAAAAACTGCTCATGTGAAGCAGCAATTCAATAAGTAGTCGATGAATGGAAAGTAACCATAAGCGAAGGTAAAATGACAGGAGTCATATTCATGGATCCGAAACGAGCTTTCGAAACGGTAGATAGGGAGAGACTATTAAATAAACTGTGCCACTACGGTATACGGGGAAAAGTTCTTGAATGGTTTAGGTCATATCTCACGAACAGGAAACAGCAAGTTAAATTTAACAATGTATTTTCTAGGTTGACAACTACAGACTATGGTGTACCACAAGGATCTGTGCTGGGACCATTGTTATTTATAATGTATATCAATGATATAATTAATTTCTGTTCAGAGGGAAGTAGTATTAAACTATTTGCAGATGATAATTACTGTATGTGCAAGGGGAAAGTGCTTTAGATATAGAACAGAAGATGAATGAAAGAAGAGAAAAATGGGTGAATAACAAATTAAAAATGAACGCGGATAAAACAAAATTTATAATTATCAGGAGTGGTAGAAAAGAAACGAGAGCAAATATTACATTAAAATGTTTAAATGGAACTGAAATAGAACGTGTAGAAAAAATAAAGTACTTAAGAGTTATGATTGACGATAAGTTAAGATTCAAAGAGCACTGTGACTACATGGTTCAGAAAGTAGGGGGAAAAATAAGATTTTTAAACAGACTTGGGAAATATACATCGGCTTAGGCTAGGTGTATCGTGTATAAGACTATAATATCTCATCATTTTGAATATTGCTCAACAATTTTGATAAATATAGGGAAAACGGAATTAAAAGCACTACAAAAAATGCAAAACTGAGCAATTCTGCATTGTGATAAGTACACAAAAATAGATGATATGCTCTACACACTACAATTTTTGACAGTACAACAGCGACCGCATTTAAATAAATGCATATTTGTTTATAAGATGGTAAATGATATGATGCCAAGAAATTTGAAAAATGTTACAAATTGTAGGACAAGGTGACGTAATTCAGAATAGACAATTTGGCAATATTGTAGTTCCTTTTAGATAAACAACCAATGCACAAAAAAGCATGTTCTATGAAGGCATCAAAATGTACAACGTATTGCCTAACGAAATAAAAGTATGCCAATCATTGACTTCGTTTAAACGTCTCTTGAAGGAATTTGTCAAGTAACAGATATAAAGAATGCCTACGATATCGCCATTACGAGCGAGGTGTTTGTTATGTTTCAACATTTGCCGTCGACGCTGCGGCATCCGTCAGCGAAATGATGAAGGGCGCTGACATGCTGACTTGGAACGTAAATTCCAAGATGTAATTCTTTGGTTATAATCTTATTGCTGTAAATTAGTTTATTGTCCTCCACGTGGTCATACGCAGTCTGTACTGTTTTTTGACAATAAATTTATAAATTATTGCTGTATTAGGGTACATGTCTTATAATTTTTATATTGATTGTATTTTATATGTATATAAAAAATAACCGAGAAGGCTAAATCAATCTCCCCTGCTTTCTTTCTTTCTCTCTCTTTCTCTCTCTCTGGTTCCCATTTTGTTTAATTCATCAGCCTTAGAGAAATGAAATGAGCTGTTGCTAAGTAATGTAAGATAGTTATTTTTTCTGTTATACAAACACGAAAATAGAAAACTATTGGAAGGGATGAATTACAGTTAACATTCGTATCAGCTCCGGACAATAGGAAATTATCGAACAGATTTCCGTGGTTTCTACTTGTACTGATATGAATTTTACCTTCGCGAAAACATGTTGACTTTACTAGTAGTTACCTTAATCCGAAGGTGTCTTCACTCTATAGACAATTTGTGGAATGTCAACAAGGCACAGAGTAATTAACTAAAACTAATCTCGCGTGTTAGCGGTTGGAGATGGGAGGGGCAGGCGAGTGAACATAAAAAAGCGGGATCGTCGTCAAGGTCAACTGGTCTTGCGTCGCCTTGCATTAGGATCTCTTTCTGTTGCGTCTAGTGAAAGACGAACAAGTGTTCGTGGACGGTCACGAGTGCGACACGGAAGAGCTCAACATTTTATAGTGACAATTGCTTACGTGATACATTTGAGGTCAGAGAAATTTTTTCTGTTCAATCAGCTTTTATTTGCAATTTGTTTCGCTCATGGAAAGAATGATGGTTCTCTTATGTAGGCGAAGCCGGTTATGAACATTATCATGTTCTGAGTATTTAAAACTTAGGACGAAAGTAAAACCTAATTGTGTGCATGGAAATCTTGTGACGTTGTATGATGTTTGTCTCATAGTAGCGAGGTTTCAAAATTAAGGTTCATGGTTTTCGTATTATGATTGTTTTTATAATGGTGTAAGGGTAGATATTTCAGTAAAATATAATGATATGGTGATATTGGTCAGAAGGTGGCTTTTGTAACATCACTCACCGAGAAAGAAGTTTTCCAAATTCTAATCTTAAATCGGTGAAATGGGATAAATTTAAACTTCCAAATTTTCGCTATTTCCTCTATTGCACTAACTGAGATATGTGTTAGATCTGTGTGAGGCAAACTGCATGATGTTTATGTTAAACATGCGCTAAATAAATAAATGAATAAATAAATAAATGTTACAATTTTTTAAAAACTCAATTTGTGGCTATGTGGCATCTTTATGGGAGGAAGACGTTCTATGTGTACCAGATGTAGTTTTGTCGTTTGTTGTTACAGAGGAGGCCATTCCTAGATGATAACAATTTACCTCGATCTTAGAATTATGTATCTGATAAGCGTATAACAACTTATAGGATTTTTATATGAGGAATGGTTTTTACTCGAGTTTCAAAATGTACTATAATTCAATTTCATGTAAAACACACAAGCACATGTCTATGTAAAGAAGAACGTGTTCTTTATGTTTAAGCAGAATCATTGAATGGTTTTTATGCAACATTGGTTGAACTTCTTTTTCCAAGTTTAAATTAAGAAGCCTTTTTACAGTACTACACCAAAAATAAAGATTAAAACTAAAAATGGACTGTTGATAATATCTGTGATGTATGTAAGTTGGACGAAATTCGTAAGTTAATAACTGAGACATCGAAAAGTATTAAAAGTATAAAAATATGTAATTATGATCTGTTGGATTTTTACACCATTGCATCTTTTGACGTAAATTAAGATTGATCAAAGAAATTATTGAAACGACTGAAAAAAATGCTTTGTTAATCCGTCGCTTGTTTGTGATAAAAACTACGTCATGTATGCTTACACAATGAGTCCGGGTACAACAAAAGAAAGAGAGAGAGAGAGAAACAGGGAGGGTTGGAGGGAGGGAGAGAGAAGGATATAAAGACAAAGATAAAATTTGACTTCTGACCTTGAACTTCTGAAACTTCATAAGAGTACAACCAACTGACTCCTTAATAGCCAACGACTTCAGATAGTAGTGCACTCGTATGTAAAAGAGAGATATGCTTTCCCCGTATCGCTCTTTATTATTCGTATGTCATGAAAGTTTGGAATGTTGTTTGTAATTTTTAATTTCACTTAAGTTATCAATATTTTTTATTATCATCAAAATAACTATAAGACCGAAGTATCTTCACAATTTCTTTTCAAATTAATTAAATTCGAAAATCTATTACTCATTTCATTTCACTACCAAGCATAACTAACTACGAAGCATATGGCGACATTTGTATCCATTGATACAAAAATGCACATACATAGTAAAAAATACTTTACATACATATTGATTTCATAGTCACAAAAATATAATTTTATGCGGTTTAATTCAATTAAAGAAATAAAAATAGGAAAATAAATAAAATTTACTTTTACCTGCTTCGAGTCATTTTCCTTATTTTAACTAACTCAATCCCTTAATTAATTAGACACACAACAATGCTAATTTTGACACTTTTTTAATGTCTTCCCAAAATTTATGTGTGCATAATATACGTAACAATTTCTTAACAATCCCGGTTTTTCCTATTAAAATCCTGTTTGTTTGTATTTATACACCATGTTCTGTAGTACGAAAGAAGTGTGGTGGCATTTCTTTTTGGATGTGTGTTAAATAATTTAATTTAAAACTGATATGTCGATGTGAGAAAGAAGAACTTTCTCTACGGATAATTACCCTCTCTTCCAATTTATTTATTTATTTGGATAAGCTACTTCAAATTTTTATTCTGACACTTTACAAAAAATTCTCTCTGATAAGCAAATGAAAAGTTTGTAGGACTGTGAAAAGGAAAGTCCTCTCATATTTTTCTCTTTCTCATATATCTATGTTTCCTTGACGCGTTTGAATTGTTCGACTTAAAAGACGAAATAATTTCAACAATAATTTTTACTTCAATATATTTTTTAATTTTTTGTTAGTTAAATTTATTTTTTTATGTTTGGATAATTTTCGGAGTATTGTCTACTTTTGTGTTGTTGTGCACTTGTGTATATTTAGATATAATTTAATGTGCGAACATCTTTAATATCAGACTTGACAATAAGAAAACATTAATTATGGTATTATATAGCAGAAATGAAATATAAAAACGGTGAGGCTGTTTATTACAAATACAATATATTCTACTGTAATAAAGCTTATCTTGAAGGCAAATAATTATGTTGATACATTATTGTAAATTTTTTAACTTGTGTACAATTTTGTGAAGAGATAGGATTAATAACATGGTGTGAAATTACTTTAACTAACATTGCCAATCACGCGCTTCCTTACCTCAAATGCTGCTGCTGATTATGTTTACGTCCTTGTTATAAGTTCAGCATTTTTAAATCTCATTGATTAGAAATAATCTTGTGGCGTAAGCGAAACTCAGTATAGTGTTGAGCTGCTGGCTGGACGGTTGGGATTCGATCCGCGGTGAGGTGTTGGGAGCTTTTATCTCACCTCCAGATTGACTGACCGACCTCAACGTGCAGGCGTACTGAACCTACTGTAAATTGAGTGCCGGGTCTGTCCTGGGCTGAAATCGGCCGTTGTGAGCTGTTGGCCACATCTCTTTGTGTCGAGATCAAGAAATTACACACCGTTAACCCTATGGATGCACTGTACGGCCTGCAGTGGAACAATTTGACTTTGAGAAAGGATCATGTATTGGTTATTTATTTATAAATGTGTTTACTATTTCCGCTTTCTGGACGATTACTTTACTCTAAAAATCCTTTGCACAATTTTCGACATCTGAAACATCGTTTTATTTACAATTTCTCGTATAACAGAATTGCGTTTGTCATTATTTTGGCTTCCTATGAGAGATTTTAATATGAACATAGTTGAACAAAATTTCATCCCGAGACAAGACGGAGCTTGACATTTTTTTAGTTTAAACGCAGCTGTGATAATAACAGAAAGGTTCGCTTATGTATTTCACGTCTATGTCTAACAATATAATCGAGCTGTAATAGAGCAAACCGAACCACTGTATTCACAAGTCTACGTCAAATATTGAAACTTATTCCTTAATCTTAGATTTTTCACATTTGTTGGAAGGGTAATGTAAAGTACTCGTTTAATTAAAATATTTACTTCCTCGCTCGCAAAATTCAATTTCAATGTGGAGAAAATTGACGGTCTCCTTGTAAGTGTATTTAGCTCTCGTTACAAATTTCTTCCAAATGTATTGAACTCCTATTTTGACCGTAATGTATATTTCATGTTACGTAGTGTTTCAGGTTGCAAATACAAATAATCTAATGTCTTAAATCACACCAGAAATTAAAATCATATTTTTGAGAAAGAGCTGAGATAACTCAATATTTCATTCAGTTAGTTTGTTGAAGAACGAAGTTCCTTCGTTTTATTTTCACTCCGCTAATGTAGTCTGCACACTCCTAACCACTTTCGTGAATATGAAACAGCGCAAAACATGTTTTCTTTCATGTGAGATTAGTACAGGACAATGAACTTAATTTATTTTCATGATTTGTAAATATAGTGTTAAGCAACTTTTAAATTTATACTCCAACGTCTCTCAGAGAAACTAACGGACTATTCAAAAATACTATGTTCAAGTTCCATAAAAATTTGCAATTGTCATCAAAATGCACTTCATTCGTTCTTAAATGAATTTTTTGATCTGGAACATATAATTAAGATGTTTGATCCACATCTTTTATATTATTATGTACTTCAGTTTTGCTCGCGGACATATTCAAAGAGCTGTTAAATACACTAATAACACACAATTAGTTCTCATTTTAAAGAGATGAAGTAATAAATATTGTTTCAAGAGTAACTAGATTTTATTGGTTGCCAGAACTTTTTATGCATCTAAATTGTACAAGTGATGTAATATTAGTTTGATATATTAATATACGTTTCTGGTTTTTGAGCGTTCAATTACTGAATTCAATTTCTAGACTTCGTTTCAAGTATGGCTTCTAAGACTACAGAGTATGCTACGGTGGAAATTCAGCAAGGGAAACTCAGAGGGCGAAAGGTATCTACAAAGACAAGCTCATACTTCAGTTTCCAGGGAGTGCCATACGCAAAACCACCTGTAAGATCATTAAGATTTAAGGTACGTAAAAGCAGAGAATGCAGAAGTATACATTTCCATCAAGTAACCAAATATCGAGGAGAGTAAAAATAAAAGATTTACTGGGATAGTATTATCAATAATCATATGTACTTTCTCAAATGAAACACAAACGCTGACCATTATTAAACTTTTCAAGTAAACTCACCATTCTTTTGCATCCTTACGTAAAAAGCAATGTGTGATTTATCAGAAACATTCATTACACGTGCGAGTGTAGACAATTATGATTAATTATTATGTTAGGGTATAATTAAATGTTTTTTTCTAATACTAATTTATCAAAACTTTTTAGGACATAGTATTTGATTTTAATATTAATTTACTTCCTTTGAAGACTGTCATAATTCATATCTCCTCGTTTTCTAGTTGTTCTTTGGTTCTGTTAGATAACATACGTGCAAATGAAAAATGTATCTTATAATTTACTAGTAAATCAGTCCAACCTATGTTGTCGTATCCATTCTCTGCATTATTTGTTGAATTACACTCACATTATTTGAGCGCTGATTAAAAAGTACCACTCGAGTTCCTTATTTCAATAATAGTACTTTCAATGCCTGTAATCTACATGCTCATAAAAAGACTTTCTTTTATATTCTGAGTTAACTAAGCCCGAATAATATTTATGTTCTTTCCAAGCCACCTCAACCAATAGAACCATGGAAAGGTATAAGAGATGTTTTAAGAGAAGGACCAATGTCAGCTCAAAAGGATTTTCTTTTGAAGACTGATTTTCTGGGAGAAGAAGATTGCTTATATCTAAACGTATATACTACTGAGGTACAGTAAATTTCTTCACTATTTTTTTTTATTCATTGGGACTTACAAGTATGAGATTCTCACTACTAATTTTTTCATTCACTTAAGTTGCCTGAGTCTAAACATCGAGTAAGAAGACCTGTAATGGTATTCATACACGGGGGTGGATTTGTAGGAGGATCTGGAAATACAAATATGTATGGACCAGATTATCTTGTTTCTGAAGTGGTGTTAGTAACCATAAATTACAGACTGGGAGCTCTTGGTAATAACCCGTTTCAATTAATTACCATTCCAATGATTACCCATTCCAATTAATAATGAATCAAACATGATAATGATAAAAATAAGAAATGTAGGATTTTGTTCACAGGTTTCTTATCTCTGGTAGATGCTTCGGTGCCAGGCAATAATGGCCTAAAAGATCAAACGGCTGCTTTGCGGTGGGTTAAGGAAAATATCGTACACTTTGGGGGTGATCCAGAGAATGTCACAATATTCGGAGAAAGTGCAGGAGGTGCTTCAGTGCAATTTCATGTGTTGTCTCCAATGTCGAAAGGTACTCTAAATTTTTTTCTTTTGTGATTCATTTGAAAGAAAAATACATATCTCCAAAATATAAGTCATTTTTTATGTGTCGTTTACTCCAATTTTATTCCCGAACATCACAAAAAAATCAAGAATTTTTATTTTCAATTATTGGATTACATTAGTTGTTTTGCAGTAATCCATAATTACATGCCAGAAAAAAGCCTTATGTTTTGTTCTGAGAAACAATTTAATAAAGACGAAACGAATCTGTTAAATCTTATTTCTCCTTATGCGAGACCATATTCCCACAGTTTACATTAATTGTTTTATTCAATCATGATCGTCAAGTTTTTGAACTTTAGCAAATGTATATTTTCTATAATTTCTTCAGTCATAACTTTTAATCTCTCAGTGTATTATATATGTGATTAAAGAGTCGTAATTATTTTTTATGATCTATTTCTGAAATTTGTGTCTGTTTCGTAGGTCTTTTCCACAAAGCAATTGCTCAGAGTGGATCTGTCTTCTGTCCCTGGGCAATGTGTTCTCCTGAGCAAGCACGAGAACGAGCAATTAGGTTGGGAAAATTTCTTGGATGTTCAAAAGTTGATCAGGAGGAGTTGCTAATGTTCCTTCGCACAGTTACAGCTCAAGAAATCGTAGAAGCTACAGAAAAGATGGCAAATGATGAGGTAAACTAGAATATCTGTCACCACAATACTTTCAAATATATATATTTTTTTATATGATGCAAGATACTCTTAGGTCTAAATAAAGTGTCTAATGTTCAAATATTATCCAACATTTGTCACGTTGGGTGCTCGTTATAAAAATTAGCGTCACCTTCGTCCCAACGATGGAAGGGATAGTCGTCAGAGTTAATAGTTAGAGCGACTCGCTTGGCAAGAAATTCCCTATTCAGCTTTTGGCGTTCGGTTAATAAAATTTAGACACGTATTAAAATGTTTAATAATTGAAGTGATCCCGAACTGTGCTTGTCATTAAACAGTCATATTGATGCCCTCTTGGGCAAATAATTAGACATATACGTTACATATCCCCAGCGGGGCGAGAACTTAACATATTGGATTAACATGTCTGATGGGTCCGAAAGGACGGCAGGGTCCGTCAAAAGTGTTCCAAGAACTTTTATTTACCGTCAGACAGGTCGTCATCAGAACTGTTGTCGGTTGCGCTTCGGAAAGCCACGGTGAGCAGAGCGGGACGATCTCGCAAGGCTGCGGGCACGGTGCAGTCGACTCTCGAGCGTCCCCATTTGGTTCGACTCCTGCGAGCTCCCCATAAAAGAAGGTTCGTTCGGATGGGTGGTCACCGGCTTAAGTAACCTCGAGGGGGTAGAGCGGGGATTGGTGTGCATCTTCCCGGGAACGCAACGAACCCGAGAACCCGCCCTCATAGGGGTGGGGGACTCCACGTGGCTATTTAGGATATATTGAAGAGCTCGCCATGGTAGGAGATGGAATTAGGAAGGGGAAAAGTTGTACACGGCACTAAGGTAATTTGTGGAGAGGGATGGGCGTTGGTCCATGCATTCGGATACATTTGTGGGAAGGGTAGGGGAGATCGATGTGGTGGGGACGCCTAAGTGCGCACATTGTGTGTGTGGTCTAATTTCCCTGGGTCCAGAGAAATAGCTCCCTGCTGCGTAGAAAGATTGATACAAATGGGGGTTTGTTTGCCGCGGCGAGCGAACGACCCACGTGTAAGATGAGTTACTAATGGGGTCTAAAGTGCGGAGTCCACTGTAATTGTGAACCAAATAATATACATGCGCTCGGGGATCTGCGCAGTTCTAATAACATAGAAGCAGCTGCCATAAGGAATATTATAGTTATCAAGAACCAACACAATTTCATGAAAGGGCCCTTTAGATAGACGTACCCCTAGAACGCCCACACACACGTGGAGCGTGAGCGCAAGAGGAACTCGCAATCTAAACAATCGCCCTGGAGGGATATTATCGTAAAGAACCTTTGCGTCATGTCAGCCCCGTGACACATTCTCAATTTTGGTTCTGTATCGAATTTCATTTAAGAGTTTTTTTTCCTTGGAAAAGATAACACTTTATCATTATAGCTACTAAGAGCAATTGTAGCAGAGAACAAATAAATAAATAACGCCTGTAATTTTAATCCTCACAAAGCTTGACTTGTATTACGTCACGAATTCTCGTAAAGTTTATTCAGATCCTATCTTTATAATTTCTTTAGCATAGTGTAAAATGTTCTTGGGAAAATTGATATGTTAACAAGAAATTAGTTGAGAAGATATTTTTTCTATCTTAGTTCTGGGTATTTTCTATTGTTTACAAGGTATTAAGATATGGAGTGAGATTACCTGACTCAATTGTGATAATTGGAATAAACAATATTAACTCTACCTGTACGAATAAATCACATAGTCAAAGGAGGTAAAACAATTAAATTTATCCAATTGCTGGTTAAGTTTTGTTACAATTAACTTCAGACTTCCATTACAATGCTTTACATAAATCACTTACCCCGTTCAATACCCATAACATAGGTCTTCACAAATACTTAAACATTACCGTTCTGTACTTCAAAAAAAATAATTTTTTTTTAGTAATGCACTTTCCGCACAAATATTGCAATTCAAATGAAAACTACAAATACATTCGCTTTTTTGTGTGTTCTCTTTCTCAAAGAAGGTAAAGTACTACTTGGGTGGTCGTGAACTGAGGACAATTCGAATTTGACTTAAATTTAAAAGCAATTTATAAAACAAATAGTAAATAACTTCTTAAGTTAAATTATTTTCTTAAAAGTCGACATTGTAATTTATACCATTCCAGCATTGTAATTTTTAACCGTGAGTTTAAGTTTGAAGTCATTACGAAACGTTCTAAGATTCCTTGAGAAATTTGCTTTATAGTTAGGTTTACTTTGTCGCTCAATTTGTTAATTAATTTTGACCCTTTTTTGTTGGGGTACTTCGATTATTCTTTGATGAGAAAACAGAATCTAAGCAGCATTTACGATTGTGAACTTGTTTGTCTAGTGCGTACAAGTGGCGGATCTTGACCGTAGTGAAGGGCGGGGTAACCGGGGAGGGGTCTGGGGAGCATTTCGCTTTGAAAGTTATGGTTTTACGAAACTCATCAAATAGATAATTAACAATTTATTAAATAGTGACCAAATTTATTTATTGTTTTTAAACGGCAAATACATATTAAAGGATAAGGATTTCAAGACCAAATCAGAATTTTATAAAGATGCAAATCAAATAATTCATGAAATTACATTTTTAATGTAGACATGAACAAACAACAAATATATTAAAGTTATAAAGTCCCAATCAAGAGTTTTGATTAGGCCGAAACATTGGTAGTCCTGCCTACTGAGGCGCGGTATGTGCCGGACAAACAAGTTCACATTGTTGGGCTCTAAGGACCTTGCTGTTGACGAGCCCTTAAAAGCCCCACAAAAAAAAAAGGTCACATTGACTCCGGTCCGTTTACAATTGTTTATTATGTTTCAGAAATTCAATACGTTACAGGATTACCCTTCAGGATTAAAAGTTTTATTTTTACTATTTCTTAGGTTTACAAGTGCGATTATCATAATAAGGTGGAGTCATTGCTTTATCTGACGCGTGCGATGTAGAAGATTCCCATTATAATTATCGCCGCGTTGTGGTATTTATTTTCAAGACAGTTTATCATCTGGCTCAATCGATAAAAATTTTCGTTGTGGTATTTTATCATCGTAGGTGGCAGATGCTGAATATAGCAGATGTCGGAAATATTTGCGTGTATGCTCTAGATTAGATAAGTACTTCTTCATTGTATTGGAACATAGTCGATATATTAAGTCAATTTCATCTATAAGAAAATTATATTGAATTGGGCTTCGGTATTATTAGTATTGAGCGACTTGAATTGATTTGGAAACAATTATGTGATGGTAATGCTTGTATTACAAAATCATGGATTAAAAACCGAAATCAATAAACGTTTTCTTAATTGAAATATTTTCAGGAAAAGAAACATATTACTTTCGCCATGTTCTTGCCTGTGTGCGAGACGCACACAAACAAAGCGGATTTGTTTCTTCCTGGGAATCCTGAAGACATAATAAATTGTGGAACATTTAATCATGTACCTTATATGACAGGATTAACAAGTCACGAAGGGATTTGCCTCATTCTGTGTAAGATTTATTTTATTTTTTGATATTAATAGTTAAAACGAGATGTTTTATTATTTGAGATGTATTTGATTACTTCGTAGATGGAGAGCAATACCAGGTAAAATTGTTCTTTAATTTCCATTTCCTTCGTGTTTCAGTATTGAGAGAAAATCCGTTGTACAGTGCAGTTTTTAAGGACGAATTTGAATATCTCCTACCTCTCTCTCTGTATTACAGAAAGAATAATAAAGACATAGGAATGCAAATTAAAAAGCACTATTTTGGATCAGAACAATGTAGTGAAGAATGTATCGAGAAGCAAATTGATGTAAAGAAAAATTAATTATTTGTGTATAAAGTTAAATGCTGAATATTATATTTAGATACACATCCCCCATCCTGGGTTCCCCCATCCTGGCCCGGGTTTTTCTCCGGTTTTCCTTCGGGTAGAGGCGGATTTATCATACAGGTTCTCTAGGCTTTGTCTAGGGGCGGGTCTATTGTAACAATAAATCGTGAATTTAGTGTTATTTCAATTTTTAAGCACTATACTCAGAATAATCTATAGTTCGATAATAACTTACATGTAATTTTTTGCTTAAAATTACAAACATATTGACATTCTATTAGTATTATAACTCGCAGCTAACTTTTTATCTTATCTAGGAATTTTTGCTGAATTTTTTGAATCCGCCTCTGCCTTAGGGCCCTTGATCGGAATTGATGGGATGGTCCCTTGCTTGCTTCCGGAGAGTAAATTAGTTTTTTTTCCCTCCACGTGGTCATACGCAGTTTGTACTGTTTTTTGACGATAAATTTATTATTATTATTATCATGTTTATTTAACTTTTCCAGCTTTATACTCACACCTGGTTTTTGTTGGGAATTCACAAAACTATGCAGCTTCTAAAACATAAGTCTCTAAAACCGATATACTATTACCTATTTGAATTTGTGGGAGAATTTAATTTTTTCAAAAAATTTTGGAAGTCAGAAAGTTTACCAGGTATGAAGTACAAAATTATTCTCAGCATGAATTATTAACATAAATCTTAACATTACTTTATTATACAGGAGCAAGTCACATTGATGACCTTGGATACTTATTTAGAATGGACTTAATGGATATTGATGTGCCAAATGACTCTCTTACCTTCAAAATGGTACAAAAGATGGTGAAACTATGGACCAATTTTGCAAAAACTGGGTAAATCCATGTCAAAATAATTGCATGATTTGTAACACATTGTAAAATACTATTTTAAATATCTCTTTTACAGGAACCCTACAGCAACCTTAGATAATGATATTAATGTTGAGTGGCCTCCAATGACAACATCAAGCAATCCATATCTTAAGATCAATACTGATCTCAGGGTCCAAGAGAACTTGATGAAGGATGAAACCGACTTGTGGAATAAATTTCTCCCATAATACTATTTCTATGTTATGAAAACAAACTGATATAATAATGACAATCAACAATGTTGTTTTATTGTTGAAGCCATATTACAGTTTACAATGATTCGTAGCAAAAATTGAAAATGATTTTATTACACAAAATAAATTTAATATGTAATATTGTGCACTAATAAAGCAATTCTTGTATTAGTTGATAAATCACTGTTTTATCTTGTTGTAAGACACACGTAGAAGAAATGCATATGAATATTTTTATAAAACAAATGGATGGGATGAAATAAATAACAATATGTGCAAGTAAATAGTCTAGTACTGCTATTCTAGGGCATACGGTCAGAATCTTCACTGAAGATGAATGCCCTAATATACTTTCAGTTGATTCTTCTCGTCAAAGCCAGCAGAATGACCGGCATTCCTAACTATGAAGCTGGCACCATCATAATGCATACGCCTTTCACCTCGACGGACAAAGAGGTGCGATGTTTGTCCCATTGAGGCTGTACAGTGCAGGAATGGGGTAGTGAGAGAAGCAGTTCCATTACTTGGGGATGTACGTAGTTGATATTTATTGCTATTGCGTGCAACTCTGCAAGGATAGAAACAAATAAAAATAACAACTATTTAACGACTTTTACAACTATAACAGTTAATATAGTCTCAAATATCTGGATAATATTTTTACGTTCTCTAATAACTTAAGAAGTATGATACCATTCATACCTCACTAAGCCGTCTTGGGTTTGTGATACTCGGACATTATTAACAATCCAATTCTCAACACCTTCTTCAGTAACCCAGTACTGAGAACTCTGGAGAATAGACAAAGCTTCTTGAAAGTAAGATGGACCGTGGCGAGAGTCATTATAGAAAACCGGTAGTGAAAAGTCCTGACCCATGTCACAGAAATTATCCGTTGTGGTTCGTGTTCCTGCAGCGTCCACTAAATACACTAAGGCACATTGTTCTGAAGTAAAGCTCACTCCTTTGTACCACATTTTGGCATATCTGTGTGGAAGAAAATAAGATTAATTCCAGTTATAACACATAGTGGTGCAATAATTATCTGAATTATTGGCAGATATTTGCTTTAATCTCAGTGGCGTAACGTTTTCCTGCCGACACCTTCCTCCCCCTGCAAAAGAATTTACTGGTCCCATTTTATTAACTGAGATTTTTCTACTACGAAAACCAACTATTGACTGTTGTTATTTGAACGAATAACGAAACCTGTTTTCAAGATTAATGAATAAATTAAGACTTCTTGATAGACTATTACGTTTTATTTCGTATTGATTCGTGGTTTGAGTAGTCCTCAGGTGTAACAAATTGAACGTTCCACACAAACTCGTCTAGTGGTACTAATTTTGTTGATAACGTCCATTTTATTAGTACCTGTTTTCCTAAACGAAGCATCTACATTAATTTGACTACGTAATATAAAATGTTATTTTCCTAAGTTGTATTTTTTTCCTTCAATTCACACACTTAGAACAGTTTAAACTCTACCATGTTAAAATAAATGCTGAGCCACTGCACACGTTGTAATGATACCATGATCTACAAGGTAAAGCTAGGAGTGGTGGCGCGGTCGGAGAGATAGCGCACAGGGAGGATGGGGGAAGGAGTTGAGTGCGCGCGCAGCGACTGCAGTTAGTTGTACGACAGTAGTGGAGTGACTACTTGAATGTGTCCGTTCGTTGTTTCTAGGATAAAACATTGCTTTTTTGTTTTGTTTTCACAAGGTAATTCTCATAACTCTTTTTCTGATAGTAGTACAAAATACAATTTATTCATTTATTTTAAAATTAAACTATTCTCATAAGCTACCCAGTGGTGGCAATAGCGGACCCTTAGGGTTTGCGTCGCGGGGAGGTCTCAGGGATCTAGGGGCCCCAACGTGGTAAGAAAATTAAAACAAATTAAAAGATAAAAATTAACAAATATCACAAGTTTCTCGACTTGATACAAAATGAAAAACGGTTTTATTATTATTCTCGTAAATTTATTTCTTCAACATAAACTGAGTAGAAACGAATTTTCATAACCAGCATTATATTGACCATATGATATATTTTAAATAAGGTATACATTTATACAATTTGTTGTTACTAATATTTTTGTAAGATAGGCAGGAAGTCAAGTTTAATGCGTACGCGTAGATTGGTTTGTTCGCTACTCCGGCTCATCGCATCGCAACAGAAGCATCTTGAGAAAATGACGGAAGAAAAATGTCCTTAGAAGCAAACGATGGATCCAAATTTGCAACTAGGTACGGAGGCGGAGAAGAAATTAGCTATTCGTATAAGAAAACATCATGTCGTGGTGGCCCGACGCGAGGCCTCTGGAGGTTGGTTGAGTATAGAAACCTGCGCGGGGGTCATCACAACTTGAGGAAAGGGAATAAGAGGGTGGTTGGGAGTCCTAGCCGTGAGTCAATCAAAATGCAGCTTGGGTAGAAGTAGTTTACTTACACTCAGCGTGGAAGGTCCGAACTGGTCAGGGAGCCAGAGGGCTGTGCAGATCGTGTGGTCATTGCCCGGCGGTGGAAAGCGACGACGGTCAGTGGTTCAGGCATGCCTTGGCTCGGAGTGGCAGAGCGTTCCCGGCTCTGGATCGGCGACCCTTCCGCTGCCTGCGATTCACGCGGCCTCCGGTCTTCCGTCGTCTCTCAGGTAGAAGCGATCTCAGATAGAAGTGATCGAGCCTCGGGGAACCCTTTCTTATATTCATCCACTGACCGTGACGTCGCCTTCCCCGACCTAGCTCAGCACTCTCTGCGCTACCCTGACCCAGTTCGTATAAAATGGTTTACATTCTCATGCGTGTCACCACGCGTTTACACACGCCACCCATCTTGGCCAACACTCTCACAACACTTATTGGTAACTTAGCAATATCTTCACGAAAAACAGGCAGTTTGACTTGATGCAAGAATTTTAGCTTACAATTTTCCTGATGTAGGTAAAAAGCACAGTTTCGATAAAGTAAAGGAAATTTGGTTTTCCTCGTTAATCCCAAGACATCCTGAGTGAAATGCCAGGAAAGCTCAAGGAGTTAGCAGAGCGGTTATGAACTGTAAGTAAAGGCTTATTTAACTCTCCTCCAGTATTGACAGGGAATGATTTTTAGTGACACTTGGCTTTATTTAAACCTGTGATGAGATTGGACAATGCCAAATTCAGCTAAATAATGACTCTGGTAAAGTGGTTGCTGCAAAATGCAGTAAAGATGTTCACATTGTCACTAGTGCCGAAGAGGGTGAGGCAGTAACTATTCTCGTTTGTTGTAACACAGGAGAGCAGATCCTGCTACATTTCTGCATTTTTAAGAGAGTCCACGCTAAATCTCAATACGCCAGAGATGCACCACCTCGAACTGTAATTAAGATGAGAAAAGATAGAGCCTACATAAACAGTCAACTTTTCATGGACTGGCTTACCGAGCATTTTATTTCAAGGAAACCTGCTGGTACAAATTTGATAGTTCTAGAAGGTCATGCGTCACACATGAATTGTCTAAACATGCTGCAAGTCTCCTCTGATAACGGTATTATAATCTTATCTACCGAGTCATGCTACACATTATTTACAGCCGTTGGGTCGGGTAGTGTTCAAGCCCTTTAAAACTGATTTTAAAGACGCTTGCGGGAAAATGGTAACAACTCGCTGGGGAACTGGAAAAATATTGAGACAAAACTTCGGTAGTCTCTTAAATTCAGTCTGGTTTCGCTGTGCTACTGTCCATCTAGCTACTTCCGTCTTTCGTGCAACTGGAATTTATCCTTCAAATATTGACGTGATTCCAGAACACGCATATTTGCTAGTGTAACATCACAACCAAGACATTCTACCCGTTTGTGAAATGTTATATTTCGCTGAAGTGGGAGCGTCAATGAGAAGCGAAGCCGGATGCCACTCATTAGGAAAAGTGACCACCACTAAGCCTTTCCATTCATTGTATGGACCATCCCCCTGCTTTTCCGGGAAGGAGCAATGCGCTCGAAGAACGCCGGCCCAAGGGTGTGAGCAGTGCTTGCCTTTCCTTTGTCTTGTAAAATTTCTGGGAAGGTACATTTGTTCGTCATATCTGACCGGGGCGAGGCACCTTATGGAATGTAAGCTGTATTATGCTATTTCTGTGAGAGGGACTTGTTCGCCATGTGTACCGAGGCGAGGCCGGAAAAATCCCTAAAGAAAGAATGTTATAAATGGAAAACTTCCATCGTATGCTGAAATAATGGCCATCCCGAGAAGGACGCCGTCATATCGGTAAAGACACTGTTCTCAGAAGCTGAGGGGTGTCCAAGATGATTTGGAGTGCGCATTGCGGTAGCGAAGGCGTGTGGTGTGGTGTAACAGCTAGGTTGTGATCAAGGCATGAATCCAACTCTTACTGAAACCGTTAAATTATCATCAGAATCCACAGATCACCGATCCATTTCTTGAACTGTATCCGTTACACCACAAACTCAAATTTCACCGATTATAGTCTTATCCTCGCATCTTCTTGCAGCAACTACATACTTACATACAAACCATCAACTTTTGGGAAGTTTGTTACTCTCTGAAATATTACACCCGCGAAAGATTTGGGAGAGCTTTCACCTATTCCAGGTAGTTCAATGCCATCGAAAAAAGGAAACAGAGTAACGAATGTCACTAATTCACAAAATATACATGATAAAGGGGTTAAGAAGGAAACAGCTACAAAAAGAAACAAGCATCTTAAGATCAGATGTTTACAGAATCTCAAAAAACAGACGGAAAGAAAAAGAAGGACAATGAGGATACGAGCACTGATTGTCTGGAACTGTATCAGGAAACAACTTCGACTAGTGACTGGATTTAATGTGTTACATCTAGCAGGTGGTTTTATAATAATAAGTGCATCGATTATGGACAACATCTGTCTTCAAACAAGAAAACATTGAAACTGTGAAAATGAAACTGGACTAATTTTTAGTTAAAAGTGTTATCAAGTTATTTAATGGTTTTTTGTTATCTCATCTGGGTTGACGTTGTCTGATTCTTTAATTTTTTCTTTTATTAATTTATTTAAAAGAATTCTTTCATTTTCTGATTCTGAAAAATTCACTTCTTACGATAATATTTTCTTTTTCAAAAACCTTACAACAATGTCATTTCCATGTAAGTATTACTGTCAACAATTTAATTGCATTTATGATTATTATTGACAATCACTCCTAACCATGTGTGAAATCTCTCCTTCCCATGTGCGCAATCTCACCAACCCTGAAAGGAGAGAGTACGCAAAATAGCATTCTTGGTTTTATTACAGTTGTTGCATTAAATTTAAGCACACAAAACAAAATAGTTAGGGATGAATAAAAAGAAATGAAATGAACAAATAAAAATTAATTCATGAATAGTTTAGGAAAAAATTAAAATTAATTTTTTTTATTGAATTGTGCGCACAATCTCCTAACAAACACAAATCCAGTACAGTACAACTTACATACCGTGTTATGATTGGCTGTATGATTAATTTTGTATTTTTAGTTAGCTTGGCAAACAATCTCTCTTTTATTCCTGTGTTGTTCGGTTTCTTCGATTACTTCGTTCAAATCGTCTTTTATAGCTCATTCGATTTCACTACCCAATAACTAAGGCCACTCAGGTTCTCTTGGGTCATTGTACTTCGTAAATAATTTTTCATGAGATTTTACTTACAAAAAGAGCGCTCCACACTCGCCACATATATTGATAGTCAAGAAAAGACAAGAAGTGCTCAAGTTATGGAAGCTAGATACAATTGAGTAGTTTACCAAACTGAGGAGATCTGCTAACTGCCGAAAGTTTTTCAATGCCTGTTTCTAGAACAGATGATTTGAAAAATATGGTAAATACTAGGATTCTCTTCAAATTTGTTTACCAGAATATTCTCTTTTAGACAACACAACCCTTGTTGCCTTTAATAAAATAATTAAAGGAAAGGTTAGAGATTTTCATTGCTTCAAACCTTGTTTTTTTAAATAACAAATTCACGAGTCCAGTTGCATGAAAAAAATATATTTGAAATATTTTTCGCTTCTTGTCAACCTCTCTTCTTGAAGTTGTTCGCTAAAGTCCTTCCTAACTCTCTCGTTTATTTTGTCTGGAAACTTTCACTTTCCCCTCATTTGTATTAGCAAGAGCTGTTGCAGAATTTTTCATCTCATTCGATTCACATAAGTTTTAATACAATGATGATAAAGTTTTTTCTTAATTTTTTTAGCTTCGCTAATAAAACAATAAAAGCTAGAGACTACCGAGCTTTCAGGATCTTCGAGCTCTCTTAATTCCCAGGACATCCCCTCCTCCGCGTCACGGGGTCTGTGGAGGTGTACGTTACGCCACTGCTTTAACTACCGTCTTATCTCTAATTATAATAACTTCCAATTCTACATATCTACTAACTTGATTTGGAATTACTCTTCCCAAATAGTATTAAATAAGCCAGATTTACGAGTGGAAGATTTGCGGGTTTCAATTTCTTATTGACACCTCTTTCTTATTTCTTATTGAAGTTGAGGAAGGTAGCATACCCTCCACAACAGCATCACGTGACGTCAGACCGATCACATCAATCAGAGGAATGGGAGCTTACGCTTGTGAATACAATTGAATAAACGCTTTCATGCAAACTTCAATGATGAATCCTTTTTGTGGTTGGCAATAGATGAAACACACATGGAGGTGAAATATTTCACTTCAACATAGTATCAAGATAAACCTTTCCGCCAACATAGCTGCCTACAATCCTTATTAGAACGCCTCAATGAGTAAAAGAAACTATCATGAATGCCTTTACTCGGGGAAACAAACTTTTAGTGCCTACTTATTACAGTATTGATATTAGAGAAGATTATGAAAATTGAAACTGATTTATCATATTCATATTCTTGAGGATTATCTTTTAGAAAAGCTTTCTTAACTCACGCGAGAACGTTGGTGAGCTTTCTTTCCTCACGCGAGATAACAGATGTTTTAACAATAAATAAATAATAAAAACAGTACCTAAATTATTCACGCGCCTAAATTACAATTCTTTTGTACTTGCTGATTTCAACATAAGGAAACACACAATTTTACTTCTCAATATTTTAAGATAGTTTTTTTTCAATTTTAATGATTTTGAATTGAAATTTTTTTGTGCTTTAAGAACATACTAATTATGTATTCGTCGATAAAAAATGCTTTTGACCGATCATAACTGTCTCTAGAGCTTACACCAAAAAACGCTAATTTTTGACGATTTTGGCGTGCTTTGACAGCTCTAAATACACTTGTCACCGGTCAAATATTATTAATATGGGATTCATATTCTACTTAAAACCACAAACATCACACTACCAAATCAAAATCGTTCAAATTGCAGAAGTTAAAAAAAATTGTCTTAAAATCTCAAGAAACATACTCGTTATAAAAATTAGTCTTCTCCCGGCAAACGTATCACTTCTATAATATATTTTTGAGATATTTTCAAGGCATATTAAAGCAGTTAAGGTCTGTGATCTCGGAATGTTTAGGTTAGTTGTCTAGAGTAGGCGAGGAAAACTCCAGCAAAAATGTCTCACCTAGTTCGGCTGAATAGGGTTTTAATTCGTACTCTACCACTTAGTAATGTGGAGGCGCTACCACATACCACTGCTCTCAGTAACATCCATAATGATAATTCTATAGTAACTTATTGCAACTATTGAACTTGCCACGGTGCATAAGCGAGTTAAGAACGCAACTTCTCGAAGGGATTCTTCTTAAGATATGATGGGGCAATTTTCCCCTACTATTCTCTCGTCTCTGAGTAAACTTCAGTAGGTCTTCAGATGGGTATCTTACTTGTTGTTTCCTCCACTGTCGTGGGCCATGATCTCGACGCGACTGCCATATTGATAAACACGACCGTTGGGATGTAGAAGAGCGGCTGCCGAACCACAACCACTTAAGCAGATGACAATATTGTTCTTGTGGTTTATAATCCGCACAGCTCGGTCTATAGTCATATCCACCCGCACGCGTTCGTGAAGTCGTAGCGACAATGTTCCATAAGGAGTGACTATCGCTGGACCAGATTCCGAAGACTCTGGATCGCGCCAGTTTTCCTGCAAATTGTAATTACGCAAATAATTATCTCTTCTTTGAGAAACGACATTTTAAATTGTATGTGATTTAGAAGAATCTTATTTATATCTTTTTCCAATAGAATTCGTCAAGAGCAAAGATTTTAGCTCACAGAAGAAAATCGTTTTAAAGTCATGGTCATGGATTTATTTTTTCTGGAGCGTTGATAAGTCAATTTACAGATATCCAAATAAATTTTATCTCTTTGCGTAATTTTAAATGTTCTTATTTCGTGCTTCTCAACAGATTCGATTTTGCTCGTATCCTGTCGTGAAGCAAACCAATTTAACTCTAGCAAAAGTCCTTATTTGGAGTACATTCAACACAAACCGTTATCGCCAAAAAGTATTTTAAGTTGATTTCGAAGAAGAATTTGGTAACTTCAAAAATCTAGAGTCGTGTGTCAGCTCGCCGATACGTTGTTCATGTTTACCGGGTAGACGCAGACATCGTCGTTCGAGTAGTAAGGCAGTGGCTTGGGTGGCGATCGCGGAATCCTCCACATCTGAGTCGGGGACGCAGATGTGAAGCTGACTGCAGTCTGCGCCGCGAGCACGCCCGTGGGCCACTGTTCAGTCGCCGGGGGTTCAAAGAACTTTGAGAAGTCTCCATAGCGTTGGTAAGATATGTAGTCCTATGAAAAATTAATCATTTGTTAAGGGCATCACTTTAAGAGCCACGAAACCTTTAATCGTGACAGTTCGAGGAAATAACGCTCAAGACCAATTGGTATCGTAATGTTATTTCTCGCTCGTGAGTTTCACCTTCAATGATCCTCCACATGAGGAGGGTATACTTCCAGACTGGAGGTGCCGTCTGGATCCGTGACGTCGAAATGTCCTTACCTCCAGTCTGGGAATATACTCGCTCCTTGCGGAGAATCAATGAAGATGAAATTCCAGAAAATCTTTCAAATAATCCAAAGTGGTTGTGAGAGTTGTTGATTAACCGACGTACCGCAAAAGAATCGGTCTCCAACTCTTCTTGAGTAGGAGGAGGATCAGAAGACATGATCAGAGAATGGAAGAATTATCACCTTGAAAGAATAAACTAAACTGCTCTTTGGGAGGATTCTCTCGGTTAACTAACACTGTTGGTACACTTCGAACATGTTCCGCGAACGCTGCGAGGTAGCTATCATACTTCTAGATATGCTGTACAGACTGAAAGGCAGATGATCCCATTATCTACACCCGTAACCCTGACGAGAGCTATTGTTATAATAATAATATAATACAACAAGCATGCAATGTCCATTGTCGTGTCAAGATTCTAAGAAGGGTTTCCTTGGGATAGAAAACCATCCTTATCCTGGTAATCATTATTTCATGAGTCCTCGTGATATGTCATCAAAAATTTTACTTTACTCATTGGGTAATAACTGAAATGTACACCTACGAAGCTCTCTTCTTTGCAATTTTTTGAGCAGAAATTATAAAATATAGAGAGCCTTGATTAACATGACTGTTATAGCATGGATTTTGGCTGTTCTCTCATTATTTTTTTCGAGAGAAAATCATTTAGGTACTAAATCACCAACATTAATGAATAGGTATTTCACGCGAGGTATTATAGTTATCAGACATTCAAATCGGACATGTGAAAGAAAACTCATAGGAGATTTTTCTAACGCAGTAAAAGAGGGGAATATCGGTAGACTGATGTATTCCTAAAGAACTCCTAAATAATATCAGTTTACGATATTAATGAAATATAGTGCAGAGTAGGAGGAACTACAGAAGTGTGGTTCACGGAATCGTGATGTATGGACAAAAAGCAATGGCCAATCAATCACTTTGATCCATCCACTTTTTGAACTGTTAATGTGAAATAAATTACAGTTGCGTTAATTTATAAGTAAAATTTACGTATGCAAATGAAAATAAATGCATAGCATAATAAACAGATTTTTAATAATTTCATTTAATACCCGTTTTATTAAAAACATATAAACAACTTAAGAATAAATACTAACAGGTTCTTTTTGGAGACCCAAGGAATACGATCATCAGAGTTTTATTTCAATTCGTTTTGTATTTTGTTTGATACAAGTACAACAGAATTTATGCAAAAGTTACCTGATTAAGTAATCATTATTATAACAGTGAAAAGACGTATTAAGAATACC
Source organism: Laupala kohalensis (assembly GCA_002313205.1). Taxonomy (NCBI): domain Eukaryota; kingdom Metazoa; phylum Arthropoda; class Insecta; order Orthoptera; family Trigonidiidae; genus Laupala; species Laupala kohalensis. The sequence goes on from NNCF01126112.1 coordinate 131,314, forward strand.
AAAGTACGTACATTATATGTACACTACTAAATCGCCAACGTTAATGAAGTAACGATTTTACTAAATATTAGAGGCGTTTGGAGAATTAATATTGATATAAACCATATAATTCACGCGAGATAATAGGGGAACTTTAAATATTCTTAGAATTTATAAAAATTATAATAAGTTTACTACTCTTTGAGCTAGATTCATTTCAAACCGTCGTCAATTTCCCCTTAGCACTAGTGGAAATGGCTTTTTGTGTGCTGACTACTCTAGAGATGTTTCACTTCTCTCTCCTATTAATTCATTGTCTTTCAAACTGGGCATGTTTCTTTAAAGATACAATTGAATAAAATCACTTCGAACATTTAGGCCGGAAAATTGAAACATTATATATTCATTATCAGACCTTTGACCGTAAGAAAAAATTAAATACAGGAGATATGAATCAAAAGCAATAAAGAAGCAAACTGTAAAGACAGAAAAATTGCTCTATCGTTGGGAAAAGGAACTTATTTCTATTTTGTTTACAAGTGTTATGTTGACAAACAATCGAGAATTGCTACCTAATGACCATAAATTGTGCAAGTTTAGTCTCCAGAAGTTGGAGATAAAATTGTTTAATGATGCACACATATGAATGAATCGTATGATTTCCACTTTAGATTCAATCGTCATAGTAATTCCCGTAAATTCACAGACCATCCCCCGAGACTCCCAAAACAAATGATACAAAAATTCGTTTTTTCCTAGCATTAGGATATTAAGTACAAATATTCATTGAGAGGAGCTTACCTGACAGCTTTCCACAGTCTCTTCGTGATATGAATACGCTGTGTACAAGCTTCTAGTTCTCACCGATTCAGAAGTTTCTTCTGGAGTGCCTTTCCTGAAATCTGACAATGTCGAATTTTGGTCAGCCATTCACGATTCTTTTATTTTTTGCGTTTGACCAAATGTATACTATTGCATTGCTTAGTAACTAATCTACTTTATCACGTAAAATCAGTTAAAAATGGCCATAGCTTCTATTAGACTGGTTTAGGATCCTTTTTTTACCATGGAAACATTGCAAACAATAAATAATATACTTTTTAAATGTAACAATATTGCTAAAAATCGTATAAATTATGAAATTAATATCTAATAAGGTATTGGTAGTACCTTGTTCATTACCAGGTAGATACAAGTATTCAGGAGAAGTCACATCTTAACGTTCTGTGCGAAATAATCTAATGTAAACAAAGTTAAAGCGTGATGCAGAAGACAGTGTTTATTTTTATGAAGTCTAGCAATTAGGTTATGGAGAGGGTGGTGAAGCAAAATGCCCGATACAGTAGAAATATTGCTGTTGCGAACTTACCAAACAAGGAGCTAGGAGTCAGAGACCAACTACTATACGCAGCAATAAGCTCTTCACTTTCCATTATGTGCTCATCACGCAAACTACTGTTTATCCGTTGCCAGCGGGAACGACATCTGATTAGATTGAAACATTAGACAGGATGTTTGCAACATTTCCTAGCCTACTGTACAAAATAAGGATGCAAAAACAATAGAAATCCAATTATAAATATTTTTGAAATTTGTCTATATTAACAAGTACTTTAACAGTTGGGTTTGTTCAATTCAACTGTTGATTTTTATCTTGCAGGTCATACCCCGAGGAGACTTCCACAACCTCTCTTATGTTTCCTCTGTACTAGTACTAGTTTCTCCTGAAAAAAATATTTTCAAAGGAAGTGTAGCTAGAAGATTTCCCTGATGAGGCAATTTACTGAAAAAATATTACATTTTTCTTTGAGTTTTTGTACCTTGGTAGTTAAAATAATGTTCGAATTGTAACATTCGAAAATTTTCGAATCAATAAAATTCCGTCATATGTTATATAGATGTCACTCATCCACACAGTGAGTCACGAGAAAAAAGACAACGAAGTTAATGCAGGTAATTCAATGTTTTTAAAATAAAACATTTTTAAACAGATGTGAAATGGAAAAAAAACTACGTAAAATTTTAGGAACAGACCAATCCAATAGTGTTCCGTAGTATTGTTTAATGAGGGCATCAAGGCCAGTTTTTACAAAATAAGATTTTCTTTTAATGTAATAGCGTTTTGAAATTGTTTATAAATTTGTTGGCATTAAATACGGCAAACATTTATTTTCTGAGATAAAATTTTAAACAGAATGGATGAAATCATCATTTTTATTCTATGAGACTTTTTGTATAACACTTACCTTCTATGAGAGAAAAGGACGCCAGACGAAACAATGTACGAAAATAGTCACAAAATATATTTATGTAAATACATTAAATTAATTTGAAATGTGAATTTTCCGGGTTGATATTGATTTATTTTCTTCAGAAGATTAATAAGTAACAATTCTGTATGTACAACTATGCTTTGTACTCCTATGAGATGGTACACTTCCTTAGATAAAAGAAATTGTAGGGCAAATACGATATGTTTAATGCAGAAACGTGAATGTAAATATAGTGCGAGAAGCATAAAGCGACCTAAACTGTGAGTTATCAATGCAAAACTATTTTCATTGAATAAATAATGCATAATTATTTCTCAACCCGTAAGTATGAGTTATCACTACAAATCAACCAACCATTTTTTTAAAAATGGGTTATTATTTGATTCTGATATTTTTGTGAAAAATAAAAAAAAATATCTTACATGATCTGTGAAAAAAATTGAAATTATGGTGAAAGAATGACCAAGGGAGAAAGGCGAGAGAATTCGTCTATCACATCTCAAGTCAAGTGGTCAGACATAGTATTAGATTAGTGATGAGACAAAGTAATCTTTAGAATCAACACTAGTTCAAGTAATAATAAATTTATTGTCAAAAGAGCAGTACAAATTGCTTATGACCAAGTGGAGGACAATAAACTAATTTACTCTCCGGAAGCAAGCAAGGGACCATCCCATCAATTCCGATCAAGGGTACTATCGCAGAGGCGGATTCAAAAATTTCAGTAAATTCCCTAGATAAGATAAAAAGTTAGCTACGAGCTATAATACTAATAGAATGTCAATATGTTTGTAATTTAACACAAAAAATTTATTTTACATGTACAAATTATTATCGAACTATAGATTATTCTGAGTATAGTGTTTAAAAATCATAAGAATTGAAATAACACTAAATTCACGATTTATTGTTACAATAAACACTCGACAATACCTAGATAACCTGTATAAGAAATCTGCCTCTACCCGAAGGAAAATCTGAGCAAAACCCGGACCAGGATCGGGCTGCAGAAATTAATGTACACAACCGGGCCAAAGTTGAGTACACATAAAACTAAAATAATATGTATCATAAGAGACAACAATCATGCAAGAAAATAGTTTTTGAAATTGTTATAAGTTGTTTAAAAAGTACTACAGCAATGACGTGATAAAGTACAAGACGAATTTAACTTTTATTAAAATCAATACATTCTTTTACATTGTAGAAGCACTGGTACAGGAGGTAGTTTTTAACCGCGGATTTGAAGATAGTCAATTTCATAATATCTTTTATATTGTTGGGCAGGGAATTATATAAAACGATTCCTGCATGATATGGTCCTTTTTGGAAAAGAGTGGTTGACACTCTAGGGTGATGAATATTGTTACCATTGCGAGTATTGTGTTCGTGAACGAGACTGTTTCGTATAAAGCAAGGGTGGTGCTTCAGTAATTCGGTCTTAACAAACACGACCGTTTCATAAATATAAATGCAGGGAAGTGTTAAGATATTTAATTCCTTGAATAAAGGTTTACAAGAGTTTCGGGGGTGAGATTTACAAATTATCCGAACTATCCTCTTCTGAATTCTGAAAGTTTGAATACTCTGACCGGAATTACCCCAGAAGGTAATGCCGTAACGTAAATGGGAGTAAACGTTTGCAAAATATACGCAACGGGAAATACGTGGACTAACTGCGTTAACTAAGATTCGGAATGCGTAACACAATTTGCTTAATTGGGAATTAAGATTGTCAATGTGACAATTCCATTTGAGGTTGTCTTGAAAATGGAGACCTAAGAATTTTGTATTCGTAACAGTTTTTAATTGTGTTCCGTTTAAAGAAAGAGAAACCTGGGGTAAAGATTTTGTGATACTATTGTGAAATGACATAGACACTGTTTTGTCAGTGTTTACAATGAGACGATTTGCATGGAACCAAGTCGAAAGGTTAGACAAAACTTTTTGAGCATTGGCGTGTTTACATAGTAAATTAGTGTCATCAGCAAAAAGAACCATTTTTCAATCTGATGCGGATGATGACATGTCGTTCACATATAATAAAAAGAGTATAAGGCCGAGAATTGAACCTTGGGGTACTCCGCAAGTGAGTGGCTTTGTTTCTGAAAGAACGCTCAAGTATTTTATGTTTAGTATAGTATATTTCTACCTGTTGATATCTATCTTTTAAATAAGAAGTTAGCCACTGATGTGGAAGTCCACGAATGCTTAAAGAAAACAATTTGGAAAGGAGAATTTCGTGATCGATGACATCGAATGCTTTGGATAAATCAAGAAAAAATACCCTGAGGATTTTCTCCGCGGTCTAGAGATGTGGTAACATCGTTTAAGAAGGAAAATATGGCGTTTGTAGTGGAAAAAGATTTCCTAAAACCGTGTTGATCGTCAGAGAGAATGTTATTTTTTGATAAAAAATCTAAAAGACGCTTATAGAACAATATTTCTATGATTTTTGAGAAAGTGGGTAGTAGAGATATTGGTCGGTAATGTCCAATAATGAGTTTGTTTCCTTTCTTGTGTAAAGGTTTCACTTTAGCTCTCTTAAATATTTTAGGGAACACCCCTTCCGATAAATAACTATTAAAAATATTTATGAGTGGATTTAATATTGCGTGGGACAAAAATTTAACAATAAATTCAGGTATATCATCTACGCCTGTTGAAAATTTGTATTTTAATGAGCTGATGATTCTCATGACTTAACTGGCGTTAGTTTCGGAAGTGAACATAGAATTGGGTACGTGGGTGGATAAAATTGGAGGACATTGATTTGGATATATTGAGTTCGTTATTTTACCAACTTCTGAGAAGTGAGAATTAAACAAATTTGCGATGTCCTGAGGATTTGTTACGATTTTGCCATCGTTTAGTAAATAAACATATTCTTCGCGGTTTTCAGAAATTGACGTGTAATTGTTAACAATATTCCACATGGCGTTCATCCGGTTGTTCGATTTTAGTATATGCCTCTCGTTGTCCATTACTTTAGCTGCATAGACTACTTTTCGAAGAATAGTCTTATATTTACGAAAATAATTATGGAATTCGGGTGGTTGGTTATAGCGTTTTGAAAGATAATATAATCGGCGTTTGTTTTTTTAAGAAATTCTTATCCCTTGGGTGATCCATCTATTGTATTTCTTTGTGTTAATTAACTTGCGTTTTATGGGTAAACTAGAGTTGTAATGTTTTAGGAATATTGAGATAAATACATTGAATTTGTCGTCGGTGTTTTGGCAATTGTAAACATCTTTCCATGTTTCTTAACGCAAATAATTTATAAATATGGATTGATTCGTGTCATTAAATTCTCTTGAAAACTTGTAAAGGATTTTAAGTGGTTTTAGTGTATTATTAATAGTCAATACTTGAGCAAGATGATCACTGTATCCGGCGATAAACACTTCAGAAAATTGAGATTCCATGGTTGGCGATAATTTGATCTAGCAATGTTTGAGATGAACCGGAGAGGCGAGTGGGGTCGTTTATCGTAGTAATAAGGTTGTTTAGTAGATTTATGTGTGATATATTTTAAAACAATTTCGAAGTTCTGAAAAAATATGTGAAGTTCTGATTGAGGAGGTCTATAAATACACAAAACAACAATACCGGTGTCGGTCAGATTAACTGCGGAAAATTCGAACACACTATCTACGCAGAAATTCTGGCAGTGGAGAAGATAAAATATTATTACGAACGTAGATACACGTACCTCCGTGGCGGGGTTATTCCTTTAAAATTGTGCCGACAGTAAGAACTTGCTAAATAATAATTAGAAATAGCAGTATCGTTGCTGTTGTTAGTTGAAAGCCAATATTCTCTGAGGCATAGCAAATCGAATCGACCTTCGTGTACCAGAATTTCAATGTCTGTCAATTTGTTTAAAAAAGATTGGACATTATGATGAAATATAATTATTTTATTTTCGCAAAGAGTCTGTGATTCACCAGAAATGGAATCGACGTTAGATTGTGGAGGGGAGTTTGAATTTGGTACAGCTTCTAATTCCGGATCAAGCCCACACACAACACCCGTACGCGATTGTCACCTTCGAGTAGACTAATAATAATAAGTGGAAATAGAGTAGAGTAATAAATGGAAACTCACTTATTACTCACATAGTTTAAAACGTCTCTTCCACTTTATTTCCTGTTTTCCCTTAAAATATAAACGCAAGATAATCGGTGTATGCCACAAAATACGAACTATCTCTTTCCAGAGACTCTAATATGTTATTTGTGATCACATTACAATATAGTGGTCCTGTTGCAAACACTTTAGTGTACCCTCTAGCTTCCCGAATTAAATTTACATTCCGATTCTCAAATACATACTCCAATCTGTAATCCATTTGAAGATATCATCCTAAACGTCGGCACAAATAAGATTGACCTATATTATTTTATATTAATTATTGCTGATTACTCAGCGTATCCCGTGATTATTCCTAGATCAATCTCCAGTTGCTCAGGAAAAAATAAAATCTATTATGTATGATCAAATTTTTTTACTTACTAGTTTTTAAATCATATTACAGCATCCTAATTTTTTAAAACTGATAACACACATTTTATACACTACTAGATCGTATACACCATTTTGAGTTTCTTCTGTAGCAGCGAGAATAAATAAATCCTCTCATGAAACCACCCTTGAGCAAGCAACGTAAAACGTAAAGTTGCCGGAGAGAAATAAAATAGAATTATCTGAAAGACCACGAAATCTAACTCTGACATAACATTGGAAGTGTCCATATTTATTTCAGTATCTCATGTAAAACGAACCAACTCGCCGGGAACCGCGGCGGTCGAATTTTCGATTCTGAAGGTAGTGTGGCTGCACTATTTCATTAAAACGCTAGTAAAATCTCAAGTATTAATCCAAATTTTTACGAATTAAAAACATTTTTTCTTTGTTAAATGAACAAAACGAAGAACCCATTAAATTTGTTGATAATTGATTTTTTTCTTTTTAAATTACTACCTTAATTTGAAGCATTTTATTTTATTAAAACTTCTATTTTCAATAACTCTTTTCCGATAAATTAGGTTAACCTTAGTACATAGACTTACGCTCTCACGGACTCTTTTGTAGAACTCTTTGAGACGAACAATATTGCTATTCATGGTTGTCATCTATCTCTAACCGTTTAGGTAGTGTTAGCGAATACAGTGGATTTTTCCCGACTTCATCGACATAAGTCGTAAAAAATCATTTTCTTTCTTCTTTTTCACATATTTAAAAAATAAAAATTAATCTATTTTCTTCTTGAACATCTAAACTATCTCCTTGCCAATTTACATTGCGATCAGTTCCGCGGTTTGGTCATGAAAAGGTAGCAGACTGACCGACATACTAATATAGAAATGCGAAATGCCACTGCATGTTTTTTTTCAGTTTTCAGAAATAATCGCAACAATAGTACCTTCCATAATTTTGAAAATATAATCTCTTAGACACACGTTTTTCGACGTTGTAATTCTTTAACAATTTCTGTCAATTCCTCAAGTCACATATTCAATTTTCTCTTCATCCGCGTTAAATGTTTCCTGTTCATTCAATTTATACGCATCTACATTAAATAACCTGTCCAGTATCATATTCCCCTTTGTGAACCGGTCATTTCCCACATCTTTCATACTCAGGTATAATCTCATGTTTCTTCAGTTTTTAGAAGTTCATGTCTCATTCGTTGCAACTTATAGTGACGCTCCGATCATGTGCACTAAAATATTTTTTAGCAAACTTGCTCTAACTTTCATTTCAGCTCTTCTTCTGTTTTAAACTTTCGTCGTTTTTCATTGTATTGCCTTTATTTCTGGTGCATCGAAACCTTTTTCTCCTTATTTTCTTGTTCTTCGGTGCAGTCGATTCTTCTCCCGCTTAATTTCCTCCTTATTTTTATCCACAATTATATCCTCTCTTACGAGTGCCATCCTTCTTTCACTCATTTACTAATCTAAGTTATCCTATTTCCTCAACCATGTCCGTTAAATGTGAATCCGTCTCATTGCTTCGTCTAAATCACCTTTCTTCTTCGTAAATTTCTCCTACTTTATCTAACTCCAGTTCCCCTTCCAATTTTATATATCCAGATTGTCTCCATACACTGTCACTGAAATGCCTACGTCTTTCAAAACTTGATACCATTTTCCATTCACCTACTGTATTTCTTTTAAGATAATGTTGATGCTACGAATGAGCTGCTTATTGCTCCAATGAAAGTTTTCTCGTAATAACCATTTAATAATTGCGGTCTCTTTCGTAAAGTAAAATTTTCACGTAGCTTTCCTCTTTTATTCGTCCGGTTACCTCACCAAAGTCGAGATCTCACATTTGGATTAATGCAAACATTCATATTCCGTCCTCTTTTATTTTCTACTAAATACTATACAATTTCTATATCTGTTCTTATGTCTCAGCTGTAAAGACAATACAGATTTAAAAGCAAAACTTGGCATAATTTTTCTAAATCAGCTCCACCTCACGATTTATGCAACGAAACAAAGACTAAATTATTAATCCCATAATTCACGTATGCGACTGACCATGACCCTCACCGGTTAATTCCTGAACCACAAAGATACATTGTGTGATTTGTCTCTCAACCCATAATACTTTTGAAAACACTTAAACAATATTTCATTACTGATCATTCAAAATATGTAATATTGAAAAAGTATAATTTTTTCTCCGTAAATGAAAATGGCTCAATTTTGGGAAGAAGTGATGTATTAAAGTGTAGAATACGCCGTGTCTGAGTTTTTATTAGACTTTTAGATTTCAGAAGAACGTGAAGTTTTGAATTTTACCTCTGACTGTACATCGGGTGAATATGATAGTTATGTCATATTATTCATCCAAAATATTTTTATTCATTTTTTTAGTTAATATTGAAATCAAAGGAGATAAAAAATGGTCGAAATGTGTTTAATTTAATGCAATCTTCATAGTACATTATATAATAATCTACCCAAAATTTCTGTCTCCAAAATACATTGAAATCTTTGCTCAGAGTTTCTTATTACTGTGTATTTTTTCGAGCGCTGATGATTTTACGTTCACCTCCACCCAAGATGAAAATTATATTCTCTCTCTTTTATATTGGTTGGTCGGATAATAGTAGTGTTCTAGTTTTCGAGTACAGACCGTATCCCAGTTTTGCTCATCACTTGAATTGCACAGTACTTTGTTCTGTACCTTCCTAAGAATAACTAGAACAAACGAGATTAAAAGGAGTGGACGCTCAGCTCAGACGGAGCGAATGACGCTGAGATGTGGCCTTTTCAAAAACGTCAAGACATTATTCGAGAATTAAAAAGAATTATATCTCCGGTTCCTGAATGTATAGACTCTATAAGGCTGTTCCCCGGGGAAACATCATAACGTGAATTGTATTGTGACCCAGCAAATTTACAATATACATTTGAAATGTAAACTGTTATATAATCACCTAAAAATACAATTTCTTCACTTGATTAATGGGATAAATATCTCAAACTTTAACACATATTACGTCTTGTCTTAACTCTCTCGTAGAGACCTCTGTTAGGAAAATATGAATAAGTGTGCTTTTAAACGCCCGTCGCTAGGAAATAGCAATTTCCTATTATCAATTAGTGTGTAATCTCTCTGGGACACGCCACTGCCGACACATGAAACGGTGATTTGGTTCCTCAATTGCCGAGTAATACTGGTATGACTATGGCGCCAGCATGGCGTGATATTTTTTATTTCTGCCGCGCCCACACTAAGCGAATATACGCAATGTAGACAAGATCCCAGGTAACAGGAGGAAAGAAAAGGTTCGCACTAAACGACTAATAATTTTTATTTATCTTTTTCTCTTATCACATTTCGTTCAAAAATTATTAGTAGTCTCAACAGATCTTAGCAAGTTTTATAGTACTACAGCGACTCAAACATATTCGAACACGTTGTAGATATTGTAGCTACTTCATGAACCTTTATTTCACGTGTGTACTTTTTAGACGAATGGTTTGGCAAAACATATCATGTACATATAACATTTATTTATATGATGTATTTATAGAAATGTATTAGAAGAGGACTTTTCGTGGACTACAACGTGTGACATTAGAACTTTATAAGACGTAGTGGGATTATTTATTTAACTACCTTTGACATTATTTATTTAGATGGAGTTGAGTTCATAAGACAAATAATTTGATCCAGTAATACAAATTCATAAACATAAAATTCCACACACAAAAAAAACTACGTTTATTTCGTTCTTTATATTTGCGCATGAAGGTACTTCTCTCAGAACACAATGTGATGGAGTTGGTTATCGAGTAAAAAATGATAGCTTACTAATGTTATAATGGTGATATAGATATAAAGGTTTCCCCGTGATTAGAAAACTCTTGATATCTCATGAAATGATGATCATAATAATACCAAATTAAGTTATGCAATAATATGAATTATGTTGTGAGTACGAGATGGTAGTGTACGAGTTGGAGGGTTCATGAATTGCCAAACGCCTCGAATATCGTATTATACGAATATATTATTATTATATTTTTAAATCATGCGAGTTCAAATTTAAAAGTTTTATCTCAAAGCTACATAGCCATATCGCGAGAGAGAATTAAAACAATGTTTAATATTATTTGTAGCTCTTAGAATGTAGGCTTATGTGTGATGATTGTTTTTTAATTTCAATTTTTCTATAGACATCATTAGACCATAATAATTTGTTATCGCACTTATTAATATCATCAAAGGTTTGCACAAATAAACTATGTTTGCACAAGATAGCAATTTCATACGTTTTAACTCTCCTTTCATTCACATCGAAAGTTGATAAAAATTCCTTGTATGAAAATAAAGTTTTGTTACGTTAAAGAATTTGAAAACAAAATTATTCATGTTGTTATGGACATCAAGTCACTATGATAGAAAAAAGGAAAATATTTTAAAACCAAATTTAATACGGTTTCCTTCCTCGATAATATTCTCGATTCCGTTCTCTTGCTGGAAATAAATAAATAAACAACATTTTTGTCAAAAAAGCAGTTGCAAAATGCGTTTGACCACATGGGGCAAAAAACTAATTTACTCTCCGGAAACGAGCAAGGTAGCATCAATTCCGATCACGGGCCTAAGGGCATTGAAAGGTTTTATATTTGTAAAATAAGTTATTTAACTAATACGTGCTGATATCCACTTATTATTTGCAATATAAATCGTAGCGATTAAATGCAGTAACTTTTTAGATTAATAATAACAAAAGTATTAATGACCCGTCTATGTATAAATCCACTTCTACCCGAAGGAAAAACGCGGGCCACAACGGGGCAGTTATAAATAAACTATTGAATAAAAAGCAACAAAAACATGTTAACAAGCACTATAGCAATTACATGACAAAGTAAAGGAATTAACATCACTTTGCGTTTACTAGAATCATATAAAAACAATAATTGGAAGTGGATACTGTTATTAACATCTATTATCATAACCAGTAAAATCTAGAACATTATTGTTAAACCAATGACGCATTAGGAACCTTTTCCCGGGGGATTTGATAGATTCAATTGAATAATATATTTTACATTTTTGGGAAGGGAATTATACAAAATGATTCCTCAACGATACGCGCCTCAGCGGCAGAGTCACGAACATGCTAGTACGAGCGTTGTATTCGTGAGCTGGACTTTCTTTAAAGCAAAGGTGGGGTTTTGATAATTCAGTCTTTAAAAAAACGCCAGCTTGATAAATATAAATGCAGAGAGGAAGAATATTTAATTCCCTAAGGAAAGGCTTACATTTCTTTTGGGGTGATATTTGCATATTATTCGAATTATCTTTTGTAGTCTGAAAGTTTGGATGCTCTGAGCGGAGTGGTCCCAAAATGTAATACCATATCTTAAATGGGAAAAACTCTGTGCAAAATAAACGCCGCGTGTACGTGTTGACCTACATCAATGACTAGTAAGGTAGATGGGTAGAATAGGAAATAACTTGATAACAAAACGAACGATACTTAAGCCAGTCTTACCCAGACTCAACTTCCATACTATCCGGATTGCCACATTGTAAAAATAAATATTTATTTTGTCATTTAATATACAGAAGTTTGAGAATAAAACCATCAAACACTCGATGTTCTTTCACAATATTTCGCGCTGCATGTATTTTGCGTGTATGTCAGATTGTTGCGTTCGGAAGTAATTTGAAACGTGTAGTACTGTAACAATTAAAAAAAATGATTGTAAAAAATAATCAAAACTTGACTGGAGTTTATAGAACTCTCCGGAAGGAAAGGACTATTCATCAATACCTATCAAAGCGTTCAAAGGAAAAGCGAAGAAAACTATCCCAGTCGGGATGGAGTACAAGATATATTGGACACAACCATGCCAAGATTGAGGTCAAATAAGAAATAATACAATTAGAAGCAATAAAAAAGTACGCATTAAAATATATATTAGTATTTAATGAATAATATTAAATGTAACATTGATTTATAAAGTATACAGAGCATTGTCGAATTCACATAATTATGCTCACTATTAAATATAAAACTATATGGTGTGGGAATAAAATAGGATAATAAATGATACCTTATATTGTAAAATCAATAATTTGCTTAAAATTTTACATTTCATCCACCAGGTTAGAACTAACCATGAATCAGTCGTTTGACGCTTTCGCCTCGCTGCTAGAGCCAGCAGCGCAGGTTGACTCCAACCCGTCACCTCCAACCACCACCTCAATGCCGGAACGATCCGGCGTCGTCACTTTCCTCCCGTCCTCCCCCTCAACAACGTCCATGGATTCGATTCTTGAGCTTCAAATCGTGCCTTCGTATCCCGCGGTGGCGCCTCCACCATCGCCGTCCCCGTCACGTAACGTGTCTGCGTCGGTGATGACGATGCGAAGCCGAGCTGCATGGCGAGCAGCTCTCTTGGAGGTTAAGACTGTAGCAGGAGATACGTTACCGGCAGCCTTCGGGGAACGGAAGGATCACGCGTTCGTAGCGCGGCTTCATGGGCTTCCGCCGACGATCCCCGAGCACGGATTGCGTTTGGAGCACGAGGATTCGCTCACCAAGATTTTCTTCTCACCTCACTCTGAAGACGATTCACTAGCTGGCAGGAAGCCTGGAAAGCAGGCACCCACGACTAACAGGTTGCCGCTGGCTACCACGCAGGTAGGGTTCAATTATTGCATTTAAAGGGAGGGCGATACAGGTATGGTCATATTATTACACTTTAAGGGAGGGCAATGCAGTAGAGTGTAAATTAACTTTTCTTGTTTTGGATGGTTCGGATAGTACAAAAATTCGGATTACCAAAATTCATTTCAAAAAAGAAAGAAATAATGAAAAAATCCAACCAAGTTGGTATTAAAAACAAGTTCTCGGAAAAAATAATTTAAGAAAAAATTCTCACCTTTTTTCGTCAAATTATATAAGATAAGATCTGCAGCGGTAATTGGTAATTGTATGTTATGGAATGGTGACAGTGACATTGCTTTTCTTACTTCTCTTTTCCGTGATTACAGTTTGGATAATTGAACTGTCGGATAACTTGGAGTACATCCAATTCAAATTTAGCTTTTCCTAGATCTTGTTTTCAATAAATAATTTGAGAATGAGTCGTATGGTCTCGTATAAGATTTCATAAATATTAACTGTGATGTCTGATGAAAATTATCATCTTTCAATAGAAAGATATATTTCTTTGAAATAGATCACAATGTGTACAAAGTGAACCTAAATGTTCAAATCGAATGATCCTCTGTTTACTAATTATTAACAAATTCACGCCTCCTTCATCTATAGATGCCTCGAACTGATTACAGGTTATCGTCACCTAAACGTCAATTATTTGTTACTCATTATATCGAGTGCAGAACTTTCGGGACGAAAGAGCTGGATAAGCATAGAAATTGTTCGATTTCTACTAATGGTAACAACATTATATCCGTAACTATATCCATTCAGTAGATTACTTTCACCTACAGAAAGTCTTGGTTATTCTGAAACTCAACGTATACCTGGTGCTTACTCATTATGATAATTGTGCGTTCTCCGGGAAGTATGAGTCTCTAGTTTTCGTAGCATTCCAGTTAGAAACACTCGTATGACAAAATAAGTCTTGGTGACTTGGCTATCCTGGAATCGTCGCGTCGCCGTATGAAGAACTTACGTTTCGACCATCCTAGTGTGGCCTCCTACAGCGTACCAATTAATACTACAATAGGCATTAGTATCCTAAAGAAGGCCTCAGCATACCCGACACCAGTCGATGCTTCATATCGAGATGCGGTAATTCCTGGATAGCATAGACACATCTCTTCCCACCTCAGAAGCTCATGCTCTCAAAAGATCTCTTTCGCAGTCAGATTCCATGATATGTAAAACGTTAGTTATTCCCCAAAACATCCCTTCACAATATGAACTTTTGTTTCGGGGTTGTTGGGAGGCGGTGATTGGACGTTTGTGATAGTCGTTTCGTTGCGTTGGTGTAGACATCTTCTGACAACAACTCACCGCCACCTACTCCGCGCTCGCCACCGTCAGCGGCACGAATGCGCAACCTCTCACTCCGCTTAGCACGTCGCCGCAGCGCTGCCCGTCGCGCTACCCGCGTCGTCACCGCCGCTGCCAAAGTCAACTCCAGCGTCCAATCACCGCCTTCCAACTCTCCACCTTCGAGCTCTCCGCCCTCGAAACATCTGTCGCCTCAACCCCAACTCCCACTGCGATCTATGTTGCGTATCCCTCGCGAAGAACGCACCGTTTCATCGCCTCTGTCATCGCCGCCTTCATCCACGTCCACCCTCTCGCTCGCCTCGCGTTCACCCTCTCCGTGCGCCTCCAATATGTCGGCTCACGTGAAGACCCAAGGCCCCGGTGGGTTCCCTGAGCTCAGTTTTTATCGTCGCAGTCTCATCCTACGAGCGTCGGAAAAATATCCTCCCAAAGTGACCTTTTCCAAGAAAGACAGTGATGAGTCGAGTACTGAATCGCAAGTGTCGGGGAAGGAAGAACCGGAGGTGAAGGTAGACGAAGAAAAAGATAAAGAGAAGCGCAAACAGAGCGCGGAAGAAGAGAAGCGTGCCTCAGCGCTGGGGTCTTCGAAGAAGAAAAGTTCAAAGCGACGAAGGAGAAGATGGAGTCAAGAAATTACAAGTGACGAACAAGCGATGCGAGACGAAATTTCATATCTCCGAACAGAGTATCTTCCAAAGTAAGAACAGAGTTCTACATGTGTGTAGAACTATTTCCAAAATTTCTCAAAAGAATCTCGCCTATTCGATATAGGATAACAAAATGTATTCTTTTTAAAAAATTAGGCATTTATGACAAATTTAATTAAGCGTATGGATATTACTATAACTTAAGAATCTTCTTCACGAACGTTAGAACTATTTTTCAAGAGTAGATTATCAGATAATTTCTTCTTTATTTCTCACAACAACAACAAAAATAACAGATGGTTTAGTGTAATTACAGCTTACCGGTTCTGTCGAGAAATAAACCAATTTACAAAGTATATCGCAATATGCAAACTTTCACAAAAGCTCTTTATTCCTGTTTAAATATATAATTTTCGAATTAGTGATATATAATATGGAGATGCCGAAGAAAAATTATTTTCAAGATGGCAGAACCGTAGAAGCGTAGACAAATATAAAATATTGTATTTTATGCCAGTTTCTGAACGCGCCTATTATTGTAATTTGTGTTTTGCTTAAAATTTTATATGTGGCAATAGAAATTAAACGTAATTTCAAATATTCACAAAGAACCTACTTCACGAGATGCGTAACAAAAAACTCCTCTAGAGTTTTAACTACAGTCCATGTATTTATCTATTAGTGGGTCCTAACTAATGTTTAATGAAATACGATGCAAGTTTTCATTCCATTCACTAAAAGAGGTAAATGATCAAACTTAACGTATAATTTTAACCAGAAGGACAACCGTGGATGTAACGTTAAGTAGTGTATATGACGTCAAAGAAACATTCACAATGAGGCTGGCATTAAATAATAACGAAATTGCTTAAAGATTTTAATGAGAATGAAAAGGAATGTGAAACGGAAAAGCTACGTATTAAGCAAATTACTAAAACACAAAACATGATTTGGCAAATGTTGGAATATAATAAAAATTCTTAAATATTACACATCAAAAAATACACAAATAAAATACAATTAATCAATTCCTTTGAGAAGAATAAAGAATTATTTGCATCTCAAACATGCATGAGTCGAGATTGGAGCACGGATGAAATTGTTTATCTCAAAACAAAATAATAGAATTGAATGGAAGATACAATTATCACAAATTACCACAATGAAAGACAGAATTCCTATCTAATAAGTCGATGATCTAAGTCTGGGTAGCTCATGTGATGGCTTCAATTCAACCGCTGCATAAGAAAATTCCGAACGAAGACACCTTTGACCGTCCTCGGATTTTCAGAACAAGCCCGATGGCGCCCTGATGAGTAGCGCACGTATGCAGCACGCGACAAACAGCAGCGAGCCCTGATGATACGAGTCAGAGTCAGAATTATCACGTCGTATATTAGCAATCAATCAAAACACTTGTGCGAGTTACACCACAAAGCGGCAAATGTACCGCGAAATGTGTGAGTCCTACATTTCCTTGCAGGTATGAGATAGCCTGACGGGTCGAACAACCAGTGTGCCCACATTGCCTGGTCAGTGGCGCCCTCAATACCGTGTGTTTGAATCCAACACCCTGCGAATGACACCCAGCCACAAGGGAAAGTTCGCCTAAAACCTAGGCATAAAACCAAAGTTGATAATTGGCAAATGGTGTGGCAACTTTCCATTTGTAAGGACAGTCAAGTATTCGATGTTGGAAGGTATTGGAAGGCTGGTCGATGCGAACGACAAGGACCTTCCAGTCCCGAGTCCAAGACAAAGGAGATGCCTTCCTTGTCGGTCTGGCTATTCATTCGTCGAAGAACGTCAATAGTGCGCGTAAATTATCACGTAAATCAATCAATTCTGATGTAAAAAAATATGTGGGGATACAATACGAGCAGTAAGTATACAATTATAACATATGTATGAGCTTCTAATAATATTTATAGAAGTTTCATTATAATTATATCATTTTTTTTAAAGCATGCCGTGCGCGTTTAAGCTGTTAATGTTTATGAAATGTTGTTGTTACGTTAGGTGGCGGAAAATATATATTATTTGATATATGTATTACCTATTTTAATTACAATAAGCTCCAAAAATTGTTCCGGTATTGCTGAACGAGAATTGAATACGTGTTCCACGAATAGGTTAAATACGTATTCCACGAATGTCGATTTAATAAAAATTGCAACAAAGAGGTAACAGTAACGGCTTCTCCTTTTTTAAAACAATATGAATCCCAATATAAACAAATTTAACGGAGTCGATACAGTAACATAAGTTTTCGTTTGAAAGTTATGTGGTCGCAAATATTATGATTCTTTGGCGAGTTTTGGCATGTGTGTAGCCAGCCTTTGCCACTGGTTATTTATTGGGGCAACTTGAGGCAAATCATTCAAGCAAATGTTTGCCGATGACTCTTCAGCAAGGTTTACCATGTGTAGCATAGCTTAAGGAGACGAAGGAATGTGACGCAACCCTTCAAAGCGCCAAGAGCGGAGCTGTCGTGGCCGAGTTCTAAAAAAGTAGTTTTTCGTTTACTGTATCTTAAGTTAAAGTCACACAGACTCAAACGACTACCGCACGGAGCTTGGATGAAGTGGCAGATTTGAGCACCCTTGAAATCATTTTTCGTTTTGGTCAGAGAATTTCACTCGAAGGTTGATGTCAATAGTTTCACTATGTGGTAAAAAGTCGATTTTCACTCTAAGTGATAAGTTGATATTTCATTATATGCAAGAGTTGAGATTCACTAGCATTGGGTGGAATTTCACTCGAAGGAATTAAGAGTGCACTTGATGCGATGACATACTGTGATGTCTCCATCTTGTAGATTGTTGGCAGAAGCGGAAGCCGATTCCGTCTCGAAGACTGGTTCCGGACACAAGTCCGGAGTGAAACGGTATGCAGGAGCAAGGCCACGAGATGCCCTTCTACTCCGCGCTGGCCTACTCCCTGCTCATCTGTCGCCATGGAGACGCTCTCTGCAGGCGCAGCTACGTAGACGCGAGGAAGTCTGCCGTCGGGCTGATCGTGCTTTAAGTGCCTCTCACGGCTCAGGATCCCTTCCTCGTGCGTCTACCCCCATACGCCTCAAAGGCATAGCGCCAGATAGTTCGCACACCTCGACGCCCAGCAAGCGACGCTCACTAGTGCGCTTCAATGTTCAGCTCACAGGGCAAAAAGTCACTCCCCCGATCCAAGTACCTCACTCCTCGACAGAGGTAGGTGAAATTTAAGAACAGTTTCACTGTCTGAAATTCGAACTACTGTCCTTAGACTTTAAGCCTTCTAAGAATCTGAATACTGCAGTTTTGCTCTTCAGTTCTCATGTATCACAATTTTGTAACACCGGTTGTAACTCCGCGGAATTTGGCGTTGATGTTACAAGAGATAGGTGATGTTACGTACAGTTTCGTGTTAACTATGGTTTTGAATGAGGAAATTCGAACGTGCCCAATGCCTTTCCTGACGCACCTTCCTGAGCGAGTGATAATGAATGACATGAGGGTGAATGATAATGAGCGATTATCGGTGGCAGGGGAAACCATCTACCGCATCATGAATAATTTGGAAAATAAATCTTATTCACTGTAATTATCTCCTTAAAATGTGGTTGATACACCATTGAAGTATGGAGTAAGATTTGCCAAGTAATGTCACATGTTAGAGCACGTGAATTGTTACGTAACTAAAATTCCAGTTTAATTTATATTTCAAGTCTGGAAGAATTTATCATCTTTATAGAATTTGAGTAGGGAAAGAATTCCGTAAGGATAAAAAAAATTCAGAAAAATTGGAAATAACTAATAGGAAAAATAACTAGTATGAACTAACTAGTAGATAAGAAGAAAACAAACTAGTATGAGCTAAAGAAAAGCTCGACGAGAATTTTAATTACGTATCATTTCACGTCCATTTTTTTATCTAGTATATTTATAGACAGTTAAAATTATTTATACAACAACCAATGTTTATAAGATGTTTATTATAAGATTATATAAGTTCATTATATATATATATATATATATATATATATATATACATATACACATATATATAGTAACAAATTTAAAATGGGTGGTGTAGTGGTTAATACTACTAGTCATAATTGATAATGAAGGAAAATTTCCTTGTGGTTACACCACACATTTAATTAATCTGGAACCCCACGTTGGAGCGTCAATTGTAACAGAAACAGCGGGATGTTATAGTAAGATAGTTCCCGCGTTGGGACTAGCCAATTGTAACATTTAAAATGTGTGGTACGGTACGCTAGACCACACATTGGAGCGCCAATTGTAACGTATTTCAAGTGAGGGTGTTCTGGTAAACTAGATAACCTAATTAATCCGGGCTCCACGTTGGGGAAAACCCGATTGTAACATGTTAAAAATGAATATGCTCAGTGGTATGTGTGGTATAGATTACACCTTTAACTAAGTTAATAATTTCTCCAAAATGAAATTAAATGGCACTTAAACCACACACCTTTAAATAATTAAGAGTCCTAGGGAATGTCTATTATGACATCAAACAAGATTGGTATAATCGTAACAAATTATCCCCAGACCCACTAAGCAATTGAATTAAAATTCTCATGGATGAATTTTATGACGGGCGGGGTTCGACCCATTTGTTAAAATAAAACACACAGAGAAGGTATCAAATACGCGCAGCTTCAAATAAAATTGGCTTTAATGGAGTAACTACTACATTTCTAATAACTAACATTGCTTATATATACTTGCTCACAAAATCCATTCATAAATCCCCCAAAATTCACACGCTTTATATTTTACGATCTTTTTCTCACAGTGATGTGGGTTTATTAATGAGTCCTCAGCACATCATCTTCATCCTATAATTAATTTACACATTTATCTCTTGGCAACAATGTTAATTTGTCCTGATGCACAGATTAGACATTACTGTCTTTCATGGAAAGTTCAACGTAATGATGCACAAGCGTAATCTCGTCCCATTACGCACTGCTCGCATCTACCAAGAAATGGACGCAGCCAGCGATGCTGAGTTACCTTACTTAATGACATAGGTTAAGAGGTGGACTACCTTTCGCCAAACTGCGTGGGCGCGCCAGGTTGTTGTTGAATTCGATGACCTCTAAGCTGCTCGCCGCCACGACCGTCCTCGCCTTCACAGCCGAATGGTAGAAACTGCCTCTCGTTGACCCATTTACGGTTGCCACCAGTCACCTCGCAGAAGACACATGGTCTAATTAAAGTTCATTGCCGTGCTTCCGATTCACCAACTCCCGCATCGCGAGCTGAACCCGTCACGAGATACTTTTCCAAGACCGTAACTAATGACCGACTTAATAACTTGCCAGCCATCTGACGCCATGCTGAATTACTCGTCATTAAAATATCGAAATGATCTCGAAGTCGGAAGTTTATAAGTCTCGAAAACTAAAATCAATCAATAAGCAAGTGATTGAAAAATCTCGCACTCGTAAGTGATCGAGGTGTAAGTGCTAACTCACTTAGCCATAAGATCTGGCTATGATCAATCAGCACGTCGGAATCTCACTCAGTAACTCTGACAGTAAATACTTAAGTCTGAACCTCTAAATAAGTAAATCTCTGTGTATCCCAGCGATTCCGTGCACCTAATTAAATATCAAACATCCCCTCCTTTCCCCGGAATTTTGAAGAGACAGTCACGCCCATCCCCACGTCACGTAGTTTCTTAAGCTAATTGTGTTGTGTCCCCTCCACGTGGAGTCACTTCGATTGGCTGAGTGTTCGTGGGGTATGTTACATCCTCGACGAATGACACTGCCTTACTTTTAACAACATTTGTAGCTTTCCGACGACGCCACGACGTGGTCCCCCTCCCCTTTAGGGATCCTCGTGTCTCGAGACCGCGTTCCGGGTCATTCATTGTCCTTGCTATTTGTGGCGCATCTTTCTCTTGTCAAGGACAAGGGGCCGTCCGCTAAAGAACTCCCGGCCCTTCTTGTTCGAACATGCACGCATGTTGCCTTGTGACCACCATGCTCTGTCGGTCCCATTTTTTGTTCGCCTTCTGCGTCGTCCGAAGCTTCTCGCTCCGTTGTCCTGCGTCATGGCGATACGCTATGATCTTAATGGGTTCTCAGCCTTTTTAACTTCCGATTTTTATGATTCTGTTTTGCAGTTCTGAGTTCCGCCTTGAGGTAACCCAAAACCCGCTCCCTCGAATTTCAACGCTTCTTCACCCACGCCATTTGTTAAATCTTTTCAACGCTACCCCTGGTTAATTTTGACCTGATTCCTATTATATTTGTTATTTCTTTATTTTCCTGTTCCTTACGAGCTACTGAACAGAACCTTCTTCCTCGAAAGAGATTTTTATTACTTTATTCAAAGTCTTTTTGAAAAGTGTTGGTCTTCCAATTTTTCAAAGGTGGCTACCACGCCCTTTGCCGTTGCGTAGCGCTTTGCCTCTCTGAAACTCAGCCCCCTCGGTTACTCAACGATTCCTTTTTAAAGGTATCTTATGATTTTCTTGCGACATGATTTTAATTTTAATTACTGAAATTAATATTTTTTGTATATATACATGTGTGTGTTTATCAGACGGAAATAACTATAACATAACTAAGGATTCTGGAGAATGGAAACAAGGGTTAACCTGGACAGTGATTTAAAAAACTATTTCATCGACCAACATTTTTTACAGGTTTCTACTCGTCGCATTGCACTACTGGCACAAGTCTCTGATACTTCTGATAAATCTTTTAACATTTCATTTTAAAAGTTCTACTACTTTATAGTTTATTCAGTGTTAAATAATTTTTTATATTTTTTCCACTTCACGTGAGACAATTTTAAATCGTAACCAATATTAAATCATCATCATGATCAAATCATGAAAGACAAATCATGAAAGATTTGCGTTTACTCACCACTGAGAATGATTTAACACATTGTAGTACTAATTTAGTCATTATTTTACGTTTTAAAAATTACGTATTGATAAACATTATTTTTATAATTTTTTTCTTTGAACGCGAGCTCAATACAGTCATGTATTTATTACTCTAGAGTATCTTCCTATCACCTTATTTCCCTTTTTTTCGAAAAAACTTCCTCTATTCTTTTAGACTTAATGAAATACTTGTTTTCATTAACTATTTATTTATTGAGAGTAATATTATTTATGAAGTGTAAATTAGAGTTGATTTTTATTTGCCGATCTGTTTATTTGTGTTAATGAGCAATAGAACTGAATGCCTCGGAATTAGTCTCTTAGCAACGTACATTAGCAAATTCATATTATACTTGTACTTAGGATAGTTTGAGGATAATCGTTTGCATGATTTCTATACCTATAAGAACCCAGTTAACTCCTATGCCTTTGATCTGCTGGAATGGTATTTTACTTGCTTCCAGAGCGCAACATACAGTTTCTTTCTTTTCTGTTATTGATCTTCAATTTCACCTCATTTCTGTCCAACAGATGTTCCTGAAACCCCCGCGCACATTGTCTTTCATGTCCGAC
Source organism: Laupala kohalensis (assembly GCA_002313205.1). Lineage (NCBI taxonomy): Eukaryota > Metazoa > Arthropoda > Insecta > Orthoptera > Trigonidiidae > Laupala > Laupala kohalensis. The sequence continues at coordinate 154,236 of NNCF01126112.1, forward strand.
TATTCAGCCAACGAAATGGAATTGTCATTTACGCCACAATCTCAAACCACGGATACGAATTCGTTGGCAGTCTCACCTTCGAGCTCAGGTCGTGCTACTAGCGTGACTTATTCGCATGTGCCACGCCTTTTCGACCCTGCGCTCATGACCGTCCTCCGCAAGAGAAGCTCTGAATGCGTGCTAGAAACAAGTGAGCATCACATGGATTTTTTACGATCATGGGCAGAACAATTGAAGCTGTTGTTCTCTCATTTGTTGGATCGGATTTCAAATCAGAGTAAATTATAGTTTGTAGTAAGTTAGAGGTAAAATACCTCAAAAATCCTATTATGATACACATAACATTTTTCAGTTACTAATAAATTACTAACTGATCTCACCCAGCGTCGAACGGGGGTTTGGATTGGTCCCTTCACACACGATTCACAAAATTCTACGGAGTTTAATGAATAGAATAACGGTAAATGGTAAAATTTTCTATTTCATATGGAATAAAATTATTTCTTGATATCATCACAGAAGCATAGCTCCCCTCCTCCTCCCTTCTTTGCTCAATAAGCAGATATTGTAGCGTAGAGCTGTTTAAAACTGCGTTAATTTCCGTTCGCTAGAGAGAGGTTCAAATTTTAAATAGCGTACAGGCTCGTGTAAACAGTTCCACACTATTTTACTAAGTTCCATAAATACCCATCATAAGATTGCATGAGTCATTTTCAAATTGAAAGAGAAATTGTTATTGAGGAATGAAGTAAGTTAATACAGGAAAATACAAAAGATCAATACTATATTCTATTTTTCAAATTTATTTCATATTAAACAAGTTATTATTCCATAAATATGCTGAATCTAATACTTCCGTTCATTATGTCACCTTGAATTCTCTCCTCGATTTTCTAAACTAAAGAAAGTATTTTCATGTTGAAAGTATTTTAAGAAAATGAAATAAAAAATAATTATTACGACTAACAACTTTGAAGAACTCGAAGATTGCTAGATGTGAAAACTCTCACCACGAAAGTTTCAAACAATCCACGCTCCTTGCGATAATATACGTTAAATGAAATGAAAAAATGATAGTCTACACAGCTTATTCTATAGTTTTTGAAAAAGAAATTGATATTCACGTGGTAATCGGAGAGTACGTTCCCTGAATCTACGCTGACGCTCGTAAATCCGTTATCATTTGTCGTTAAATGTGTATATATTAACAAATCGAAAAGCTTAAATTTAACCTGTTTCGTATTACATTCTGCACAGCCGGATAATGGGATGGGAGCTATGAATGATCTGCAACGAATCTGCAACGAGGAATTTAGGTCACCATGATCTTCATGTAAAGGTTATTGCGTGTGTTGATGATTATATATATATATATATATATATATANCTGTTTTTTTACTAGTTCGGTGAACTGTAAGGAAACAATGTGCTCTATCTGAGATTAATCCCTCCCGCACTATTTTATTTATTTATTGTTAGATCAACGGACTGTCCTTGAAGAATAATATAACATAATAAAAACACAGAGGTACAGATACAAGCAATTTACAAAATTTTATAAAAGAATGATATGAATAAATGAATAGAATCATTATACACATAACGTCGAATTGGACCTCAACATACGCTTAAATTCCGCTCATTATCTTAAATGATGAAGACTAAATCCTGAGTGAAATACGTAAGGGTGGCATGGTATTAGTCACGAAGTCATGTTTAAGGGTTACGGTTGTCAGTACTCTAGATTTGAATGTGAGATCCAAATTCAGAGGAAGGAAAGGACCAATCTTATTATTCGAATACAATCAAGATGTCAAATCCAAAAGTTTGAAAAAATCGCCTTTCTCACGGAACTGGGGCCCGACGACAACTGGTGAAAGCTATCGCGAAAACTATTTTCTTACAATCAAATCCTTCATGCAACATAAGATCGACTGAGAAATAACCAGATAAATCAGCACCAGAAATTAGTATATTAATGAAGTGAGAAAATAAAATAACAATAAACGAAACGATTCCCCGTTGCTCATACATCTTCAAATATTGGAAAGAGTGTTTTCGTTGTTTTTTCTTCTTTTTTTTGGGGGGGGGGGGGAGAGGATATCAGNAACATTACCACACAAAAGAAATTACCAATCCAGGAGTAATCGGTACCATCTTGACCACAGAGCGGGTGCCTCCTCCGCCCCAGGAGCAGGCGCAAACGCGCCGATGGCTGACTTTGCTTTCCACTGCGGGCGTCCAGCGGCGCGCTGCTGAAGAACAACGACGTAGACGTCGTGGTGAAGGCGCTCACGAGATGTGGGCACGACGTGCTCGTCTTCATACACGCCCACTAGTCGGCGGCATCTTCGATCGCAAACGTAAGTCTTGGTGAGGTAGCCCAGTTCTCCAGTTACACACGAAATGACAGAATGTTGGCTCATATATTAAAATCTTCATTTTAATAAAATTTTTGTAATAAATACAAAGCGATAGTTATTCCAAAATTGTTATTTATTCAATAATTATTTGAAAATTTTTATCCTCCATCATACATCAATTGCGTTACACCTTGAACGGTTCGTTTTATGAGATGCCAACAAATCATGACTCAAGATGCGTAGCGTGATTCCTCACACATGATAACTATGCGATCCACATTCCCATTTTTTATGCATTTTTGAGCCACACTATAGTTACATGATATGCAATACAGAAATTTCAATTTAATGTATATTGTTACATGTTCTACATAAATCTTAATTGTTATGTATCGTTTGCATAATCAAGAGTACATAAATAGGTGAAATAAAAATATTATTTCGAAATTGTTGTCATAAAATAAAGTATATAATTATTCATTATTAATAATTGTGACACATTTAATGCCCTCACATTTAGGTTGTTAAAGTGTGTCCCAGAAAAAATTAATACTTATAGGAAGTCATCACTCATGCAAAAATCATATTGAAATTTTCTTGAAACTTTTACGCGATGTTGTTGTTGTATTGAATAGACTCGCTATGAAATGATTTAAAGAGATAAATAAGGATAAAATAAGATTTTTCAAATTTTCACTGCTTTGCATACGAATTGAGATATCGTCTCGTTTGAAATCGTGGCTAATTGAAACGGAGTTTGAATTTTTATATATTTCATTTTTCAAGAAAGTAAAGGGATAAAACTTATCGAGAGATTTTTGGCAGCCCTATCAACCCTACTTGTGAAGAAATGTTATGTTCTGATCAATGGAAGCAGTGACACCCTCACTGTGGCGCATCCTCATTGGCTAGTACAATACCTTTCCCTTTTGAATTCTACTGAAGTTTTCCTCTGAGCCAATGTGTTTAAAATAAATAGATTGAATATTGTGCTGTGTTTGCTTTTAAAATCAGGAAAAATAACTCCATCATAAATGTAATTGAAAAGGTGGTTAAAAGGGGCACGATATCATCGGTATCTTCTTTGATAAACTTGTATAGAATACCTTCTATTCCAAACGCTTTCTTGTTTCTCAATCACCCATGGCAGAAGTTATTCAGTTTTTTTTGTAATACATTTGTACAATTCTGACGCAATATTATTTGAAAGTATTACTTCTACTTTGATTCTAATTTTAGACGCTCGCTATCTGAACCGAGTGAGTTCATTAGAGATAGCTAACACGACGAATATAATTAAAGAAGGAAAATGCATGAACTATGTAAACTAACAATATATTAAAATAGCAATATAAAAAGGCGTTTAACTTAATCTAATACTCTAGGCAATAACAAATAAAATTGAGACGAAGAATTAATCAGAACAAGCGCTTATTCGACAAACAGTTAACAGAACGAGAGATTTATTTATTTATCAAGTAAATACATTTGTCGTGAAACAATATGATTAAGGCTAAGTTAAAAATAAGATTAAACCCTTTATACAACTGTTATCTAATTAATATAGAACACAATGTTCGTAAATGAAAAAGAACGAAATTGTTTGTAAAGCTGAGAAATCAAGGTAGTTCGTAATGAAATCGAAGTTCAATTCACGCAAATCTCTTACTGTGATGAACGCACTCGTAACTGATCGAAAATTGCTGCTTTTGAACGCTGAAGCGGAGACGTCCGCTAGGCGCCCGGGTTTAGTTCATATCCCTTGTTGCTATCCTTCATATTCAACAACATGACATTCTTGGTTGTCCTTGATGTGGGGGCTGAATATCGTTATGAACTTATACAAAAGTCTGTCGTGATTGAATAAAAATAATCGATACGGAGGGTTGGTCCGAAAACCGCCTCACGCTTACTCCCATTTCTACACGGAAGTTTTTAAAAACGCATTACCCATCTCAGAGCTTCTACGTTATTTTATATTGACTTTCGTCTCAATTTACGAAGTGTCCCACAAGTCGCTATTAGATTCTGAACCTAAGTCTATCTGTACCATAAAATATAACATCAAAGAGTAATGTTCTTGAAATTTAACATTTATGTAATATGTATTGTTCTTACCTGGTTCGTTCAAATTTGTATTAATATTTAGTCTAGCTTGATTGCTTTCTTCATTATGTTTGCAAACTCTACTGGACTTCATCTTGTAAGATAATACTTGCACATGATACAACAAGATCGAGATTAATTAGATACCCATTGAACTCTACAAGATAAAACCAGATTATTTACCTCGAGTATACCGAATCTCGACTTTCGGAGTAAGTGTGCACGGGGCATACGTAGATCAGTATGTCATGTCCATACAGTTACTAGATCTAATTAATAATATTTCACATTGAAATATATTACTTTGTTTGCAGATTTGCGTAGTTTTCCAAAAAAATTTATGCTTCAGCGTTTTTCGGAGCTCCCGGACCCAACTGCAACCCGCTTCCTTGGCAACATTGACGAGCCCCGCTGAAAAGTTCTTCAGAGATTCTATTTCTCATTTTTGGATTTTTTGTCCTTTTATCTATGGTGAAATAAATGATAAAATAACTCAGCAACTTAAGATCCATTGTCGTGAATTACTGAGTTTCTCATTGCGTGTCACCAGCAAGCCACAGTAACGAAAACATGTTAAGAAATGTTTATTTTGAACAAGAAGCTGAAGTCACAAATATCATAAAATAAGAATTAATCGATTCCTTCTTTGTGGCGGAGAAAAGAGTTTGTTTTAATGTAATAAGGTTTTGTTTGCTTGAATTTGCACTGTCCGCAAAATTCTCCTATCTATTTATTTACAACTAGCACATAAACAATCACACACAGCGACAATAAAAATATAACAATACAGAATACAAAATAACATTACATTTTTAAAATACATCGACAAAATAAGGATAGACAATTAAGAAAATAAATAAGCATTTATGAAAATGATTTCAGCAAAAATTCCAAGATAATTCCTCGGTAGTACACCGCATGAGACGTATAGGGAAGAGAGACCCATAAGATCAAGTATGTCGATATATGACGCTGTTAAAAAATAACCTTTTCATATCCTGTCAGAAAAAAAGATACAATAATGTCTCATACTGGAGAGACGATTGGTATATATATATATATATATATATATATATATATATATATATATATATATATATAGT
>NNCF01126112.1:161756-173672 GCA_002313205.1 Laupala kohalensis
TATATATATATATATATATATATATATATATATATATATATATATATATATATATATACATACACACACACTTGACTGTTTGTTGTATCTACCACTCGTAAGCTCATCTTTCAAGTTTGAAAATCAGGTGAGCTGTATCAAGCTTATTACGCTTATTACGTGAATTGATTGTTAATGCCGAGACACTTCTTGTACTGGGAAATTTTCAGGTTGTCACTAAAAAAGGACCAACAATACATCTAATTCACCTTAATCTAATATAAGTGACGTTCCATGCGGAGGAGATGAAATAGACGGCAGAATCTTCTGTCATATTCGTGACACAATTTTAAACGCAGATTAAAGTATTCTCATTCGCGCATCAAACACCGACTTTTTATTTATCAGCTTCTCCCATTTTTTAATTCTCAAAAATAAAGGGATAACTTTAATTTTGGACGCTTTGCGGGGAAGGCAACTGTCGAAGATATGCACCTTTGCACTCTACGACCTATGTACTTCGAGAAGAGAAAGCTGTCGAACTGCGTGATTTTCACGCATTCAGAGGCTGTACCAAGGATCTTTTTTTCTTTTCCAAGATCACTCTGGTGAACTTGGCTAGAAACTCTCTACACGATGGAAGCCTTCAAATACAGAGATGAGAATAAATCCCGGAACATATCCGCCTATTATTTCAAGAATAATTCTCACGCCTCTCAGAATCTTAACAAAAATTTGGATGATCCAGTGTACTCAGATAAATTACATTCACTTTTATTTGAACAGGAGCAGAAATGCGCCTCCTTCCATTTCCTGAGCTGCACTTCGTTTATACGAAATACATACAAACGAGGTTGGACAAATATGGGATCGTGTGGGCTCCGGTTTTGACTCATAGGGAGCAGGAAGAAAACTCCAGAAGGGTCCAGGACTCCGGACAGCTCAGATGTGCTGCGGAACGGAAGCACGCCGTGAGGACGTCAAATATGGCTTCAGAACACAATGCGGTACAATATGTTTGCCCGATTGTACAGGCTACCTCCGAATACGCATAAAAATAGAGTACTAACTTAAATATAGCATATGCATGTAGCATATCACGACTAATAAGAATTTTGGAAGAAGAAACAAACATCTAACTTTTTAACGTTTTATAAAATATATCTTAAATTTCACTTCTTTCAAAATTTGATTTTAGTACCTTACATCATTCGTAAACGATTCCTCATACGGCCATTTAGACACTCTGAATTGTTGTTCAGAATTATTCAAGTCTGTTCGATGGAATCCATTCTAGATTTTTTAAGCAAAATGTCTCAAGGTTTTGAACAGAGTATTTGTACTGTGTCTTACATTATTCCGAAACGACTCCTGACATGGCCATTTTTTGACTCTGGAGTTGTGATCGGAAGTGTTCAAGTCTCTTCAATGGAATCTTTTCAAGTTTATACTTCACACATATACGCGTGGACATTGATATTTTCTGATGTCCCTTTAGTATTATCAGTGACAAAACTACATTAAAACCAAAACCATTACCTCAAACCAAATTTTGAAAACAATTGAAAAACTCTTCAAAAAGTGTTTAAGTTGACATTCAAATTGATGCAATTCGGACTTCTGATTATTCTTGGTGCACAAGAATCATGTGGAAACGACACCACGATATCCTCTATAGCTTAAATAGTATTTGTAGGTAAATTTTGGGAAATTTTGGAAGTCCACCTCTAAGAGGGTAAACAAAACCGAAGTTTCGAGTGTCCTGCGTGTCAAATCGCTTAAATTTGTTCAATGACCAATTGTGTCGAATTACATGCTTGAGTCACAATATGCCGCGTTTCTTCAGTTACCGCACTCACTATCTGACACGTATACTTTGGTCTTTGTTTTTCGGGACAATTGTAAGGTTTTACCTTGTTTATCTCAAATTAAAATGTGAAAGGAAATTCCTTAATGAATTTAATGATCAATGATTTATTTGTACTAGACGATACACCTTTTTGTACATCTTATAGTTCTTCTTTTAGTGTATGTATAAAAAATGCATTAAGAATTTAGTAATGTTCTTTTAAATAATTATTTTTAATATTTTTTAAAAAAACTTTAAAATCCACAAAAAATGAAACTCGATTAACTAACGTAGTAAGATTAAGAACTCGGTAAAATATGCGTTTAATGAATTTCTTTGTCTCAAATCGTCATTTTAATTTATTATAACTTGACTCTCTAACTCATACTTAAAGAAACGATAGCCTTTGAAAGGAAAGAATCACTGTTTTTATACGATAAATGCTGAAATATATCCATCAAAATAGAACGCATATAGTGCTCGATACCGAACAACATATTCTCTCTTATTACGGACAGCCCACAGTACAGATCGCTGGGTCTATTTCATATATACGCCATGCCCTAAAGCGACTACAGGACCTCAGGGCCTGGTATCTCTCGGATGCTTCCGCGGTACTTCAGTCGGTCGAGAATTTCTCTTGAAGCTGGAGGATTCAAGAGACTATTTTTTACTTGTAGCTGGAGAATTCGTTAATAGAATAAAATTGAGTCGCATAGCAAACAGTGTAATCTAGAATTCATGACATACATTTGTGGCGTTAATAAAAACGAAAATTGCTAATTCAAACATGCAATCCATATGTCACATTTCTACCCTACAAAGCACGCAACAGAAAAAATGAATGTTATCGCTTTATATAGTACGTCTACACGAATTTAGTGAAGTGCATAATAAATAAATAAATATTTAATTTGTAATATGTGAGATGCTTCTAATATTATGATACTTATTTATTCTGAAATAAAAAGAATTATTACGAATACATAACACCGTTATTAGTTCCAAATATTCATTTCGACTATTGGTACATTCATTTTCGACACTGACGACAACTGTTGCCAGTGGTGAGTTTGGGAAAATATTGTATTTTAGTAGCGGCCCGATAATTTGAAGTTTAAAAAAACAAGGAAACCGGAAGAAACCGGTGAACAATGGAAACGTACTGTATGTGGAAGAAAACCAACTAATTTTGTTGGATTCGTGTGTACTTATTATTATTATCATATATATTTTATTATTATTAATTTCATTTTATTATTTCTATTGATTACTTTGTAGCTTGGAAATTCAGGCTGGAACCACAAATGGACTGGCTAAAAACGTACGTAGTATGTACGTGTTTCGAACGATTCTATATCTCATTTTACCCTTTTTTTCTAAAAGATAATAAGACTACGAATTTTGCTTTAGCATCTTAGATGCAGGTAAACATTGCGTATACTAGACATGTTTCTTTAAATTTTCTTGCATAACAATATTTGCCTATATTTATGACAATATTTGTGGTGGGTTTACGAACAACTAACTCATATACAACACTGAGGTCCGAACGACACGGGACGTATGACCATATACTTGTTTATCCCAAACTGAAGCTAGTCTCAACACGGCTATTATGATTCCTATTAATGTTTGTGTTCTCGATGTTCTCGGAATTACAACAACAAATTCCTCGATTGGGAATTGCTTTGTCCGATTGCGGACACAAGTGTGGAGGATAGGTACGGAGCGACTGTTACTTGGTTAATACGTTTTTAAGTATTGTGGTAGAATTTCGTACGATACAATTATTTATGTGTATTTACGAATTTTTAATTTTAGATTTTTTTCGGGTTCATAATCTCTTACTATTTTACTTAATTGTTTAACAGAACCCTTTCGAGGGGAAAGATGCTGAATAATAGGGAATTTAAAAAAGTGAAATTTCACGCAGATTAAGCACTCCGGAAGTACCAGAGTGCTGCGCTAGGAGTCCGTGTGCCAAATAGACCTTATTACGAGAGAGAATCATCAGGAATGCAATTTCAAAATTTCTCATATTTCGGGAAAATGCTACAAGCTGTTTCTTTCCATCGTGGCTTCAGTCATGTAAAGTTGACCACATGATTGTGCGGTGTTTCCCTCCCTTTCTCCTTACTCCATCAAGAAGAGGTAAGTATCGAGTAACCGCTGGCGCAAAAGGGACTTTTTTGTGAGGAAAGGTGAAAATTTTGCTGACAGATACCCTGGAAGGTCCGCATTCCAGGATTATGCGGGGTTGTCACATGGTATGCGACATCGCACGGGATTGCTTTTAGGAAGTACTATATGGAGCGCGTGACTAGATTCATGTCCCTCTTAATTGAGACCGGTGTTGTTGTTTGTCGCAATTCTCGTTTTTAGAGTCTTTGCCTTTCCATCACGCACGCGGCGTAGTCTGTAACGGAGTTTCAATTCGTACCTGAGGTTAATATTTGGTTTACGACATTGTCCACAATGAACTTTTGCTGTAACACATGTTCTACCTCTGCTATTCCACACCGAACATTAGTCTATGAAAAAACATGTGTTCCACGGCCTCAAGGACTTCGCAGATAGGCACGTTCATTCATTGTCCAAATGGAACCTATACTGGTACGGTTTGAAGCGTCCGTGGTCCGTCAGCATCTGTATTTCTCCGTGGTCTCTCTCCATTCACATAGATATATCTGGAATTAAACGGTAAGTCCATCTTCCGGAGTTCGAAGAATTCCAGAGTTTTTGTTTTCCTTCGTTCATCATGTTATCTGGGTTATCTTCGTTATTCCTTCTACGGTGGTGTATTCTAGTGCGTTCTTCTGCTAGTAGGGTTATCGGGCTCATGCCGGCAACTACACACGCAGTACAGTATGACACGGAATGCACAAGTTACTCTCAGAGCACTTCTCCAGTAAACAGATCGAAGTGAGTGTGCGTATGTCACTGTCCATCCACTGTCCACTGCCACTGTCCCACAGCATCAACCCAGTTGCAAGCAGCATAGAGAATCACAGAGCTCAGAACATTCGACACAAGATTTTTTGACTTTGTCTAGCATGATATTTGACATAATCCGCACTTGTGTTGCCCTCTCACTAGCGCTTCTCATGTGTTCACTGAAAAGTACTCATGCATCGATGTGCACTCCCAGATATCTAAGAGAATCTTTGATGCAATCTTTTCTCTTTTCATCCGGCTCGTAACAAGGACATTCTGTTTTGTGATCTGCTAGTTACAGCCCAACCGATGCCCTACGCGCTCCGTCATGGTCTCCGCGTTTCAACGACGTCGATCGAAGCAAAAAACCCCGTCGTATCAGCCCCCGAAAATTCTCAGTCTGTTCAATATATTCTGAAGAAGAATGTCAAGTGATAGTGGGTGACTTGACGTCGTATCTCTCACAGGTGCCCCCCCCTTTTCGTCCAGGGGTTGGTTCGCCTCCAACAGCTGCTCTGGGTCCAAGGGAGTGGCCCTCGGCACCAAGCATCTCAGCCGCCAACTCTCGTAACTTACGTTTATCCTTCTCGTAACTTACGTTTACGTACATAAATAACAAAATACACACGTATTGGCTGGCGTCGGTCTCACGCTACAGTAACTTTCTTTAACATTTAAAATGAGTCAAATCTCTTGGCTGCATGTTCTCCGACGTCACACTTTCGACAATTTCTTCCTATTCTGCAACAGTGTCTTTCAATTGTCTACCTTCATGTTCTTTAGATCATGACACAAATCATGAAGTCATCTTTTCTTTGGTCTGCCTCTTGGTTTTTGTGCAACATTTTTTACCTCACGAGTGTGGTTCATGTGTTCTAGCCTTGATTTCTCCGACAATGTTATGTTTGATTATGAATTCATTTAATTCTTCACTTGTTTTCTTTCTCTATATATCTTCTCCAATTTTTTTCGGGGCAAAGATTTTGCTCATATTTCTTTTAAATACAAGTAATTTGTGCTCAAATTTGTCACAAAGCGACATGGCGCCTCCCTCAAAGGGCCTCTCGCCACGTGTGGGAGTCTGCCTCCCTCAAAGGGCCTCTCGCCACGTGTGGGAGTTTCCCTATCATTTATTTAATATCTAGCCAATTAGTAGCATTTGGGTTAGAATCTCCCAACAGAGCCTCTCTCTCAACCTCAGTACCCATCCGCGAAAGATAGACCACTTCCTGTTGTTGTATGTGGGATAGATGCGTAATTCCCCGGAAAGTGACACAGAACCTCGTGTCGGCACGTGGCCGGCATCTCAGGCGACCCCCACTATATGCTGAACCTCCCACTTTCTTAATAAGCATATATTAACTTATGGACAACGCCCTTCCCCTTCTGAAGTTATTAGAGGGATCGTGTGCACATTTTCCATCTCCCCAGAAACCCCCCCCCATCTTAACACGACGCAGAACCCTTACGGACACGTGCTGTCCCCACCTTCATAGAGTGTTGGCTCAAGGATTCTTTACCCCCTTAACACCCCGCGATCTTACTTAAGCGGTGAACAAAGCGACACCCGCTCTCAATTGCTCTCTGTACGATTGACCTCCGTGCGACTACAACGGGTCCACAACTGCTCCGTGGACCGCCGCCTACTGAGACATCTCAACCCGTCACCGTGGCCACTGCCCTGGAACCCGGCACCTCGGCGAACGAACTCACCGATGGTATGACACGGAACATTGTCGGATCCCGACACTAAGCAGCCCTTATGGCAGGCTATGTTAGAACACCGTACTCTAGTACGGCGATGTAATCAATTGTTTTTACGCCCACTTAGGGCCATATTAAGTAATTAAACTCATTTAACTTTTGTGCATGTATTATGATTTCAACCTTCTACTAAGACCAGATGACAGGGCAAATGCCAAGCGAGTAAAGAGTCTTTCTAGCTCTAATCCTGACCTATACCGTACCCACCAATGGGAATAAACACCGTCGGAACCCATACCGTCGGGACCCATTGCGACATAGTGGAGGCGCCTCGTTGTCCCCATTGTGACGCAGTGGAGACAGTTTAGCCCCATTGTGACAAATTGTTTTTCATTGTCCAGGCCTCACAGGCATATATTTCCACTGACTTAACTATTGTTATACAATTGTAATTTCCTCTTTCAAGAAGGTATTCTGTTGGAGAATAGTTGCTCATGCGCATAGAATGCTTTACTGCCCGTAGCTATCCTCTTATTTATTCTTCAGTGCTATTGTCTGTGTCTACAATTGTGCCTACATACTTAAAGAAAAATACTTTTTCAAATTTTTGGTTCACATTCAAGTTTATACTTAGTACCTTGCCTTCTATCACATTTCATGAATTTTGTTTGCCTTTTGTTGACAACCATACCTACCTCCGCGCTCAATATAGTACCGTTAAGTACTAGCTAGAATCAATATATCGTCTGCATATGCGCATACCTGTTTGAGTTTGTAAGAAATGATCTCCCTCTTCTAAGCTTTCTAAGACATCAATTATTATCTGACTCAGCAAAATGACTAAAAGTGGATTTCCTTCTTTAATACCTTTTTAACTTCAAAGGTTGCTGTGAACAGATTATCTATTGTTACTGGTAGTTACAATCAGTTTCCTGAGTTTATGTTGTATATCCAACTTATTTAGACTCTTACATATTCCTAATCTCTCAACACAGTCGAAGACTTGCTGGAAGTCTACAAACAAGTCGTGGATTTTGATATTAAATTCGTGACATTTCTCACAAACTTGTTTTACCATAAAGATATTATGTTACGAACGATTAGCCATTCGCCGTACTCATAGGAGAGGATATGTGGGGACTCGTATGTTTCATCGAGCTAAAGAGATAAGATATGAGAAGAGATTCTTGTACAACACGTCTCAGATTCATAAATACACATTTATTACATTTTAACAAAGTATACATTTAGTTTCCTTAAATTACAGAAGCAGAATTACATAAATTTTCTCCTGAATTGCAAAGTTGAAATTGGTTGTTGTGTGCAACCAATACTCCGAGAATAATGGCTTCTACGGAGTTACAATGGATAAATTAATATCATAAAGCATAAACAACTTTATGAAAAATCCCCTTAAATAACCCTTTCCCCAGTTAAAGCAGAATTACGATATGATACATTGGCAAATTTGAGGTGCGATCGCATCTGATCTGCACTATAAAAAATACCCTCGCTGGACTCAAGTTTTTGAGTGCAATCCCCCCGTAACATCCTTAAAGTTTATTTACAATAGTACCTGCTTAGACATTGATAGCGGTTATAACAACCATAGAATTGTGCAGGATTTTGAGGTGCATTAGATCAAGTGATTCTTGAATCTAAATGCAGGTCTCTTTATTACGAGAATGCTTAGTAAGTTGAAGTGATTCTTATTGGTAGCCTTTCTCCGCTGCCATGGTCGCATTGCCGTGGGCTTCTGTGAAGTAGTCTTCCTCGTGTCAGCCTTGTAGCGTGGAAGCAATAATTGAAACTAGAAAATGTTCGTGAACAAATATGTTCAATACTGAGTTACTGAGAGTGCTATGCCATGTATTGAGATGGCGCAGCAGTTGAATGACTTCATACAGAAAGTCATGTTCCAAAAAATGTCTCGTATCACAGATACATTAGTATGTTCAATGATTCGTACAGTTGCTGCGAGCAGATGAGCGACTTCGTGTCACACGACACGGCGACGTGACCCCAGAGTGTCATCACGTGGTGACCCCTGAAGTAAGACTGCAGAGAGAGAGAGTGTGGCTCGAACGCGGCTCTTTATAAGCCGACGCACGGAATGTACACATGGAGCGTGTTCACTAATTCAGTATCATGGAACTTGCAGTTGACAAAGAGATTTTAGTTTCAAGAGAATGTCTATATTCAGTGAATACTTATATATTCACAGAGTAATCATGCACATGGAGTAAATAATAAGCTTCTCAAAGAACACCAATGATTTAGAGTTTGTGATGGATGAGAATCATATGGATGAGCATTTTACGAACGTTTTGGTTCGTAACACATTATTATTATTTATTTTGTACACTGTATCCCCTGTACCCAACATAGTCATTCCAGGGATTTTTCACAGTTCATTTCGCCTCCTTCTATTTACCTATTCTTCAAAAACCAATTGCAAGCGTCATCAAAATCTTCTAACCATGATGATCTAATTCACGATGTTCTCATAAATTATTTTAGATGCACATCAAATGTTTCAAATATATCTCTCCTGTCAATCAATGTACTCTTTGTTTTTAAGTATACCGTATCCAAAAACCTTAATTTTTTCAGAAATTCTCCTCGTTCATGTCCGGAAAGTTCGTATTTCCACAATAAATGTTCATTTGTTTCCTGTCCTTTTTTACATCTACATGACTCGGTTTTTAACTGTCCTATTTTCTTGAAGTACATATTTGTATCTGTTTACAAATGCTCATTCATTATCTGAAGTATTTTTTACTTGGTCGAAATCGTTTCTCATTTTTATTGCAAAATCCACGTGTGGTAAAATCTCATGTCTGTCGTCCTCTTCTTTTTCCTAACTTAATTACCGGCTGGTTCGCAATTTGGACACCATTTTCTTCATATATCTTTTATCATCTCCCCTTATCTCTTCTACGTCGATTTTGACCACAATATCTTGCCTGGCATGAAATCGAAATTTCATGTTTTCAAGACTTAAATCAAGTGGCATTATCACTAGAATTACCTCCAAGGCTGGTATTGACACAGCCACTCCACCCTACTAAACATACACGTTGTATACTTTCGAGTATTCATCTGATGTATCCAACATATACTCTGTGCCTCCATTTCATAGCCCTATATGTAATTATTGGTATTAAATGTCCCTTTGTAAACTTGCCATAAGCTTAGCCTACCCAAGTTATATTTACGTATATCAACTCTGTATAAGGAGTAATATATATTCTATATTTTTGTTTAAACCCTATTATATGTTCAGCCAACAGTAATTTCTCGTTCTTTATCACTTCTAAATAAAAAGACGTTATCTATGGTTGACTTATCGCGTCTAAATCCCATTTGTATATCCCCCAGTTCTATATGCCAATAATGGTAACAATAAATAGATTTTTTGAAGAAATAATATATTTTTTGTAGAAAATATAAAATACATCTGAAGAGGAAGAACATACATCCCCGAAACGTTATGTAAAAGTATGAACAATTAAAGTGTTTGTACGTTATTAATACATGTTGTCGTAAATAAGGGCACTGCCAACCAATTTAACAAGTGAAAGACAACATTACTATTATCGAATTTATTAAATAGATCAGTCACACTAACAAACACCATATTCCCAGTAGAGGAGCAGGTAATAATTCCGGGGGACGGTAGACATAAAAATAAGAAGAAAAAAATATACATTTAATCAATGAAATGAGTGGTAAATTACCTGCTGAATTCAATAACTATGAGAACTGAAATGAAATGTACATTGACTCTGTATAGACATGGTTAAACATAAACGTACAAAACAATTACAATTAGAAAACGTCACCTAATACAATATCAAATTGAAATAATATATATTCATTGCTGGTGATTATTCTCTTTGACTTATTTTATAATTACCAGCTTAGTTCGTGATTGAAAAAGATCTTTAGTAATATTGTTCGTTGGAGCTCAAATGTTCGTGACTGCTTTGAGAAGCATTTTACTGGCCAAACCTGAGATGTCTTCTTTTCCAGTTGTCGGGTAGTCTTCCTTGATGCATGGAGGTAGAAAACCATGGCATGTGGAATACTACCACAATTGAAACTACCACCTTGGTACGATTGAAGAGGAGCGAATTTGTGCTCACTCGGTTTTGAGGAATTATACCCTTCACTTAAAAAGGTCACATTGATATTTGACCTGCTAATTTCACTACAATCTGTACATTTCAATGGTTTCACAACTTTCAATTTAAAAAATCTCTCAATTATTCACTCATTTTTAATATCTTTGTCTTCTTCTTCTTCTCATGGTGCTTTCACCCGTAGCCGAGCCCTGACCTCCTCAATCTTCGCCTTCCATTTTCTTCTATCCTCCGCGCGTCTTCTCCATCCTCGTATTTGGCAATTTGTGGTGGCATTCTCACTAATGGCATCCTCCCATATTGCCCTTGGGTGCCCCTTAGATCTTCTACCTTCAAATTTTCCTGTTAATATCTTCTTTGGTATTCTGTCATTCTCCATTCTTAATACATGGCCTTCCCATTCCAGTCGTTTCAGCCTCACAAAGTTAGATACAGCCACATCTCCATATAATTCATACAGTTCTTGGTTGTATTGTGTTCTCCACATTCCATTCTCATTAAGTGGACCGAAAATCTACCTTAGTACCTTTCGCTCCACTCTGTCTATCAAAGAGGTTGCTGTACCCGTGAGAGGACACGTTTCACATCCATAAGTAAGGACCGGTCGGATAAGGGTCTTATAGAATGTAATTTTAGTCGTCTTCGATATATTTCGACTTTCTAACAGTGCCAGGATGGAGAAAAATGCTTTTTTTGCTGCTTGGATTATATTATGTATTTCTTCCATTTCCTCATTCTTATCATTCATTACTGCACCCAAGTAGAAGAACCTGGTCACAATTTATATATTGCCAACATGCACTTCCAACTGCTTGATATTTCATGACTTTTCTTTTGCAGCATAGCTTTGGTTTTTTCTTTATTTATTGGGAGACCAACTTCTTTGTTGTGTTCCTCTTTACACGTTTCTATTTTCGGGTTTTTCATTCTTCCTATTATACATATGATATAAGCATACCCTATAATTTGGACTAACCTTTGTAATAACGTTCCTTTGGTGTCTATATTCACATGTCTTATTACATACTCTAGTACCATATTGAATAACATTGGTGCTAGTCCATCTCCTTGTTTCAGGCCTTGCGTCACCTCAAACACTTGGAACAGTACATTATTATTTTTTGCATGTGCCCATGTATTATATAATGTTCCACCTATTAACCTTATTAGCTTCCTTGGTATTTCAAAGCTCCGCAATATTGCCACTAAATGTTCCCGTCTCACCGAGTCATACACCTGTTTATAGTCTCTCTCTCTCTCTCTCTCTATCTATCTATCTATCTATCTATCTATATATATATA
>NNCF01126114.1:0-18032 GCA_002313205.1 Laupala kohalensis
GAAGTGTCGAGTTTAATGGTGAAGTTATCCTTCTACTTGAGGATCTTGTGGAGTTTAAGTGTGCCCGGCGCAGCGATGGCACCCAGAAGAAAGGGGGAAACTGAAGGAAGCCCCACTCTGGCCGGAAACTAATAAGAATTGGGGAGAACAAATTCCAGTGTTTTTTTTTCTCTTTGTGTTCATATGGTAGTTTCATGGGTTCATAACTAGATTTTTCATATTTTTGTTTGCAAAATGTGGTACATGTTCGTATTAAACGTAGTAGGCTGTTAAAATTTTCATCGACGGTCTGCTAAGTTTTATTAGTATCCAAAGATGTATTTATTTGTTGGAATTCTTTCTAGTTACGAAGCTAGGGTTTAATCGTCGTATCTGTTAAACTGTCATTGGTATCGTTTAAGTAATGAAACGTGTCTTCTCAATTTATCTTCTTCAAACCTCAGGGCCAGACTTCCTGAAATTTGACCCCTGCGCCTAAAATATGAAAAATGTTTTTAACACCTTGCCCGACTCTGACCATCAGGAACTGTAGAGTTTAAGAACTCCGGAGAGAGCTGCCCAACGGTTCCATTATCTGTGGATTCACGGGACGGGCACAAGTAGACCGGCGTAGACCTAATCTTTAAGGAAGTGTCGAGTTTAATGGTGAAGTTATCCTTCTACTTGAGGATATGTCGAGTTTAAGTACGCCCGTTTAAGGTATCCTTCCATACAGTTTTCTGCTAACACTGCCATAAAATTGAGTCTAAGGAAGAGGGCATAGATTTGTGCAACACGTCCTTAAATTGTGAAGTCCCAAACCTAACCCGAAAACATAACACCTGAAATATCCTGAAAACATAACACCTGAAACATCCTGAAATCACAAATGTGACAACATTTGTGACAACTGATTAGAATGACAGAAGAAAGGGGTATTTTTTTAAAAAGTTACGTTTTATAAAAAAAGATATAGCGATAAATGAAAGAATGATACAATGATCAGTCTGTGGATTTATTTCCACGGCACGTTCCACTTCTGTCGAAAATTTTTGAGCTAGTACAGTTTCCGGAATGGGTGATACATTCTTCCCATGATCAAGGTAACGGAAAAAGGTTAATGATGTGCTTGACGGTGCTAAGAAAAGAAATCACAGGAAGACAAACAAAATCTGCTTTCAGTACTTTGAAGAGGAATATTTGTAAAAATAAATACAAAAATTAAAGTGATCGAAGCAGAGGTCAACGGAGGGATAAAAATGTATTCCTCAAACTAAAAGAAAAATTATCATTTAACCAGACAAAAACAAGGAATAAACGAGACAAAAATAGAATATTAAATTATAAAGAACGATTCTCAGAATATATTTAATTTCTAAACGTTTATTTTACGGAAGAGAAAAGTTAGGAACGATTCCTCTTTCCAGCTCTCAATTCAATTTCAAATTTTGTATCTACTTTGTCGAGGAAATTAGCGAAGTATAGAAATGACTCAAGTTGAAATTAACTTTCAAATGACAATTAAAACCTTCGAGTAAAACTGTCGTTCTCATTTGTGACATAACGCAACGTGATCGTCTCCCTCTGTTCCGCAGAGGAAAGGAACTCGTGGGCTATACACCAATAAAGGCGGTAACGGAGCAAATAAAGGGGAAGCCCTTGATGTGTCTCCTCGGAGACAAACACGAGCAGAACGCCGTAATGCCTGTCCCAGAAATTCAATTATTTTGGTCGATTCATTACTAAAAGCGTTCCTGAAAGCTCCCTTTAAGTGATGTGACGTCTCTGGAAAATAGTTTCCACGGTTTCGATTGAATGCAAAGGTATTGAGAGTTGCGAAATCGGACTATCTCAAATAAATTTATAAGATCTCTCTATCAAAGGAAAGGTATATTTCATTTGTTGTAATAATAGTAGTGACACAAATGTTCTCAACACACAATGGTCAGCAAAATTTATGAAAGTATATTCTTTTTATGAATCCTGCAACGTCCATTTATTACAGTTCAGATTTAGTAATAGTTAATGAGTACATTAAGTCATATAGTTCAAGGCGATGACTGATTCACAATAATATTTATGATATGGTTGTGTGATTTCTGCTTTTTCGTAAACATATTTTGGATTAATAATTACGTTTGTTATCACGTTGAATTGTTCTGTTTCTGTGACATATGTTGCTACTATTTGTTACACCTGAGGAAATCTCCAAACGAGTCGAAACGTTGGGTATTAAATATATTGTGATCGTTCAAGGAAAGTCTTAAGATTTATTTTACTTTTCGAGACTGATTTTGTTCCAAACAGCCTTCTTACACACAAAACCCGGTGATGAAGTATGCAGAACAACCTTTGAATTCTTCCAGAAGTATAGTTTTTCAATTTTAGCAATACAGGTGTAAACAAGAACAACTAACATGGTACATTCTCGGACATTAAATTAAAGTTACCCGAATTCGTCTTGTTTATTACCTAATATTATGGATGAAAAAACATTTCAAAAGTAATTGTTGGTTACATTAGTCAATAGCCGAAAAATAGCTCCCTACCCTGAATATGTTTAATTTCACGAAGGTGAAATTTAAACTTCCTTGTATGTGATAATAGTTATTGCCAACCATTGTAATTTTGTCCGTCGAGAAATATAATTCTGAAGTTACATCCACTTGTTCCATATGAAGTTACATCAAATTGGCATTTCATATGAAACTGAAACATTACTATTCCAGATACACTTACTTGGACATTATGAGAGTTGCGTCGAAGTATTGATAAAATATTGAATACTGGAAATATTTTTTCTATCTCTAACAATGGATTCGGATATATTGATAGCAAAACAGATTAAAAATATATGATGCTGAATTAGAAATAACTTTTAAAATTGATGGAAAATACCAAAAATCAATGTGTTTAATGTATTAATTAGATTTTCGTCAGACATATAAAAACTATAATAGTAAACATTACGTTATTTTTAATCTATAATAGTAAGTTTAACCTTAACTCCTTTGAATCCTAAAACCGGTGGAACTACCACGCTCACATGCGAGCAAGTGTTATTTCCTTAATGGGTCATTTACGCCACCACGGTCCTCGCGTCAAAAGAAATGTAACAAGACGTGGAGCGAAAGCACGGTGTTGTCATATGTCTGCTATGGGATTCCATTCGTTCCAGATGACATACCGTGGCACCCGGAAAAAGGCTACTATAACACGTGGAAATGCAATTTCAGGCTGTGTGCTTTCGGTCAAAGATTAGTGATAAAGTCATATGCCCGTCACATTTGGCATTTCAATTATTGCTGGTTCAACGAATCAGCTGATATAGGTGGCAGTATCTAAATGTTAACTCACTAAGATCCTGCTGACGCGAGTAAAACGACCACGTGTCTTCAGAGAGAGGAAGAGTTGCCAATCTCGCACTGCTGGCATTGGCTCTACGACTTTCGCATTGTCTTCATGTTCCTCTCTCATTACTTTTCTTTCACCGCGGGCACTGTACATGCGCTCTAAAGGAGTCTTAAATCTGGAACGGGCATATCCCCTTCAAGCAGTTACGAGGCGCCGCCTCCCCTAAAACAACCCTCACCTGTATAGCCACCTTTCCATCTCGCACAAATGAACATGAGAAAGACATCGTGCTAGCGACAAACGTCGATAAAAAGCAGATGAAGAAGCAAGATTTTCGGGACCTAATTCTCCCTCACTTCAGCTTGCTCTCACAAAAAGTTCTACAGAAAATATCCTTCTCATTTTATAGACAGAGAGAAATGGGAATAGGAAACATCCAAAACTTGCCATATAAAACGGTGATTACATCGGCCACACTGACGAAACAAAGGATATTTACGCTCCAAAAAATGTATATTTCTGGTTATTTTCTACAGAACGGGTCTTAAGATTTTGATGTAATTCACAAAATAATGGTGTTTTTAGATGAGTCAGTAATCATTTCCGAGTAAGATCGTTTTAGTAACGCTTCAATAGTTGGAAATACGTATACTATAGACTTGCAAAGGGTAGATAACAGTGTTTACATCGCGAATGCGTGAAAGACAAAATCAAATTCTAAAGCAAAATGAAACATGTTTCGTATTATTTACTCACTATCGATAAAACGTTTGTCTTTGAACTCGGTTATGGATAATTTACAATCAATGGTGTGAGCGGTAGTCGTAATGCAAAGACGCCATTATAGTGAAACATTACGTATATATTATGTGCAACCAAGATAAGTTCGGTCCCTGTATTCTTATTTTGTATTTTTTCTAATTACACTACATTATTGTAGATAAATTTATTTTTTCTACAAACATTAAAAAGGAAAAAAGAAAATCCTAGATGTTGTGAAGGTTTAGCCTTTCAGAGTCATAATGCATTTTACACTAACATAAAACTAAAATTTATTCCTCTCCGCGAGTTTCATTAGAAATCTCTTCGTTGTTCCTGCTCTATCATTTGACAATGAAATATAAAAGTTTCTTCTATTTGTTAAACAAAATTACGTATCATTGGCGCCTTCGTCATATGTCCGAGAGGAAAATTTCAGCGATCTAAATTTCTAATTTTACAGCCAGTAAAAAGTAGAACGCCATTAAAATTTTATGCATAAGTAACATAAATATTACAATGAAAAAACATATTTCGTATAATATCCTATATTTGTTGAACACTTTCTGAAATTATGAAATTCTCTGTTGAATTGACGGCAAAATGTTACGTTAATTGAAGAAGATTTCTAGATTTAAAATAACAAGTCCTTAGAATATGACACTGAATCAGGAATACGGGGAACTACAAGTTACAATAACTTAACATATAAAACTAAATACGACCTTGTTAACTGCCTCGCTCGATTTAAATTTACTGTAAATATTATACTGAATGTCTGACTAATACGTTTATCTTCACAAATGTAACATCCATGTTGCTTCGTAAAAAGTTATATACCCGCAAAGAATGTTTCTAAATGACAATGTTCGTTCCCTGCTCTGGAAATCAATAAATAATACTGAATATCGATACTAACATTATAAATGAGGAGTGAGTTAAGTATGTAGAATATATAAAGTATTTCAATTGTAAAAAAATTCGTCAACGAGGTTTTCATATTATTGATCTCTGATTATTTTTTTAGGTTGCACGATTACTACCAAATTGTTATATCGTGGATAAATATGTCACTAGAAGGTGTAATTTATTTGTTCTTTAAGTAGTTTTATATTATTTATAACTCGAGAATTAATATTTTGTGTTATTAGTTCATATTTGAGACAAACGTTTTCTATATTTATTTAATTCCTTTTCACATATATGAAAAACGTAAGAGAATCGCAAGTTATGTGAAATTACTTTCGGCAATACACATCATTTGTAGGCAATGAGATTTGATTTCTATACTTCACTGTATAAATATAAGAAATTATAGGAATAGTTATAAGTAATTTGTGATTCGAATTATACCAATTCCATACGATATCTTGCAATTATATTCAAATTCTGTTAAAAACTATATTTTATCACAGTATTACGCAAACGTTTTTTANACGATTGGTCGTACGAAACTTCCCCTCTCGAAGGGAAAGCATGAGGAGGGAGGCGTTGCAAACCTAACAGATCCAAAACTGGTCAGAGAGTGGGACGTAGAAAAATTAATGGGCCCTTTTATGTTATCAGTAGTGTACAATAAATTTCTTTACTACCCAAAAGTAAACAGGGATTTTCGAATTAATTTGATCAAAATATATATGGGAAAAAGGTAAGTATGGGGTTGCATTTGCATTCATCTCGCCCGGTTATCACCAACAATAACGTATAAGAGTACATTAATTATCAAGAACACCTTAGTGAAAGAATATCAGGCAAATATGTCAGCCCCACCGGTGAAGTGGTTGTATTGTCGCTCATCACCAAGTAATACCGGGTTCGATTCCCAATGAGGCCAAAAAATTTGTAGCCTTTCACATTAATGTCCCAATTCATATAGCTGTAACTACTGAAAAACCACCCTTCCTTCCTCTACCCAGGTGCTTCTAGTATCAAAAACTCTTACTACCTACTTCTACTAACACCTCCACATGGGACAAGTTGTTGGTAAACCCAGTAAAGCGGCCTACCTACTACCAATGACCTACCACCCAGCTCCTAACACCTATCGTTCCATGTAGATAAGCTTCAATAGCACGCTACATTGAGAAATACAACAAACAAAAACCAAATGTGTCGCAAATTTGCTCTATGAGAGAAAGTAAAAGGTACTTCGCGAGTATAAAGAGACATTATCTCTCATAGATACAATTTTCGATTCTGGAAATATAATAGACAAAATATTCAATAATGAAAATCTATTTCCGAACTACTCTACTGCAAGCTATTATTATATTCCTATTATTCATTTAAGTTGAGTTGTACCTGTACACAACCTTGGCACGGTTGTGTACATTAATTCTGTAGTCCCATTCCGGTCCGGGATTTTCTCCGGTTTACCTTCGGGTAGAGGCGGATTTTATCTAATACAGATCTCGATGCTTGTGCCTAGGGGAGGCGTTCTATGGCAATAATTAATATCGATTTTAGATATATTTTAATAGTTGCGACTTATAAACAATAAATCCCGAATAATCTATAGTTCGATGATATCACGTACTTGTGAACTATCATTTTTGTTAGATTAAATTAAGTTGAGTTGTTAACTCGCCAACCATTTGTTCTTCCATTAATTTAATCCTCAAATACGCCAACAATGAATCACCTATTCCATGTAGATCTTTTGAGTGTGTGTGTGTGGGCGTGTGTGTTTTATTACAACTTGTGGGTGTTCTGTTGATATGATAAAATGTAGCTTACTTTCTATTCTTCTCTTTTTANCAACTTGTGGGTGTTCTGTTGATATGATAAAATGTAGCTTACTTTCTATTCTTCTCTTTTTAATCCACCTCTGTCTTAGGGTTCTTGATCGGAATTGATGGGATGGTCACTTGCTTGCTTCCGGAGAGTAAATTAGTTTATTGTCCTCCAAGTGGTCAAGCGCAGTTTGTAACTACTTTTTTGACAATAAATTTATCTATTTATTTATTTAATGGAATGAAGATTAAATATCAAAAAGGCAGCATAAGAAGTAGCGAAATACTAAGGTGTACCAATTTACATAACACGTAGCGATACCAAACCTTTTGTACTGTGATGATGAGAGGTTGGTAGCGTGGGGGCGATGATGATAAGCTGCCAACACCAGCGACGGCGGAGAGGGTAACGACGCAAGAGAACAGGGCGAAAGCAAGAACAAAAAGCTGCCACTTGACTTGGCACGATTCTGCGGGGTCGTTCGCAAAAAAAGGGGCGGCACTTTCCTCCCTGAGGGACGTGCATTAGTGCGGCCAATGGAAGTGGTCCGTCGACGGTATGTCACCTCAGCACTGCCACTGGGTCCGTATGTCCAGACCTTGATACAATGTGACTCTGCAATCCCGGATGCTGCGTTAAGCTCATACATGCATATGGCAGCTCATGCACGGAGACTTCGCTTTCATATAATATACTCGACGTCAGTAACATTTCCACAGGCTGTTCCAACGGATGCCATCGTCAGAAGACCTTAACACGAGGAAGAATTAGGAATTCATTCATTCATTCATTCATTCATTCTGGGTTTTTCGACAGCATGAGTTTTTTTATGATAAACGCAGTGATATACATCATTTTATATTTTACTAAAATCGATATACCGGACCAATACCATGTGGAATATTGTTAAAAATTATACGTCACCTGAAAATCGCGAAGAATACATTTCCCTACCAAACGATGGCAAAATCGTATTAAATATACTTGACATCGCAAATTTCTTTAATTCTTATTTCTCAGAAGTAGGCAGAATAACTAATTCAATATCTCAAAACCAATGTCCTCTGAATATATCCACCCACGTGCCCCATTCTATGTTCACTTCCGAAACTAACGCCAGTGAAATCATCAAAATCATCAGGTCATTAAGAAACCAATTTTCAATAGGCATATATGATGTACCCGAATTAGTAGTTCGCCTCACGCTATTTTAAATCCACTCATAAATATTTTTAATAGTTCTTTATCGGAAGGGGTGTTTCAGAACACATTTAAGAGAACTAAAGTGAAACCTTTACACAAGAAAGGAAACAATCACAATGTTGGTAATTATCGACCAATTTCTCCACTACCCACTTTCTTAAAAATCCTAGAAAAATTATTCTATAAGCATCTTCTAGATTTTCTATCAAAAAATAACATTCTCTGTAACTATCAACACGGATTTCAGAAATCCTTTTCCAACACTTGCGCCATATTTTCTTTCTTAAACGATGTTACCACTTTTCTTGACCATGGAGAAAATGCTCAGAGTGTTTTTCTTGATTTATATAAAGCATTCGATGTCATTGATCACGAAATTCTCCTTTCAAAATTACAATCTTTTGGCATTCGTGGACTTCCGCATCAGTGGCTGACTTCCTATTTAAAAGATAGATCAACAGGTCGAAATATCACATACTAAAAATAACGTACTTCAGAAACAAAGCCACTAACTCGCGGAGTTCCGCAAGGTTCAATTCTCGCTCTATACTCTTTTTGTTGTACGTTCACGACATGTTCACATCAGATTGCAGAATGGTTCTTTTTGCTGATGACACTAATTTACTATGTGAACACGCCAACGCTCAAAACGTTTTTTGTAACCTCTCGGCTTGCTTCCATGCTAATCGTCTCATTGTAAACACTAATAAAACAGTGTCTATGTTATTTCACAATAATATCAAATCTTTACCCCAGGTTTCTCTATCGTTAAACAAAACACAATTATAAACTGTTACTAATACAAAATTCTTAGGTCTTCATATTCAAGGCAATCTCAAATGGAATTGTCACGTTGACAATATTAATTCCAAATTAAGTAAATTGTGTTACGCATTACGAATCTTAGTTAATATTGTTAGTCCACGTATTTCCCGTTGCGTATAGTTTGCAAATGTTTACTCTCATTTACGACACATCTTCTGGGGCAATTCCGGGCAGAGCATTCAAACTTTCAGAACTCAGAAGAGAATAGTTCGGATAATTTGTAAATCTCACCCCCGAATCTCTTGTAAACCTTTATTCTAGGAATTAAATATTTGAACACTTCCCTGCATTTATAATCATGAAACTGTCAGGTTTGTTAAGACCGAATTACTGAAGCACCACCCTTGTTTCATACAAAACAGTTTTGTTCACGAACACAATACTCGCAATAGGAATAATGTTCATCGTTCGCGAGTGTCAACCACGCTTTGCCAAAAATCCGCGGATAAAAACTACATTCTGCACCAGTGCTTCTACACTGTAAAAGAATTTATTGATTTTAAAGAAAATTAAAGCCGTCTTGTGCTTTATCACGCCATTGTTGTAGTACTTTCAAAATATCTGACAACAATTCCAAAACTATTTTCCTGCATGCTTGTATTATGTCTTAATATTCACATAAATATAGTTGTATATGTACTCAACCCTGGCACGGTTGTGTATATTTATTCTGAAGCCTCATCCTGGCACGGGTTTTTCTCCGGTTTTCCTTCGGGTAGAGGCGGATTTTTTTTAATAAAGACTCGCTAGATTGTTGCCTACGAACGGCATCAATTGAAATAATTATTAGCGAATTTAGTGTTATTTAATAGTTACGAATTATCAACAATACTTCCTGAATGATTTATAGTTTGATAATAATACGTACTTGTGAAATGACTTTTCTATGTTTTATTAAATACAATATTTGCTAGTATTTGTTAATACTATAACACGTGTCGAACCATTTTTTTTCGTTAGGACTATGTTGAAATGTGAAATCCGCCTCTGCAAAACGTAAAGGTTTGCAAAATGTTTATCAAAAGGTAAAGATTTGCCTTAGGGTCCTTGATCGGAATTGATGGGATGGTGGTCCCTTGCTTGCTTTCGGAGAGTAAATTAGTTTATTGTCCTCCACGTAGTCACACGCAGTTTGTAACTGCTTTTATGACAAAAAATTTATTTATTACGTTGCTCCCACGATACAGCATATGAAAATATTTTCATATTTCAGTTAGCAACCTTACGTATACTGAAATTTAATAATGATAGGGATATGGTGTACTGAGCGAGAAAAAACAAAATTTCGGTCGTTTAACGAAATATCTAAATCAATAAAACTCATTAAAGAAATTAATGTTTACCCTCAAATTATATCAAATTCACTGGTTATTTCTATGTATTGATATTTTGATGTACTACAAAACGGAGTGGAACACTAATAACGAGGGGGGAACCGAGGGATCACTTGAAAGTCAGTGAAGTGAATAACATTACATTTAGTTAGACATGAGATCTAATGTCGACAACAATGCGTTTGCAGCTTGCGTGACAGAGTGACAAAGATTTTGAGGGATTTATTCCCACATAACCTACCACTATGAATGATCAACGCTTAATATATAAGAAAACACAAAGTGTGTCACTTGTACAGTACATTGCTTTCTTTCCGGTTCTAGCATGAGAGTAATAAGTTCAGAATTACATAAGGATTGACTAAAATAAAAATAACAATAAAATGTAAAAGTCCAAAAAAAATTATTTACGACTGGTCAGTGTTTTGCCCCGACAGATTCAACGCAAATAAAGTTCAAGAAATAGTATAGCGTGTATTACATGCTTCATACGTTTTTCTATTTGAGCTTTAACAAAGTAAGTTATTATATAGAAACACAGTGTTGTAAAATACACTTATCAGACAAAATATATTTTTTTAAACAAATATATTGGAAATATTTTCATTCACTAACAGAACTGTACAAAAAGCAGTTGTTTTTTATATTTGGGAATTTAAATTTTTGAAGCAATGACTGTAATATCTCCAAGTGAAACTACAGCACATAAACTCATCCCTCCACATGAAATCTATTCTGTTACTAACATAAAATATTTTAAAATAGATCAAGAATATTCTATAAGCAAAGTATGTTTTCTACGATAAACTTTTTAAAATGCGCTAGGTATGATAATATGAAAGTAAAGTATAAAGAACAGAAGGTGCGAGAAAGTGGAAAGAAAAATGTTATATGGAATGAAACAAACAGTGAGGAAGACCAAAATAAAGTACAAAGACTCTGAGAGGTTTGTAAGGGACGCGTTATGTTTTCAGCAGCGTGCAAGGTGTAGTCATTAAGTGAAGGAACATTAACTGGGCTTCGCGCGGACAGCGGTCTCCGCTAACAAACGCACTCAGGTGCAGACCCTTGCGGCGCGCCATGCTTTACTGCTTCCAAAGGATGTCACTCCTCAAACACTAATATGCAACACAGAGCGCACTTCATGTCTAGGCTCCATATCCAGTTGCATACATTTCACTCCTTGATGCAAAGTGTTAACTTTGATGGACTAAAATGATGTTTGCTTTCGTAGGTAAAGGGAGTTTCTCTTACTCCTGTTTTCTTCATTCTCCTCCTATTACATTTTTCCCTTCCATATTTCCGCATTTTCTTGTTAAATTAAACAAGGAAATGAAACAGTTTTTTTTCGCCTTCGTTTTCTTCCTTCTTTTAACAAGGTAGAGTTTTTTTTTTGATGCACCAGGTATTATAATAATGGTATTTTTAAGATATTGCTATCTAGGATGAGAGTGGTGGAATAGTGGACAATACTCTTTTCTGGAGGTGTAAATAAATTGAATGTGTTAGTACGCATCGCCATATCTTCTTTCTAAAAGTTAACTTCCTTAAACATCCCTTTTCATCGAAAGGTTACTTAACCAATTGACAAAACTGATGTATCTTTTCAAATATTATTTTCAGGAGAGGGAGAGGAGCGTAATAGCCCTTTCTAACAAAGCGCAATTTGAATCGTGTACGGCCAGGTGAAAATTGTGATGGAGTGTGAAACGAACCCGAGTCTCGCAGCCATGGCCGCAGGTGAGCTATCACTGCACCACATGCCTCGACTCTCAAAGCACCTACACAACATCCTTATCCGTTGTAATTTTCATCTGACCATGGACGGTGCAAACTTCCCTCCTTCTTCTGAATGTGAGTTTAAAAAGCAGTATTTGTTTAAAAAAAATTAAATATGAATTGTAATTGTAATAAGTTCGCAAAGCCTCCCAGGAGGTGCTACTCACTACCCGACTTTCGAAGGTGATATTTTGCAAGTCGAAATTATGTATTCCAATGATATTTGTATTTTATATTTACAAATCTAATATATTGTTGGGAGTAGTTTTGTAAATTATTAACGCCTCCAAAATCGTGTCAACTACATATTCATTTCTATTAAGACTTAGCAATTCGTGAATGGATCCATAATTTCGTTAAATAACGAAATAATGTTTTCTTCTGAACGCAATCTTATTTTTCTCGTTTTGCTACAAAATTCCTTCTTGCTTACTGCAGAGTTTGGCAGACCACAAAATCTTCGCAAGCCATTAATCTAGTTCATGTTAATAGCAGTTCTCGTATTATTTTCATAATTAGAAGCATTCTTACTCAACAATATGTCAGTAACAAATTATAGTCATAAAATGTGATTTGCATAGGGTCTTTTAAGTCATCGAGTTGGCTACTAAATGAACAGCTAAGGTTAAAACTCAATCCACAGATCAATCACAGAGTAAAACATATTTCTTAATTACGGAAATTTGATTATTGAGCTTAAAATATTCGGTATATCATTTAAGAGCCCTCTAAATCTTACTAAGTAATAACTAAATAAGATACTCGTTTTTCCGCAGCAGTAACTCGAAACCGTAGGTTGAAGTAAGATGAGAGTGATTCCTTCAATACAAGAACAAACTAATGACGTCATTACTAATGAAAACATAACTTCGAAGGTATCATCCGTTAGATTTAGATTTTCAGAGCACTATTAGAACAACCACTACTTTTGAAACAGAGTATTTTATTTCCCTTTATTTCTTTATTTGGTATATATTATTTTCTCACTTCATTGCACTATTAATCATCGCTGCACCTCACGACACTCTTACTGTGAATTTGGAAACCGATAAAATACAGCACAAGATTTTATAATTCGCATCATATTTGTATAACCTTTTAATCTCTTATAATGACCATTGATACACATATTTTGGAACTGCATTTATTTTTATTTTTTATATTTTTTCTAAAATACGTATATTTTTTGTTACGCCAATGTCTATAAAATATCATGGCTTTTACTTTCTCTTTTACGTAGTATATAGAAAGTGTTGTAATTGTGAAAAAAATCGAAGCGAGATTTCGACGGAAATATACGTTTAGGTGATCCCTGATTCTGAAAAAGTGGTGGTTTTTGACAGGACATCCGTCCGTCCGTCCGTCCGTCCGTCCACCCGCCTGTGCACAGCGATTCTGATGATGAATTAATTTAATTCGCATTTTGTATTTACGGTAGAATTTACCTGTTGTCGATGCACGTGCTCTATTTTTCTTCCTTTATTACTTTAAGACAAATGGGTACTTCATATGAAAGTAAAAGTACTCTTTTGAATGTTTCTCAAAAACGGCTCCAACGATTTTGCTTAAATTTTCTGTATGCATAATTTAGCTTAAATTTTCCTTAAAGTACAATTAGTATGCATAACATCCGCATTAACGGTATTTTGTTTGAAAGTTTGGTGTAGACGTAATAAAATAATTTCTGCCTGCTGCACTTACACATTAGTTTACTGTTTCAAGAAGCTTGAGTAATATTTAGTAGTATAAATGGACCAAGCAGACATAGAATACACTTTTCGTAAACTGAAATAAAAGTAATGATAAAATAGCATAGGACAGCAAACGCACTGGAGATACGAAATTACATTTACATAACCCTTTTACGATATTTATAAGAATAATATGTAGCAATATATTTTGAAATAATATTCTGAATATTTATTTTACTTTCAAATAAAAGACAGAAATAAGTTCATCCAGCGACTTTGAGAATGAATAGAGCACTGGAAGACGACTAAAATATAGAAAACCACGCCAGAAATAACCCTTTCACTATTGAATTATTTCTCACTATGCTGCAAAACGGAGAAACGTATATGAGAAAGTATGTGCAATGGCTTTTCACCACAAGTTGTAATTCAATTGGAATAAAAACTGATTCACTATCTTGTAGCTAAATTGTGTCGATTAGTTTTGTTATTAACAGATAATACACGTCTAAACGATGTGTAGAACAAGAGACATCACGAAATATTTGTCAATTAATGATTGTCCTATATTTTATGACAATTTTGTTCTGAAATATTAATGTTTACGATTACAGAGTTCCCCTTTACGTTTTCGTATCAAAGACAGTATTGGAAAATTCCAAACTTTGGAGATTTTTGTTTCTCCAAAACCAAAAATGGCATTTCCAGATCTTTGTGAATGTGGATCTAAGGCGTCGTCAGGTAATCAAATAATAACTAATTATAACAAGAAACATAACAAATCTGTCTCTTATACACATCTAACACAATTATAAACTGTTACTAATACAAAATTCTTAGGTCTTCATATTCAAGGCAATCTCAAATGGAATTGTCACGTTGACAATATTAATTCCAAATTAANTTGTGAGTGTCTGGTGAATTTGTGAAAAGTTATTTTAAATGTGTAAACAAAGTAAAAATGAGAAAATTTATGAGTGATCATTGTATCTTTTAACGATTGTGGCCATGGATATTCGATTTGATTTTTGCAGTTTGTCAGAATTCTCCAACTTCCCATTGTAATTGTCCCAATTTTTTTTTTTTCGAGAATTTTGCCAGGACAATAAAGAACANGCATATCCGTCGTTCGAATCGTGAGTTATGAACTTGAGTTCATATAAAAATCCCAATGAAAAAAAGCACTTTCAGTTTTTTTCCCGAATTTTCCAAGTTTCCGGGCAACTTTTCCAAATTTTCTTTTCCTAAAAACCATATTCTGACCATTACGAACATTTTTTTTTAATTAATCTAATCGGTCCAGCCGTTCTCAAGTGATGCGCTAACCCACGGACAGCATTTAATTTTTATTTATATAAATTTCACTAGGTTATATAATGGACGTTAATTGTAGTAGGATTCTAGAGTAAAACGTTCGTAGTACTCGCTATTCATGCTTTGGACAATACTCGACATTCTCGCATTCTAATGCACGCTATCACTCCAGCAGCGGAGGAGGCTGAACGTCGTAAGGTCACCCGCAGCACAAGGTCAACTGGAAACGGCCACGGTGACGGTCGCATGGCTCAGGATGTGCAGGAATGCGCGACGTCGTTACGGCAGTACACAATGCACAGGAAGGATGATCAACATTTTCACCCTTGTTACAACAAACTAGTGGTGCAAAACCGTAACACATACTTTCTCATATACTTTTCTCCGTCTGCAGCATAGTGATAAAAATATTCGTAAAAATATTATGCAAATGTAATTTCGTTGTAGACAGAAATTGATGTATTTCTGTCGACAGTGCGTTTGCTGTCCTCATATGTTTCATTATCATACATTTCATTTCATTTTAAAAAGTGTATTCTACGTCTGCTTGGTCCATGTACACTGCTAAATATTATTCAAGCGTCTTGAAACATCCCATCCTGGCCCGGGTTTTTCTCCGTTTTTCCTTCTGGTAGAGGCGGATTTATTATACAGGTTCTCTAGGCTTTGTCTAGGGGCGTGTTTATTGTAACAATAAATCGTGAATTTAGTGGGTTTTTTTTTCAACTCTTATGATTTTTAAACACTATACTCAGAATAATCTATAGTTCGATAATAACTTGTACATGTAAATTTACAAACATATTTGCGTTAAATTACAAACATATTGACATTATATATGTATTATAACTCGCAGCTAACTTTTTATCTTATCTAGGAACTTTTGCTGAAATTTTTGAATCCGCCTCTGCCTTAGGGCCCTTGATCGGAATTGATGGGATGGTCCCTTGCTTGCTTCCGGAGAGTAAATTAGTTTATTGTCCTCCACGTGGTCATACGCAGTTTGTACTGTTTTTTTACAATAAATTTATGTTAATACATTAAAGCAACGTGCAAGTGTAGCAGACAGAAATTATTTTCCTGAGTCTATACCAAACTTTCCAGTGAAATACCGCTAATGCGGATGTAATGCATAATAATTGTACTTTACGTACAGATATCGTTGGAGCCGTTTATGAGAAACATTCAAAACAGTACTTTTACCTTCATGTAAAGTAATCTTTGTTTCAAATTTAAAAAAAGAAAACTAGAGCTCGTGCATCGACAACAAGTAAATTCTACCGTAAATGCGAAATATGAATTAAATATATTCATCCATTTACTCAGAATCGCTGCGCACAGACCTGCGCATCTGTGAACATTTCTGAGTACAAAGTATAAGAAAAACGAAACGAAGTATTTAATTAATGTGAAATAAGAAAATGTAGTTGTATTTTAATGAAAGAAAGTACTTCACAAAAATATTTTGTCGCACAATTTTGACCTTTTCACCACAAAAAAGCTTTTGGGGCACGGATTCCATTCGGTCTTGGTCCCTATATCACGATATCACCAACCGTTCTGCGTGGAATCTGCATCAATTAGTCAATCTTCCTGTATGAGAAAAGATTTTAATGATGGAAGATTACCAGTTGACGCTGCTCAAACGTCGCATTTCATCCTCTTTGGGCCACCCCTGATCATATATCATAAAGAAATTGGATCAAACATACACAACCGTTTACGTGAAGTCATTAAAAAGAAGGGTGAACAAACCCGTTATTAAGAGCTTTTATGTTGTAAAGGAAGGTCAAAATTGCAAGTGACCGAATAGTTTTTGTGAGGTGCTTTCTTTCGATGCGTATTTACTTATTTCATAATAATTGAGTACTTTGTTTGAATTTTCTTATATTTAGTATTCAGTAATGTTCAGAGATATAAATATGATTTGTATCCTTCTTCCTTGATTTCATCCTATTCATAATTTAATAGAGAAAATCAAAATCAGTGATTTAATGAGAGTGACCGAATATTTTCGTGGGTGTCTGTATCTCATGATTATAGTATATCTTTAAAAGATATATCGTAAAAGTACTACGCACTTATTCATGTCTTTTTTTATCTTTTAGAAAACATTCTAGCGTGGGAAATGACACGATAAAACAGTACATTATTTCATGAAAATCCACATCCTACCCAAACCTGCATTGGTAACAAATGAAATTAATATAGAAATGTAATTCTGAAATGTGTAACAAAGCGTGAACAATTAAAACCAATTAATTTCGTTTTAGTCGGTATTGGATAACAATTTATTAATCTGCATGTGAGCAATGCTCGGTGGTTGATAGAAAAGAAGACGTAATACAATAATAAAATGTTAAATAACAAACCATTGCCCAAATATCTATAAAATACACACACACGGTATGAAATTGTTAAAAAATTAGTCCACAAGGTTACAAGAGAAAGAATTTAGATTTAAGAAATTAATTATCACAATGACGCTCATATGTGTGAATATGTTACTGTAAAAAAAACGAAATATGGTAAATCCTAGGTTTTACCAGTAATTCAGCGCATTTACCGAAGTTCCATGGTAAAAGTCCGGAATCAATTTAAAGTCGCTTTCATTTCGGGTTTTTACTACCCAACCTTGGTAAATGCTCACATTTACCGTAATCAATTGGTAAAGTGGGATGACTCGCAACGTTTTCATATAAGAAACCAATTTTTTAATTGAGGAAATTAAAAATGAGGACATAAATACTTTAAGTATAAAATATATTTAGTTTAAGGTATAGCTTTCTATCCTTGGTTTAATATGTTTTAGTCTTAATACAGTTTACGTTTCTGAGTGTTATACTTTTTCTTTGAATAACACAAATTGTTTATATCTTATTAATTAAATGTTACGTCGAATGAAAATGGGAGACGGGACCGGGATTCGAACCCGGGACCTTGAGCTTTACGCGCTCATGCGCCTACCGACTGCGCCATCCCGTTCGCCTCTCGGGCCCGTCTACCATTCTCATTCAACTTGTGAAACCCAAAGACCTCTGAGGTGGTCTCGTAGAGACTA
>NNCF01126114.1:18305-36737 GCA_002313205.1 Laupala kohalensis
ACATTTTTAACATATTTAAAGCTATTTATTGCAGCAAGATTCACTGTTATGACATTTAGAATTACAAAGCAAATTTGCTGATTTGAACAAATATCTCTTCGCCGTACATAATTTTGAACAGTTACATTTTTTAAATCCTCGTCCGCCGAGTAAATAAAGTTTTTTACAACCTCTCGTAAGCTTACTGTATCATTTCCGACTTCATCGACGCTCAAAAATTTTCTTTGAACAAGGAAATTTGGTTTCTCGTACACAACTCTTGTAGTTTACTCGCCTTAGTACGTAGTTCATAAAAGTTATCATCCTTAATATTAATAATTACAGTTATTATTGATTTTGGGTCAATCTTTGCTCGATCAATATCCGATATTCTTACTGCGACATTTTGTCCGACAGTACATTTTTCAAGTTATTTGTTTGTAGTTGCTTTCATTTTCTTCGCTTGCTCCTCAAGTCCTTCTCTGGCAGTACTTCGAAACATTCCGACTTTTCGTATTTTACTGATAGCCGCAGCTGTATCATCAGTTTTTGGTAATTCCATATTTTCATTTATTTTCAGCACTTGAATTTATGTATCTTGACTTTTTGTTTCATCTGGATTTTCTGTAAACAAGAGAAACAAAAAAATATGAAACAAATATTGAAATGTATTAACATATGAAATTAATTTTGTTACAAAGAGAAACGTAAGTCAGTGTTAAGTACAATTATTTTGTGAGCATGTAAAATAGATCAAAACTATTAGAAAATATGTAAGCTTTACCCAACTTCTTCAAATAACACGGATTTTATTTGTGTTTGATTCTCAAGTCCTTTCCTCCCAATCTTTTGTAGAATCTTTTCTTTTAGTAGTTTGTTCTCTGCCCTTATCAATTCTTTGCTTTTTGTTTCATCAGGATTTTCTGTAAACAATTGAAATGCAGAAAATGAAACATAATTCATGAAAACATGATAAAATCCACTAATTTTGTTAATTATATTAATCAAAATGTTATTTAAAAGTAGCTATTTTTAATATATTTAATTTATAAACATGTAAAATTGTATGAAATTACAAAAAATGACGTACCAATAATATTCCTGTCTTTTTCGAATGATGTTGCTTTTATCTCCTCCGTTTTCGTTCTTCTGTGCCAGTCTGTTGATCCTTTGTTCATGAATTACATTGGAATGTCTTAAATTATCCTACTTTACCAAATGATTACGGTAAATGTCAGCAATTACCAAGGTTAGGTAGTAAAAACCAAAAATGAAAGCGTATTTGAATTGTTTCGGACTTTTACCATCGAACTACAGTAAATGCAATGAATTACCAGTAAAACCTAGGATTTACCATATTTCGGACTTTTACAGTATCATATATTCACATGCAAACACAAACAAGCAAATTCTTTTTACTAACAGATACAGAAACACACCCATACAAGCATACTCAATATTGTAACGAAACTAAGAGGA
The DNA here is from genome assembly GCA_002313205.1 of Laupala kohalensis. NCBI lineage: Eukaryota > Metazoa > Arthropoda > Insecta > Orthoptera > Trigonidiidae > Laupala > Laupala kohalensis. Next base: position 19,764 of record NNCF01126114.1, read on the forward strand.
GAGGGGTGCTTAGGTAAACTAAGCCGTCAAGTTGGAGCGTCAATTGTAACGCAACTCGATTATTAAAGGGTGAATGAAATAGTGGGTAACACTCACCTGATTATATTTGCCCTAGCTAGCTCTCGTGCCAATAAGAACATTAAGTGGAATTGTATTATTTTTCATTAAGTGGAAACAACACACAGGGTTTCTTGTTAAAGGAAAACGCGTATTACAAAAATAAAATCGACTTAATTATCCCCGATACATTTGTAATTAACACTACCATACACAAACCCCCAAAAATCACACGTTATCACACAACATTGACATGAAATTTTTAAAAATAATTTCTGGTATTAATTATTACCAGTTAATTACAGCAATTTTGAAAGCCATCATTACTGCTCACTCTTCTTTCTGTCTTCATTAATAATACAATCGCAAAAGTTCTGAGCGTGGGCCATTACTATTCTGGTTGCAATAGATCTTCTCGCCGCCACTTAACTATGACTGATCGCAGCCAGTATTCTCAGGTTATTTTTTCATTGATGATCAGATCAGTCTAAAAGCATAGGTGAAGATTGGAATGCCATTAATTAGCATCGGCTCGTGCGGTGCGTCCTCCCTCGTACCCATTCTGCGTTCAGAACCAGCCTGCCTGGAGTTTCTCGTTCTCGGAAGTTGCAGCGTTCTCCGTCATAATACAGTTATTTTACAGCGAGAGTTCATTCAACTTGATGCGACGCGATTAAATAGTCTTTCCAATCGCCACGTGTTACAAAATAATATCGTTTTGGAATAATATCGTTATCAATTAAGAATAAATTGTCCAAAACTTCAAGAACTAAATGTCAAGAATAATGAAGAAAATCTCGAAGTGATCTCGGAATCATTGAATCTAGGAATGATTCCGAATGTTCTACTAGAATCTGAACAAATGTGCTAGAAAATGCACGTCTAATCCTCCAGGAGCGTCTCTGTATCATGTTTTATGACCTCGTTCCCCAGTTTGTCCCTCAGAAGCTAACTCACGTGATACATTTTTTAAAACCTTGAGACTTTTTTTCAATCATGTATTGACACTCCATGCGGAGTTATCGTGATTGGTTGAGTTTAGAACGACAAGTACTTGTTCCTAGCCACTCATAACGTTCCTTCACAGGAAATTTTCTCACTTCAACGGCATTATCTTTTTCAACCGACCTTTCCGTAATTTTAACCTAACGCTTTTTAAAAATAATAGAAAACTAAATTTAGGAAACTTTCGAACCTTTAACTGCCACTCCCTTCTTCAGCACCTCCTTTGCCAACCGTTCTGTGACTCACGCCCAACGGTCGCTGCCTCATGGTCAACTGTCCCTAGACAATTCTCAAAAGCTGGGGGCCGAATCCCCTCACACCCACGCTCTCCGAGTCGCTATCTATTGTCATCCTTTTCATTTGTACAGGGCTCCTGCCTCTCTCCACACCCACGATATGAGTTTTTCTTGCAGCTGCACTTTAAAACCCAAAATCTGTCACTAACGCTGACCTTGTCCCCTTCAAAATACTACTTGTAATTTTCCGTTGCTTCCCAGTTTAAATCTAACGACGTCATCCATTATGTGTTAGCAAATTTTCTACCTACTTCCCCTTTCTAGCCAAAAATAAATGTGTATTATTCGGACACTCTTTTTATGACTCTTATAATTTTTATGACCGTCCTCCGAACAACAAAATACGAAACCCTGCGCCCTTCACAACGGTCGCTTTTCCTCGCAATTGCGTGGCAGAAATCGCCGTTACGATTCCGCTCGCTTACGAAACATTTTGCTTGTCATAGTTCTCATTACTCTAATTAATAATTAATAGATTCTTACAATATACACACATACGAGTATATCATTGTTGTTCCTATACCCATAATATAATTAAAAGAAATTAATAACTATAAAAAACAAAAACAAAACAAGGTTGCTGTGATCAATCATGCACATTTCACTACACATCTCTACACTTCACTACTACTATTCCCTCTGAGCATTTTCTATATCCTTACACTCCAAAACTATTTGTGATAGTTATAATATCATTCAATTAAATAATGAAGGTTCGTTTGTGTTAATTACATTAATAGACTCTGAGTCTTGTCAATTAATTTATTTTCAATAGTGATTTTAAATGAAAGAATAATGGCGTCCAGATAGGGAAGGTAATGATACAAATGTCATATTTATCTCCTCAAGTTGGAAAGAGAAAAAGTACATAATCTTTCTAATGCGTAAAAATTGCCATTGCGCTTCATGAATTCATACAATTACACGCGATTGCAGGAAAGTAATTAAGGAAAGGAAACACAATAGACAAGCTGAGGCAGCTCTTGCTTAATAGTGCTATGAAAATAGTTTTGCAGTGGATTTAAAAAGGGAATATTCCACTACTCTTCGTTTGATTCAAATTTTCGAATTTTTGTTCCACTATTCGGAATTGTACATTGAAGATAATTCATTTTGAATTATTTTATATCGTTATCAAATGCATTTCGTTTTTCTATAGATCATAGTATACGAGTAGAACACATTCTGTAATTTGTCTGTGAAGTACCTTCATAATTTTGGAAAACTATTTTCACAAGGAAAATTGAAGCAACACCAACCCGTCTGGATCCTAGCAATACAGCACAGAGCAACCTAAACACAGGCAAAGCGACTCGGTTGACGCGTAGTGGTCGACTGGAGTCACGGACTATCCGTTGCTGGGAACGTACGGGTCACCAATGACGACTCCACCGGCGGCGGAGTTTTTCCGGCGCACATGTGCTTTTTATGACCAAAGTAAGACACGATTCATGTCAGAGCAACGCCTGCGCGGTCTGGAGTTGTCATGAGTAGAAAAACGTTCAGGAGGAGGACAATTCGTCAACGGGAGAGTGGAGAGAGTTTTGAGCGTGGGTCCCTGATATCAATAACACGGCATCTTCGTAGCAGTTCGATACGAAACTGCATTTTAAAACCGTAATAAGGAATGCAGTCCCACCGTAAAAATTAACGTTACGTTCTGATGTCATTTTATCCTATGCGTTATGAAGAGAGCACGGAAACGTGATGAGTCTTTAAAAAAAGGCATATCTGGTAAATTGTTTCATCCATATTCTCTTCCATTAGCTTCCAGATAGAGAGGTTGCCTTACGCCAGACTCCACTTTCCCAAAAATTGCTTACATAAGTATAATAAAGTTTCGACCACAAGAAAGAGAAGGCAGGTATATAAATTATACGTCCTTGGCATCGATAAAGACTATGCAAAATCGACCAATCCGTACAAAATGTATGGATTGGTGTAAAGTTGTCAATAGTTATGAAATAGGACTTCGAGAGTATTAAAAATATAATTAGAAAAACATGTGAATAAACACTTTCAGCAGTCCAACACGCATTTAATTGTGAATTTACAGATTTTATCAGTAACATAAGAGATAACTAGAAAAGCAATACGCAGTTTGCAACTGATATTTTGACAATAAAAGTTATTTATTTATTTGCCGATAAGAATATTATTTTCTGCTCCAAAAATATATAACTTGACGTTCCAATATCACATTATCATTTTTTTGTAACACACCAGTTCTTGAGATACAACTTTTGTACTTGACTCCTATCCACATTACGCTACAAACAAATATTTTTCGTTGTAAAAAATTACACGATTTAGAAATAAAAAGTTACCATCACGAAACACGAAACAAGTTAAACTGATGTGATTGCTTCAAGTTTGTTCATAGTTCTCATCTACTGATCGTAAAACTCCAAAGCACACAATATATTTATGCATCTAGAGTATGGGACATGCTTCCTAGTAATGACATGACGTATAATTATAGCAAGGTCATAGGTTGTCCACCACGGGTCACGGTGGTGGTCAAGGGAATCTGCAACTTCAGTCTACACGTCGCTCAGGACATCCAAGCGGATAAAGGTACAAATAAATTACCTTCAAACAGAACCATTATTAAGAATACAATTGATTCCACACCGTAGTGTTAAATGGAAGGATTTACTGGTCTTTAACAACATTATAAATTGTCTAACAAAAACTGTCAAACTTCGCAGAAGAATCTCAATGTGAGCTTAGTCAGATGTCCAACTAATGAAAATTAGCCTGTCAAATCTAAGAAATATTACATTACCTTCAAAAACTAATTTCTGAGTAACAAGTAATTCACTTCAATGTTTTCTATACGCGTTATATAAAACAAAGTCAATTTCCGCTTGTTTGTCCTCAACTCAAGAACCACGGATCCGATTTACGTGAATAAGTTTTTAATTCATAGATATGTTCTCTAGAAAGGTTGTAGTATGTATTTTGTTATCTGGAAAGTTTTAAAAATAGACGTTAGAAACATTTCAATTTAAGAGGGTAATTCAAGTAGGTAAAAATGAATCATTATCAAATTCTGTGATTTGTATATTTAAAAAAGATAAAAATTGTCTTTAAATAGTAAAATTTGGACGAATAGAATTTGTTTTTTACAAACTTTTTAGTTCTACAAGTAACCGCGGCTTCCGTGCTTTGTACCTGAGGCAAGCATTCGACAGACCCGCCGATAGAGGTGCTCCACATGAAGCGACATTTTAGATTTGCCATTTTCGACTATTCTTAAGTATAAAGAAGAGTTAATGTAACATAGCAAAAACATAGGGCAAAACCGGGGTTGCTTGTAACACCGATATTACATTATGAATCATTATTTTGAAAGAAATATTTTTCTAATGGTGGAAGCAGAAAAATATAGGCGAAACATACGCCCATCCGATCTATATCAAGTCGTTGGGTTTGCAAAATGAGTTAACGCGGTAGCAACTGACCTTAAGCAACAGATTAATTTATTTCCTTTGTCTCTGAATATTAGTCGAGTCTTGATTCGTTATTTTGTCTCTCTCCAAAAGCTTGACCAATCCACCACAATCCATATGAAGATACGATACGGAGTAATATTCTCCATGTTATTGAGAATCCTTTATCTTAATAGTCTGAGTCGCAGACTTCATATGTAAAAAATTATAAACAGGGACTGTTGTCTCATCGACTTCTTCGCATACTGAGAAAGGAGAATTACATTTCATCCACACACGCTTGAAGTTCAATCAGATATACAGTATCTCAAAAACAAGTGTGTTTTACAAAAAGGTATCAGAAAAAGTGTTTTTAATACAGAAAGGATTATTGAAACGTTGTAGGAGTATTGTAGCAAATTGTCATTAGCATTATGAAAATGACTCTGCACGTGTGAAATACGAAACTACATTGTACGAAACTGCAATGGTAAACATGGAACTACATTATAATATGCTTCTGGAATTATAAAAAATAAAATTTATTATGCATTACCGTTATAATTTTCACAATTAATTTGTTATATTGTTTATATTATACTAGAAGGAAATTATATTTTAAATTGCTAACGTCCCGTTTTCTCGCGTAATTCTTACCCTCCCTTCAAAATTTAAGTCAACAAATCGTGCCCCAAAAACACAGGGAGATTTAAAATATAGAGGAGTTTGTTATCAATAAGAAAGAAAACTTCATTCGTAAAAAATCTCGCACCTTACAAACTATTTTCAGTCAAAAACACTTTCGGGTTATTTCTTCGCAAATTATGAATCCACAATGGAACCGCGGGCATGTTGTTCGCGAAACCTTAACCAGACTCGAATTTATCAAATGGATGCAAATACAAATAACATCCTGGTATAGACGAGACAACTGAAGAATGACATTTAATACAAGGGATCAAAAACATAAGTTTTTACTAATCTTTCAATCCCTAAACATATATTTTTTCACTTGCGGAAATTTCCTCCAAAATTGTATCGGGAAATACTGGGAGTAGATTTGCAATCGTAATATAACAACGATTGTAGATACGGTACACATAGTAATAAACTGACCGAGAGAAATTATACAGAAATTGATTGAGGAAACTTAGGAAAACCATTCCAAGCCCTACGAGAACACTCTACGAGAAATTACGAGAGTGAACTGAAAAATTATTTGAGAAATTTTAAAATTAATTAACAATATGTATTTAATACAATTATAAAATCATTATAAATTCTATTTACAAGAAAATTTCAACTTAATTAATACGAAGATTACGTAACAGAAAACACTGTGTCGGCCTTCAGCCGTCATCTTAATTCACGCTTTGTGGGTTTTCTGGATCGCTTAGGGTATTTACCGGAATGATATCTTAATTGGCAACCCAAGATAGAGAAGTGAATGTAGTCCGTCAATTTGCACAATTTATGTCAGCACAGTATGAGGCAAATGAGACCAGAGGAGCACAATAAGCTTAGCCAATTATGAAGTCAATATCATCATCATCAAAATATAGAGTTCATTAATAAGCAAATGTTCCAAAAAATTCTTCTTCCTTTTGTGCGTAAATCAAAAAAATGGAGAATCCTACGCTAGTGCATTGAAAGACGTGTTTTCCATATCCTATTGTGTCATCTCTCACTTTTTTCCTTTTCGAGTAAACAGTATTGAAAAAATTTCATTACATAAAATTACAATTACAATTACATAAAATTACCCAAAAAACACTGTACTCAGTGTAATGTATAGTTCGATAATAATTTGTACATGTAAAATAACTTTTTTGTGTTAAATTACAAACATATTGACATTCTATTAGTATTATAACTCGCAGATAACTTTTTATCTTATCTAGGAATTTTTTGAATCCACCTCTGCCTTAGGGCCCTTGATCGGAATTGATGGGATGGTCCCTTGCTTGCTTCCGGAAAGTAAATTAGTTTATTGNCATCTTATCTAGGAATTTTTGCTGATATTTTTGAATCCGCATCTGCCTTAGGGTCCTTGATCGGAATTGATGGGATGGTCCCTTGCTTGCTTCCGGAAAGTAAATTAGTTTATTGTCCTCCACGTGGTCATACGCAGTTTGTACTGTTTTTTTTTTTGTCAATAAATTTACTATTTACTATTACTACATCAAGAAAGGAAGCTACTTGACTCATTTATTTGAAAAGGAAGTAACTTGACGACTTCAATCCTAACAAGTGACAACTTAGACAAGTTTTAAGTAATGAACAATATTCGTGGAGAATAGTATGCGAATTACATAATACTCCATTGCAAATTATCATGTACTATTCATATTATTTTACTGTTGTCCTGTTTACACTGCAAATGCTAAATATGAGACAGAGTGAAACTTTCCTTTAACTACTATATGTCACACTATAATAAAAAAAATAGTCCTGGTAAACTTTATTTATTAAATCAGAAAATTTAACAAACTAATATTCTAGAGATAAATTAATTGCCTGTGTGCAGGTTTAGTACAAAAAAAGTTACATACCAGAACTTACTTAATAAAAAGTAAAACTCACTAACAGTAATCATATATATTGTTACTCATGTAATCATTAACAATTGTATCACTGAAGGCTTTTAGCCAGTTTAAACAGACACAAGTGGTGTTTTAACAATTATACAAATTTAAAGTAGTAACAATAACACACAAATAATGTATACAACTACCTAAACATTGGTCCTAATCCATTTCTGTAATTTATTTTTCATAGTTATTTTCTTATAAGTTAAAATATTTAGATTTGGCAATGAATTAAATAATCTAATAGCTATTAACTTTATTTCAGACTTATTGTTTTAGCAAACTTGGGAATTAGTATACTTTTATTTCTTGTTACATGGCAATTTTGAGGAGTATTTAACGAGAATGCGACGGAGGGAGACTGCAGTATGTATGTGTGGAAAAGGAATAGAAAATAGCGAACACATTGTCTGGGAGTGTGAGATATATGGTCAGGAAAGAAGTAGACATCTTCAGTTTTTAAAAGAAGAAGGAATATTTTTGCCTAAGGAAAAGAAGTTACTGATTGCAACAAACAAAAGATATTGTCAGTACGTCATTTACGNCAACTACCTAAACATTGGTCCTAATCCATTTCTGTAATTTATTCTTCATAGTTATTTTCTTATAAGTTAAAATATTTAGATTGGCAATGAATTAAATAATCTAATAGCTATTAACTTTATTTCAGACTTATTGTTTTAGCAGACTTGGGAATTAGTATACTTTTATTTCTTGTTTCATGGCAATTTTGACGAGTATTTAACGAGAATGCGACGGAGGGAGACTGCAGTATGTATGTGTGGAAAAGGAATAGAAAATAGCGAACACATTGTCTGGGAGTGTGAGATATATGGTCAGGAAAGAAGTAGACATCTTCAGTTTTTAAAAGAAGAAGGAATATTTTTGCCTAAGGAAAAGAAGTTACTGATTGCAACAAACAAAAGATATTGTCAGTACGTCATTTACGTGGTTCAAGTGGGACAAATCAGAGATGTTCTTAAAAAAGACAAGTAAAGATGCAAAATGTAGATGAGCGATTCCTTGACGAAAGACGATACCAGATAAAATAAGTCGTGATAATATCATACACGACAGCTTAGAGATGTATGAAGATGATGGAAAAAACTTCAACGAGCAAAGAGTCTTGCAATGGCAAGCGTTTACACAAGTCCGTAAACACGGATACCAAAACCAATGAAAAAAATATTTCATGTGTCTTATTAAGGAACTCTTCTCTTAGATCTTTGTAATGATAAAAGTAGACATTCATATTATTATACTGAATGTTTGTTACATTCAATTATTCGCACGGGTTGACCTAGTATAATTATAATACTATTTTTACCGAAGAAAAAATTACCGACGCGAACGTTCCTCACACAACTCTAGTACATTCCCCTCCAGCCTTCCTTCTCCATGCGCTCCGCACCCAGGCTCGTTGCATCGCCACTACTTGACTGCGTGACCTCTGACCCTTTGATGGCCCTCCATCAACCCCGAGGAAAGGAAAAAAACCTGGCGGCACGCAAGAGTGAGTCACACAGGACTCGCGGCTGCGAAGCAAGAGCCGTTCTTGACGCCCACTGCAGCGACAGGTGTTGCAGCTCACACGATTGCTGGACGTGGAAGTATTCTGCGGTCTTAATTGTCTTCTACCCGAACGTAAGGATTCGGTATTATTATTTCCAAACGACAGTAGAGGTGGTCAAATAAACAAAAGAAAATGTTGATCGGGTCGGTTCGGGTTGTGATTGGAAAACCGATCGGTATTTTTGAAACTACGTCGTTGGAGATTTTACCTAAAACGACGTCACTTAAATAAAGAGATCGGTTTTAAGTGAACTTCCAGTTTTTGGAATAACACCCGACACAAACAGAACCGGTCCGACTCGATCAAAACCGGTCAGTTTTGGTCGGGCTCACCCCCAGACGATAGCTTATAAGCACTATGAAAAAGAAAGCATTATCACAATACATTCTGAGTAATAGATTTCTAACGGTTAGTACTAGTTAAGAAGCTGTTCTTTTATTATCTAATGGAAATAAAATTATGTGAATATGATAAAAAGAAACTAACTATTCTTGTTCTTATTTAAGAGGTGCGCATCTCATTATTTAACCTTGAGATGCAGAAATCTCCCTTAAATTCACCATTGCCTAAGGACCCCAGATGGGAATTGATGGGATGTTCACCTGGTTGCTTCTCGAGAACAAGATAAATTCCTCGTCGTAGTCATACGCAGTTTTTAACTACTTTATAGACAAAAAATTATTTATTTATCCGGTTTACGATGATACTTTCATTTTCTGGCTAATAAACGAATGTTAACTTACAATTTGCTGATCAAGAGAGGCAGAGAAGGAGACATCCGTGTAGTATATTTTTATTGTAGTATATTCACGTACTTTATTTCACTCGTACGATAACCCAAGATTTGATTTTTCAGTAAATTTAATTTGTTCAAAATCAGGGTTTCATAATTGGTTAATTGCAGAATTATAATTTGAAGGTTTAACACGGCACGTAGTTATAATCTTAAATCCCGAAAGAGAATTCAAATTACTTAAAAACAAAACGGATTATCGACGAAGATGGTCCTGAGAAATTCGCAAAGGTGAATGGAGACGACATAAGTTTCTCGGTTCAAGGTCTGTGCTGCATTGATCACGAGAAATTCACAGTCTCAAGTTCATGAACCCGTTACTAATGAAAAAGTCGGCTTACTCAATATCGGACGCTCTAATACAGTACCGTTTTTATCCTTACTAAATAAAACCTCCTGACACTCATTAGTCCCAAGATGATTATAGTGTTGGTTGTTTCTCTACATGGCGTGGGATATGACGCACAAGAACTGTAGACAAAATAGAGTTTAAATCGTTTTTTTAAGAATAGCATTTATAGGTCAAGTATAGTACCTTGAAATCAAATACGATATCAAAATCATTCTACCAAAAAAACTGAACATGAATTTTAACAAAGAAAATCTGTGAATAAACGGTAGGAATTCAAAATGCCGGTCCTGTATCACTTTTCGTTTCAATGAAAAAACAATTCAATTACAGCGAACTAACCCACTAACGAGAAGTTATAAGATTTCATACGTGCTGGAAAGTATGCCTCAAGAAAAAAGAAATTTGTATGTGCACAGAATTGCGTGAGTTTAAATAAATGTTTGATATCGATCGACGCCAAGTCGCCGGGGTTTTTCTTTCATTGCATTCTCCCAAGCTGTTTTACGGGGTTCACTTAGTTCAGTAAGTTCTAAACTGAGTTTCGTTTGCGTTGTATTTTACTTATGATTGCGTTTAGTCTGTTTCCTCCCTTCCTTGTCTCTCATTTACTGATTTTCTTATTATTTTGTATTTATTTTTTTTAGTTTATTTTATGTACCACTTTTTGTTAGTATATTTCTACATATTTGCTTTTATGGTTTATATTTCATTTATTTCCTTTGTTTCAACACAATGCAATGTCCTAACTTACACCGATTGACAAGCTGATAAGTGGCAATAAATTCTACACTTTTTTTCGTCAAACTAGCAATTAATGACATAACAACAATTTAAAACCAGTTAAAATAAGTGAAAACATCATCTGGCGAATTATTCAGGGCATGATAAATTGAAAGACGTTTCTATGTTGCTCATTTTTTTATTATTGGTGTTAAAAAGCTTTTTCGGCTGCATAGTAACCATCGTCAGTAACATACACTGAGTGTTGAGGAATATTTTTGGCGAATGCCTCAACACTCAGTGTATGTTACTGACGATGGTTGCTATGCAGCCGAAAAAGCTTTTTAACACCAATAATAAAAAAATGAGCAACATAGAAACGTCTTTCAATTTATCATGCTTTGATAATGTTGCTAAAGCACCACAATTACCAAGAATTATTCAGGTTTTCAAGAAACCAAATGGAATAACCATCGACCAATAACCATCGACCTTTGTGGATACGCGGAATAGTGATTTGGTTTGTCTGCTTTTCTTTTCTAAACTAATCTCCAGCGATTTCAAATTTTTGACGATAACTATGTCACGAAATACAAACTTAAACATTGTGTAATAATTTGTAAAAATAATCTGCTGTTAAAGAACAGATTTATCCACTTTGTTCCCAAACCTTTCACTTATATTCGCGTTTATCTTAATATTCAATACAAATATTTTAAGATATATTATCATTATTATTTTACAAAGTAATGAGTGAGGTAATCTACTTCATATTATGCTTCGCGTGGCAATAACCAACCGGGTGTATGAAGCAAGGTCAGTGCAGATCAGTACGGTATATTACCTATAAATGAAGGATCCTAATTAATTCTATGATCGATATTTATAGCCGCAAAGAGGAAAGTCTACATTATCCGACATTTATGTACATAATTTTCCCAAACGTTCGAAATTTCAGAGAACGTAAAAGTAGAATATTAATCAGTATTCGAATTCGTTAACATTCTTAAGTATGTTCCATTTACTCTTCTTTACCTTAACTACTTTTCCCTATTCGTTAGGGGTCGGAGTATTAGCTCCTTTTCCCTAATCTTTAGGGATCGGAGATGGGGATGATATGATGCCTCTTACTTAATGCCGGATGCCCTTCCTGCCGCACCTCCTCGGGGCGGGAGACTCATGAATGACATGGAGATGAATGATGAAGAGTGAATGTTGTGGTGGAATGATAGGGTGGAATGACGGGAGAACCCCGAGAAATTCTACTTGGATCGGACCGGGTTTGAACCCGCGTCCCCAGAGGTACAAGGCGAATTAGGCACTGCGCCACGGGTCACCGTAAGTATGTTCCATTTATTTCGCTGTCAAATCCAGAATAAAGCAGACGAAAATGTCACTGAAACAAATTTTTAATTATTTTCTCCTGTGCAAATAAAAAGAGAACAAAAACAAGAAGAAATAGTGAAGATGGAAGCAGAGTTGTTTAAAAGAAGAGTACACAGAGACGCTTTGTGTAGGCCGTGGGCAAAGCGTCATTCAGGCTTAGCGAACCACCACATCCACTTCTTGGCAACTGGCAACGTTTACATCGTAAGCTCTTTAAGTTTTAGTGTCGCTCCAAACCGAAATAAAAGAACTCTAATTCATTTAAGAAACCAATAATAACCTCCTTTTATTTGCTAACAATAATTATGAATCGTAAAAGAATTTATTGATTTTAATTAAAATTAAAACCGTCTTGTGCTTTATCACGCCATTGTTGTAGTATTTCAGAATATCTGACAACAATTTCAAAACTATTTTCCGGCATTCTCATATTGGTCTTATTATTCATATAAATTTAGTTGTATATGTACTCAACATTAGCACGGTTGCGTACATTAATTCTATAACCCCATCCTGGTCCGGGTTTTTCTCCGCTTTTCCTTCGGGTAGAGGCGAAATTTTTATAAAGACTCGCTAGACTCTTACCTAGAGGCGGCATCTATTGAAATATGTATTTGCGAATCTAGTGTTATTTAATTGTTACGATTTATCAACAATACTTTCCGAATGGTCTATAGTTTGATAATAATAGGTACTGGTGAAATTACTTTCTTGTATATTATTTAATACAAATTTGTTGGTATTATATAATAATATAACACATGCCATTTTATTTTTAGGAGTGTGTTGAAATGTTAAATCTGCCTCTGTCTGAGGGCTCTTGATCCGAATTGATGAGATGGTACATTACTTGCTTCCGGAGAGTAGATTAGTTTATTGTCCGCCACGTGGTCATACGCAGTTTCTAACTGGTTTTTTGACAATGAAGTTTATTTATAGTTATTTTGAAGTTCATAACATAACATTTTTTATTATGTAAAGGACAAAAGGTTTGTTCACCCACTTTCTCAAGATTTTGTTAACAATATTAAAGATGAAAAAAAATTCCTGAACGCTCTTTCAATCAACATTTGTATTTAAAAAACTTGGTGGCTAAAAATACCAAGTTGTGAGAGTAAAAATACCTAAACTCACCTGAGTGAAGATGGAAAAAACATTAATTAGTATTTTGTGGAAGTAATATTGAACAAAAACCCAACTTCACATATCAAATGAAAAACAGAAATTACATTCGAGACATTTATAAAAGTGATCCTGATTGGTTCTGATCGCGAGTCTGAAATACACCTTATTCGAGTTACTCGGAGTGAAAATCTAATTTGTGTGCGGTGTATTTCATAATGAACTCAAGCCCACATTACGTACTTTACACCAGGAAGTATAATGGAATATCCTGGCACATTCCAATTCACTATAAATTCCAATCCAAGGCAGAGGAAGTGAGGAGCATGTTTTCTGGGACTGTGAAAAGTATGGTAAATAAAGGGCATGATATTTAAAGTGATTGAATGAAGAATAAATTTATTGTCAAAAAAAAAACAGTACAAACTGCGCATTACCCAGTGGAGGACAACAAACTAATTTACTCTCCGGAAGCAAGCAAGGGACCATCCCATCAATTCCGATCAAGGGCCCTAAGGCAGAGGCGGATTCAAAAATTTCAGCAAAAATTCCTACATAAGATAAAAAGTTAGCTGCGAGTTATAATACTAAAGAATGTCAATATGTTTGTAATTTAACACAATTTACATGTACAAATTATTATCGAACTATAGATTATTCTGAGCATAGTGTTTAGGAATTGAAATAACACTAAATTCACAATTTATTATTACAATAAACATGCCCCTAGACAAAGTCTAGAGAACCTGTATAAGAAATCCGCCTCTACCCGAAGGAAAACCGGAGAAAAACCCGGGCCAGGATGGTGACAAAAAGAAGGAATGTGACAAAAACAAAAAGGAAGAATTAGTGAAAACAAAGATTTTCAAGACTACAAAGAATCAAAAGTATGTATTATAAGAAGCATATTGAAGAAAGAACTAGAAAAGAGTAGTATGTCAAGAATGTAAACTGAGGGAAAAAGAGGAAAGAAGAAAGAATAATCAGAAGAATGAGACGATACGCATTATGAGACATAAAATGGGACAACAAATTGAAATACATAAGGACAGCAAAGACAGGATACTACATTATGCATATTGTAATATAGTAAAAGGAGGACGAAAAAGGAATTAAGGAGCTCTGCAATGACCTTGTTGGAGGCAGAGTGGTCATAATGACTAATGGCCAATTAAAATGAAAAAAAATGGTAAATCCCAATCATAATTTCCAAAACTACTGGTTTTGAGAGCAATATTTGATTTCAAATATATATGGCAAAAATCCTGTTTACTGAAAAATTATATACTCTCAAATCAAGCCACAGTGGATTAATGTTCCGTTGTCAATAAGCGGCCCTAGATCAAATCTGCAGGGGGAACTATGATGTTCCCGGTCAATTTTGACGATAGTTTATTTGTGTATTTACTCCTTCAGGTGAATATGCACAGATTCCCTTCAAAAGAACGTGAGTCACACACAATAATTAATCTAACTAATCCGTTTCTTGATAAATTCGTTAAGAAAGTTGTAGATCGGGATACAGAATAAGTAAGATCGTTATAGGATTTATTTTCCCTCGTCGTCAGTAATCATTTACGGATGAATTTCACAAATACCACCGCCGGGGTGAATCTTTTTATGTTGCCTTGTATCACATTTTTGTCAGATAACAAAATTATCTCCGAAAAAATAAGTTCTACAATAGGTGCTTCATGTCGCAATTTTGATAGTAAATAAAAAGTAATGTATATCATTTTAGTCCAGACCCAATTTACACAGATCCAAAAACAACATTTTCCCTATTCATTTCATGTGTTGTTGAAAAATATAAAAAAATGCCCAATATTCTCGTTCATAACAAAATCTAGGAAATAATTAGCATGTTTCAAGGTAAGATAACCTTTCCGGCGTAAGTACCAAACATGCCAAAGATATGTTTTCAGGTGACTTGGGTTGGCAAAATATTTCGTTAGTGAAACACAAGTTGTGACGACTGGAGCAGTATCGGACAAAGCGTGCCGCACAGACGGACGGAGCCGTCGAGGCTAGAAGTGTATCGGATGAACGGCGACTGTTCGCTCTCCTCGTCAACAGTATCGAATAACGACGCTGTGGGCCCCGAGTCTTAGTCTCTCATTGCTGGAGGCACTCAGGACACGGATCAGGGGTTCGTATACGCTACTCTTCACAGGTTGGATCATGGGAACGAGTTAGAACTGTTCGTATTTCACAACAGAAGCACTTCATTAAATCCTTCTTGTAGTAGTTACACTATGTCATCAAAAATAGATGGTTGTTAAAATTATCTTAAAAACAATACGGTATGATATGTTATGGTACGATATGTTATGGTATGCTATGTTATGGTATGCTATGTTATGGTATGCTATGTTATGGTATGCTATGTTATGGTATGCTATGTTATGGTNAAATTGTTGTAGATGGTTGTTAAAATTATCTTAAAAACAATACGGTATGATATGTTATGGTATGCTATGTTATGGTATGCTATGTTATGGTATGCTATGTTATGGTATGCTATGTTATGGTATGCTATGTTATGGTATGCTATGTTATGGTATGATATGTTATGGTATGATATGTTATGGTATGATATGTTATGGTATGATATGTTATGGTATGATATGTTATGGTATGATATGTTATGGTATGATATGTTATGGTATGATATGTTATGGTATGATATGTTATGGTATGATATGTTATGGTATGATATGTTATGGTATGATATGTTATGGTATGATATGTTATGGTATGATATGTTATGGTATGATATGTTATGGTATGATATGTTATGGTATGATATGTTATGGTATGATATGTTATGGTATGATATGTTATGGTATGATATGTTATGGTATGATATGTTATGGTATGATATGTTATGGTATGATATGTTATGGTATGATATGTTATGGTATGATATGTTATGGTATGATATGTTATGGTATGATATGTTATGGTATGATATGTTATGGTATGATATGTTATGGTATGATATGTTATGGTATGATATGTTATGATATGATATGTTATGGTATGATATGTTATGGTATGATATGTTATGGTATAATATGTTATGGTATGATAAGGTATGGTATGACACGGTATGACACTATGATATGGCATGAACCTATCCATTTGTTCGGAAATTCCTTATAAAGAACCAATTTCTTTAAATTGCTTATACCATCGTTTAATGCTATTCTCACATGGAAAGTCTTTACCAAACTGTCACCACAAGTTCCTTTGAATGGTAACTACACTTTTATTGAAACCGGGAAACCGCAATGCACTTGGGTTTTTTCTTAAAGAACACAAATGCACTGATTGAGAGAGCGACATACTAGCATACAATCTGGTCTGTATACTCGTATCAAACAATAATGGATTAGTGAAGTATAAGAAACTTGAAGAACTGTGGAAGAGTTTACAGAAAGAAACATTTTATTTCGTCAATTACTTTGTATGTTACTGTTTCCTTTAAATCATTCACCTTCTGCGTGATCCTGTATCACTTCTCGCCCTCCTTCTTCTCTCATTTCTTCTCTCCTTTCTTTTCTCTCTCTCTGTCTACTTTCTTTTCTCTCTCTCTGTCTACTTTCTTTTCTCTCTCTCTGTCTACTTTCTTTTCTCTCTCTGTGT
>NNCF01126114.1:37283-157739 GCA_002313205.1 Laupala kohalensis
TTTTTCTCTCTTTCTCGCCTTTTTTCTCTCTTTCTCGCCTTTTTTCTCTCTTTCTCGCCTTTTTTCTCTCTTTCTCGCCTTTTTCTCTCTTTCTCGCCTTTCTTCTCTCTTTCTCGCCTTTCTTCTTTCTTCTCTCCTTTCTTCTCTCTTCTCTTTTCTTCTCCCTTCCCTACTTTCTTCTCCCTTCTCTACTTTCTTCTCTCCTTTCTTCTCTCTTCCTCTTTCCTTCCTTCTTCCTCTCTCTTTCTAATGTTCTTTCTTCCTCTCTCTTTCTAATGTTCTTTCTTCCTCTCTCTTTCTAATGTTCTTTCTTCCTCTCTCTTTCCTTCTCCCTTCAAAATTCAAGCGAAGAACTAAGAAATGATACGATATAACCTTGGATTTCAATTATTTTATCGCAAGAAAATATGAAATGATAATGTTCAGACACTCAATGATGTTATAAAAATGTAGAAAAATTGAGATCCAAGTCCCATATTTATCAACAACTTATTTACTCATCTTAATATTTATATTTTCTCGACAATTAACCACGTCTTTGTTCTTTTAACTTCACTTTACATACAAATTATTATACTCATACTAATATCATAGTCCTACAACAATCGGACAAGTTAAACAGATGTTAAATAACCAGAGACCGTGACCTTAGCCGCACATTTCAACACACGTATTTGGATTACAAGTGAATATTAGTTACAAAAGAGGACTAGATATTTGCTCCTACTCCTCTTGGATACAAATTACTTCACAAGCACATTCGTGGTTAACCAAACAAATGAATTCGGTGCACTATGAATTTAATTGAATAAATAAACATATTTTATCATAGTTGAGATTTTTTCTATTGGCATTCAAAACCTTTTTCCGTATTTATCATTTATAAAGCGAAAGGTTTCTCGTATTAAAAACAATATCGCTTCGTTTCATTTAAGACACAAAAATACATGGTTAGACTTGCTCTAAATCTCGCCAGAAATAAAGTCATTAACTACGTATAATTTTAATAATTATTGCTAGCAAATAACTTTCAATGGGAAAAAGGTAAATTTCTTACTCAGGATGGTTCAACAATAGTTCAATGAGTAGTAGAATTAATAAATATTCCTTTGAGCAAGTACTTTATACGAGTAGAGCGGGAAGAAGGGATTTGAGAGCAATTCGAAGTCATTAAGCCAAGTTCTATTTGAATGGCTCGAAATAACAAAGAATAGAGCATGAAAGAAATAATATACGAAAGAGGCTTATGTATTTGACCTCTCTCTCTTCTTCAAACTCATACCAAAATAAACATCTCTCAATTGAAATTTTGAATTGAAGGGGGTATTCCTAGATCAACATCAAATGAGAATTGAAAGTCCAAAAACGACCGTTTCAAATCGACGTTTCCTTTGATAAGGTTACATGCGCAGATGATTTAATTAAATGTAATCATCACACAGATTTCGCACGATTCCATATTTTGCTCATGCACAAGCATTTAAAGATATGTTAATGAAGTATTGATGCGAAATGTATTCTATTTCAGGCATACGCGCAGTGTAGAATGGAACCAATGTATTCAATGAGATTAGAAGATAAGCCTCGTGTTTCGACACCACTTCAATGAATGTCACTTTCTAAAATATGTACTTCTTAATTACGTCACATTAAACATGTCATCTATTTTAGAATGAAAATGTAGAATCAAAAACTTTGTGAGTGCATTAATCATTAGTCCCCGTTAGTATTTCGTACTTCGCGATTTATTTTTTCCTATTTACCTAGTGGCGTGTCCCCAAGCAAAACAGGACATGCCTCCGCCAAATACTGAAACTATCATCACCTCCTCCATCCCAGATTTAAAATTCCTTACCCCTTAGAAGTAAAAAAAAAGTCAATTTGATCGCTCATACTATTTCAACATATCTCAATGCATAACGTGACTTTGTCAGTGTTTTGTTCATAAATAATTTTGTGAAAATAGCCGTCATGACTGCGTATGTCCACGTGGAAGACAACAAACATTTACTCTCAGGAAGCAAGGAAGGGACCATCATATCAATTCTGATCAATCATATATTTAACAACTTACTTTCATCTCTTCCACCAAGAAAGAGTAGAAATTGGGAATAAGTAATGTTGTGTTATCGGGGAGCATATGATGTAGTTTGACCGTCGCGACTCTGGTGTAGATGACGGAAATTCCAGCTGACAACTTGACAGTAGAATCAAACCCTTCTGATGCAGATACAGAGCCAAGACGCAATCGCTGTCTTTTAGTTCATTTTATAAATAAATAAGCAAAATTTATTGTCAAAAAAGCAGTACAAACTGAGTATGGCCACGTGGGGAGTAATAAACTAAGTTACTCTCCGTAAAAAAGCAAGGGACCATCCCATCAATTCCGATCAAGGGCCCATGTTTACTTTTGGAAGAAATGCATTAAAGAGGAACATGCAGAAAAAAGTAAATACTGTTTTACAGACTTCAAAATGACAAAATAAAATTATTCTAAATTTTCTGGAAAAGGGAATTATTTTGTATGAGATACCTCAATACGCAATACCTATTTTTTCCGTTTCCGAAATTTTGTTCGCACAGGCAAGTCTGTGGTCTTGCCTGTGCAGAAATTCACTTTACTAATAATGCTTCAAATTACTTGTGTCAGAATTCTATTAATATGATTATTTTAATTACATTCCTTCATAAGCAATGAAAATATAAAAGATCAATTTTTTAATAGTAATTTCAATGTAAATAAATTAACCCTAAATGTAAATTGAACATTCATAAAGGTTCTTTCGTGAAATTTTACAATCCTTTTCTCTGAAATGCAGGAAACAAATATTTATTTATTGAAGAGGAAAGTGGGTAAAAGACATGAAAGAAAACTTGTCTATAAAAAAGTAAATAAAAAACTAAACAAGACAAAAAATTAAATTATTTAGAAACGCATTAAAATTGTATTACTCGCTTGTTTAAATAAAGTTTACTAGCGAAATTATAAATGTTAGATGTTTAAACGTTAGTGGAAAAAATTAACATAATTTTTCTTTTTTTAAGTTGAAGGGACTGGGGGTTAAACTACTATTGGAGATGCGGAACCTTTCTTCGGAAATTTTCCAGGATATTATTTGTTTTGCAAATATTTCATTCAATTAAATTTAAAATGTACCTAGACCAAGAATCCATTTTGAAATTTTCATTCTGATGAATAATCTCATACTTCGATCACCTTTTTATAGTCTAATTAAATATGTTAAATACATTGTCTGGACTGTAATATGAGAACGAATACAGTAAAAGTAATTCGTGCGTCCTGTTATCAATATTATGTTTCCCACCTTTTATGTCCTACGAAAGCAGAAGAGCACAAACGACTTGGAAACTAATAGAATATCATTAGACCAAAAATCATGAAATCACGGAATAAACAAAAGGGAAGGTGTCGTGTTTCAAATATAAAGTGCGCTTAAAAAAGGAATACAAGAAGGTGGTACGTACTCAAATTACCATCACGAGTGCATTGAACATAAAAAGGTCACACGAATCATGCGCAGAAAGAGTGCACTGCATCACATCACTTTCACCAAGCAGAAATCGAACACGCGCAATTCCGAAATTCTGCAGTTCTGACAGCAACATCTCATTACCTAACCAAAGATATACATTTTTCAAGGTCTCCACACAGTCACTACCCCTCAAACCGAATTGAGGGACACTATACTGTAAGTAATATCTTGTATCTATGTTCATTAATATCAGTATGATGATATCTACAAGAGGAGACTTGTTTATCATGATTGTAATCATTTTATTATATGTTAATATGCAGTTGGCATTCCTCGCAATAAAAAGTACCCTATAAAATTAAATAATAGGCGTTTCTATTTCGTTTCTAAATTAAGCACGACTGATAACTAAAATTAGTTTTTTTTTGTAAAACGGCAGTATAAATTTTCATATGGAGATAACATGACCTTTATTATACAATAAATATGAACACTTCATTCAAACAAGTTAAATGTACTATCAATTAAATCTTCAAATAATGTAAGAATTTGTAATGTTCTCTGGATTTGCTGTCATCTCTATGATGTGTAATATTTCACCTCAATGGGTGTATGGTGTTATTCTTATTTTATTAAATTATTAACAATTTAAAATAAAGAGGTAATGGTTTCTGAACAACATGAAATAAATTTTCGTACCTTTTTTTTGATGACTTCTTGAAATATTAATCT
This sequence comes from Laupala kohalensis, assembly GCA_002313205.1. Lineage (NCBI taxonomy): Eukaryota > Metazoa > Arthropoda > Insecta > Orthoptera > Trigonidiidae > Laupala > Laupala kohalensis. The sequence goes on from NNCF01126114.1 coordinate 41,510, forward strand.
CCACGAAGAATTCCTCTTCAAACGGCAGAAAAAACTCCGAGGTCTGTCCCCCAAAGAACCGTCGATCCACACAACAGTGTACACTCACACACCTACCCGACGACGAGCAGGCTCATTCAACCAAGTCACAGCGGGACCGAGCTCAAACGTCAGTGTCTGCCAGGCCGCCTCGTCTGCGTGTCTGGCCACCAGAGCGGGCTGCCCGACGATCGCGCTGTCTAGTGGTCGGTTCGCGAAGCTTTCTTCACGCGCTGCGCTAGCCTCTCGCCAGGAGAGAGCAAATTCCCTAGATCAATACGTCTGATGATTCTGTTTCAATTGAATGCATCTCACACGCTGATTCTCTGTGCTCGGGTGAGAAGGACTAGTGAAGAGTGAGTTACAGAAAGCATAGTCGTAGTAGAAATCCTCCCCTGCTCAAAGAAAGTAAGTATTTTGATACGTTAGACGAGAGATGACAACTAAGAAGGGTGAGCTGTTGAGTCGCAACAGGTTGAATGGCAAGCAGTTCAATCTAGAGACTGACGAGACAAGGAACAGTTAATAGTGCAGTGACATAAATTTATGGGCAAGGCGAAGCAGTAATGTAATGCGGGCTCCAATACAAAATGAAATAATGCGCTGAGTCACGGAAGTCGCAGACTCGGTCATTGAAAAGAAGCTATTAAAAATAAACGTACACGGGTGATAAAACAGAGCTCCAGACAATAAACATTTGATTTTTTTAAATAGTGTTTTGGTGAATACCTTTTTGTACGTGCTTTTTCGTAATTCAATAGTGAATAACAATCACAGAATAAATCTACAATAAGTACTTAACAATTAATTTACAACCCTTTACACAAAAATTGTTACTTCAACAAATACAAATGAGTATGTGAAGCCCGCACATTTCAAAACTGTCGCCCTCCCGCCACTGGAAGAAGATATGGCGGCGTCCGTCTTGGCAGGTGTTGTGCTGGTTGCAGTGATCGCAGGCGAAATCCTTTCTATGGAGAATCAAAAGGCTAGTTTTACTTTTCCAGAATTTCCCTACAAAGAATCAATAAAAAACGTAAGCTTCCTCTCAACTTTCTCATCTTTTTAAAGGTTAAGATTCTATACAATTTTACTATTCATCTGAGATTTAATTTTGTGATTAATGTATTAATTAAATCCACTTTAATAAACAGGAAATGGTATTTAGAGAATACGAGTCTGCTTGTGAACAAAGTCCCTCATGCATCCACACAACAGGAATTGCTAGAGCGAGATGTCTCAGAGAGTGTGTGTCTCCTTCGTGCTATCAAGATATTTACCAGGCTGATCAGGTGAGATCAAATTCATTTTATTTTATTGTTAAGAATTCAATATACTTATTTCTTAATAGTCATCTCCCAAACCATAAATTTTAATTTAACTAAATTGGTGCAACTAGGTGTGGCTTTAATAATGTGTTATTGTTTTTACAGCTAGAAGAAGGAGAAATTGATGTTCGCCTAAATTCTTTCAAGGGATGTTTCATTCAGCGGGCAAGCCGACCTAGGCCTTGAGCCCTTTGTGATATTTTAATGATGAAAAGACTCAACAGTTTCAGTTTCTCCTTATAAGCGCAAGCAAATGATAAAATATGCCAATTTTTTAGACAGCATATCACATTTTGCATTCAGAAGAATACAAGAAAATTGTATTTTAATTGTGTGACAAGATCATTCAGTGAATTTTACCATTTTTAATCAATATTTGCCAGTTATAATGTGAGGCTCTGTAATATGGAGCAACAGTTAAAATTTGCAAACATTATACTGGAGTGAATTATGCTTCAGTTAAAATCAAAACAGAAAAGTAAATGGATTATTTCAAATGATTTCTAGAAATGAAATTTTAAAGTCTTATTTGAATTTGAAGTGCATCAGACTGATTAATATCCAGGCGTAACATATTTTATTGCCTAAAAATAGAAATACATTTTAACTACAAAAATTACAAGTATTTTACAAATTATGTCATTCATAAAACACAAAACAGATAAAATAAAATATGTAAATTTTAATATTTGTGAGCACAAAAAGCAAGTCATTTTAAATTTTTATGCTTTTAACTAACTCTAAGCAAGACATTCTAATATAACATCAGGCTGTGAATATTTATCTTCAAAATCAGTTTCAGATTAAGCACTCACTGTTATGAGAACTCTTCAGCATTTGATATTGTCTAGACAAGTAAGAAGAAAAACAATTAATTACTCAGGAGTAATTTTGACATGTTCAATTTGAATTATTTAGTGAAGTGAAATAAATGATATTAAATACATACAAGTATGATTGAATGTATAAGTGTTGTTGGAGACAATTTCATACAGAAGGAAGTTGGTTTGACCACAATCCAGAAGAAGGAATATCAAAATCATTCAGCATCTTTTTCAAATTTAAGCAAACATTATGGGACAAATTCACGTCCAGCAATAAAATCTATTAACAGAATATCATTTAAAATTAAATTTCTGAGTTTTACTAAGTCAAAGGTAAATTTACATGTGCAGTTTGTAACTGCTTTTTTGACAATAAAGTTTATTTTATGTTTATTTATTTATTCATATGGCAAACTTAAATAATTCAATTAGCACAAGAAAACTGTAATGAAACTATCATATTACAATGTATTTGAAGTAAGGAAATAAATATTTCAAATGAACAACTCACTCTTTCCATGACAACAAAAATAAGATTCTGAATCTCTTGATCCATTGTGCTAGTATTACTAATAAAAAAATTAGAAATTCGTTCTATAGTTTCAGTCAGTAAACTGGGACATGGGGCCCGGCATCTATTTTTCATTCGAACATTCAGTCTTTCAGTGTGTAATCTACAATAAAATTAAAATTTATAATGTGATATGGCAGTTTTACAAAGCTATTTATTTTCTTTGGTATACCTACCTGTTCCTCTCCAAATAATATTGCATCCACCAACAAATAAAAAATAGCAGTTCACAACTGACAAATGGTTTCTTAGCAGTAAAGAGCATTCTTAATACAATGTGAGTCCAAGGTTGTGTGGCAAGTTTACAATACAGATGTTTTACAGGGTGAACTTCATATGAATACATTAAAATGGAACCCATTGCTTTCAAACTATTAATAGATGCTTGATGAATATTCTGCACACACACAATAATAATTATACCAATGTTCTAATTTTTTCTTACGTAATTAAGTTTAGCCAAAAGGGAAGATTCTATACAAAAAATGAACTCACCTTACCACAAATATTTTGCAAATGACGAAACAATATTTCAAGGAATAATTCTGAAATGAATTCATTTTCAGGTGAAACTAAATGTATTAATGGATTGGGAAGCTGTGTTGTTAATACATCATACAAAAAATCTAGTGTGCTCACTAAAATTTCATAATCGTCTTGAATTAATAAATATAAAATATGTAATACATCAATATGAAGTGAGTGATTTCCCTGAAAATAAGATTGGTTTAAATAAGAGAAAGCAATGGAAAAAAAGGAGACTCAGAGTTTTTAAATTGCCATACCTTTTGTAAAGTGATAGGTGATTCTTGGAAAAATTTATTTACATATAGCAATAGTTGCAGGCAAGGTCGAATTAATTTCGTATTTGGATATCCAGAAGTGACATAAAGTAATTTCAAAAACTCCACTTCATCCGTGTAGCAAAGCAATACTAAACATGATTAAACATTTTTTTTTAGTATTATGTTAGTTAAAGCTTGTAATAGATGCAAGCAACCTTTATCATGAGAAACAAACCAAGATTTATGAAGTAAAATACTATGGGAACACATTTTCAACCAAGATTAATACAACTAACACTAGCTAAAATATATTTCAATATCATATTAAACAAATAATGTTATTTTGAAACATATCCCTTTATTTTGTTTCATTTGGGGTGCTTTCAGGACCAGTGTTCTTTCACTAACGTCACCAAGATTAAATTGAAATTTTCTTTCATGTGAGCTGTCTTTGTTCCTTTTTATTTAAAAAAAAATTATTTTAATCTGTATGCAACCATGGCACAGTTGTGTGCATTATCACTGTAGCCTCATCCAAGCCACATTTTTCTCTGGTTTTCCTTCAGGTAGAGGCAAATTTATACATAGCCGGGAATGTCATTATACTTTTTTATTTACTTACCTTGAATTATTATTGCATTCAAAAACTACGACATACATTGGAAATAATAAATGGTTAACAGCACATATTAGATAAATAACTTCTTTTAATAACATTAAATTTGCTACTGCTCTTGGGCTCCTCCAAGAATTGATGGGATATCTTGGAGTACAGTTTACTGCCCCCTTCATGGTCATATGATGTTTGCAACAGCTTTTTTGACAATAAAGTTTCATTTTTTTAAATTTATTTATTTATAACAACTAAGAGATGATCAACAATACCTCTCAAATCCTTTCTCTCCATTGCCATCAATAAATTCAGCAAACCAATTTGAACCACAGGACCTCTCAGAGTAATAGATTCATTTCTTTCCTCAAAAACTCCCAACACTTTCATCACATTCTTTGCACACAGTAGAAGAGATTTTGAATTTCGATCTGTTGGGATTGATGTACAAATTGCTTGCATGAAAGAAGTAATATTGTGTCCTTCATGCAAAAAACAATTAAAAACTGCAGGTCAGAGCATTGAAAAGAGTTCAAAAGAGATATATTATCCATTGCGTGTATAATTAATAGATGTAAATTCAACCAAAATAAGCAGACAAAAATCCTCCACAAAATGTCAATGTAACTAACAAATTTTGAACACAATATTTTGTGTGTGTGTGTATGTGTGTGTTCAACATATATTAATTAAGGTATTATATCTGTCAGAACAACTAGGATTAAGTATCCCAAAAAAATGTTTCCAATGACAGTATGAACAATTCCCTATCCAGTGGCGATTAATTTTCATACCCCTAAGGCCCAAAATTTTGAATTATTTGACTTTAAATTACTATGGGCTTTCACAGAGAAACTTTTGCGAGCTTATGTTTTTTTGGCATTGTGGCAAAAGTACCGGCCTAGCATAGAGGAAAAAAACTACAAATGGAAATAAGAACACAATGATGTTAAGATTTTCATACCTCACAGGTCATTTACAAGAATAATTCCCAAAAAACTTTTGAAAATACAGTTCTAACAGAAATGGTAGCAACATCACATAACTGAAAACAATGCGACCTATGTCAAAAAAAGTCAAACAACAAACTAAATTAAGTTTTAAAATCAAAAAATAATTGTGCTTGTCCAATAGTCAAAAACAGTACAGTGTATTATTAATTAATTAGATTTTCTTTGGTGAATATTTTCAAGTTTCGTGAACAGTTGGTCACTTGACTTCAGTCAATGCAGATGTAATACACTAAACTGACATTTTTGTGAAGGATTTTTGTCTGCTTATTTTGGTCGAACTTAAATTTATTTATCCAAAAGAGAGCCTGCACCTGTTATCTTTGAGTTTTCTGAATAATATTCCTCCAGAACAATTGGTAATGTATCCCATAAAAGAGAGAGAACACTCTTGTAGGATTGTCCATTTTGAATAACTATTGCTTTACTCAAAATAATTGCTGCATGGGATGCTACTTCTTTTTCTCTATATTTAACAATATCCTTAAAAAAGAAATTATAGTTTCTTCATTCATGTCAGGAAGTTTTCATGCTAAAGTTTAAATAATTCAAAACAATAAACATATACATTCAATTTGAATCATCCAAAGAAACTTTACCAGTAATCGAAATAAAACATCTTCATTAGTAAATGCCATCTTTAAAATAATATCATCATAGTTTCCATCACACTCTTTCTGCAGCCACATGTGTAACTAAACAAAAGAAACAAACAACATTCCAATACATACATAAAATTACAATAAAAGTAAAACTCAACTGAGATCGAGGAATAAAAAGTGAAAATATGGTGGGTCTTTTGCACACATCAGAATACTTCACAGAAGGACATGAATGTAATTTGGAATACGATTACAACAATAAAATAGCCAAAATTGAGACACCATAACTAAGCAAAAAGAAAACACCTTCAAAATGTAAGAAAAGGAAAATACTTTTCATAAAATTTATTTACAAACTTGACTTCAAAAATGAAAGCTAGTAGGTAAAAAATTCAAAGATGTAGATATTATTTTGGCCTCTCATAATAAAGTAAACCAAACTTTTTAATGTACACACATTACATATTAAGAAATGAAAATGTAATTTTAACCAATAAATTTATTTCAAGCTCTTATCTCTCCTATCAATACAATCATGTACATTCTTAAATTCTTCATCATGTGGATAGAATTTACAATGAATTCTTCCTAAATTAATTTAAACCTACAAAGATTTCACCAACTTTATTGTTTTTGAGGGATATTTATCCTTATATTCAAATGAAATAACCTGAATCTACATTCTGAAGGCAAATTTTCAGTCAACTTCTGCTGATGCTCACTACTTCTTCTGTAACTGACTCCGTTTTTATATTTAATCCTGGCACCAATTATTTAACAATGGAGATTTTCTAAAGTATAAATTCAGGAAAATTAAATGACAAAAAAATTATAGTATACATCAGCGCTGTCCAACTAACCCACAGGCCGTGAAACCTTTTTTATGGCCCACGAGTTCTAGCACATATTACATCAAATTTTTCATCAAACGTGGGAGAACAACTTTGTGTTATAGGCCGTCAATTAATATGTGACTGGTGAGAGTATGGTGAGAGACCATAGAAAATTGTATTTGGAGTTACACCATGATACTGTATGAAAGCATTTTAATACTTTTTAAAGAAAGAAATATACTATATAATTTTTCCAGCTTGAAATAATATAAATTTGTTGATGAGAGTCAAAATGTTGTGGTAAAAATAAATAAATATGAAAAAATAAAAAAATTGGTTTTATTCGTCTGGCACCATTTTGCCAAACTCCACCTCGTGGTGACCCGCTCGCTCGAAGGTTAATAGAATATGGCTCACAGGCTAAGAGAAGTTGAATAGCGCTGATTTAGATATTTATTTTGAAAATTTGGAATTTACTAATACACAAAATATTTCAAAATCAAGATAATTTTCACGTAATGTAATATTTTTCAGATTTGCCCAATTTCAACAGTTTTCAAAAAGATAATTACTAAAGATAATTTGTCTCAAATGTTTCTCGCAAGTTCACCCCAGGGACTTTCACAGTAATAAAAACCTAAAATATCTTAAACAAAGTAGATAAAGTAATGTTATTCATGATTTTAATCGATGAGAATCCAACTATTACAAGAACTGTATAAAAGTAAACAGAGTAAAAGCTCAACTAAAAATGTCCTCATCTTTTCTTCTTCCAATCCACAAACTTGAAATATCCTTACAAACTTTCTCTTTCAGTATTTATCTTTACCTTAAATCCCTCAGTAAGAGCAATATCATACACATCAAATTTTATCCAAGCTCTTTATGTACTTCAAATATAAAAAATACATACCACTTCATTTTGTAATTTTACTGGAATAGTGGGAGAGGAGAATGACCAAAATAGAATTGCTGGATGATGAGTATAGAGTTGATCACTAGGTACAGGTTCTAGCAAATGAATTAAAATATCACTCGATGTGAATATTAAATCTATTGAAAATGAAGAAGACTGACACAGAATTGCTTCCTGTAAAAATAGAACAGTACATTCAAATTCTTAATATAATGAGACTTTTATGATACCATCTAATAAAAATATAGAGTAGGTCTCTGTAACTATTACAACTAAAAAGAGTAAACTTAGGAGTATATGACTATTACTTCCAATATAATGAAGATATTTTATCCCCTTCATAGTTTGATAATCAAACTGTTGTTAAATTCTCAGTACTAAAACTCGTAGAAAACAGTTTTGAAAAGTTATTGACAAAATTTAAACATCGAGTCATATTACTCCTAGTTACATTTAAGTGTCCACTAAGACAGTAAGCAATAGGGAATAAAAAAGTATTCATAACAGGCAGAAATGTTGTCAAGACAATCTGTTTTAAAAATTAACTTTCAGATAAGTTTAACTAACATCATCATGTAACTTACAGCAAAGAGAAGCCACAAAGCTTTCAGTATTGGTTGAGGGCATTCACTAGATAAGTTTTCAAAGTAACATATCAAACAATCCAATTGAATTTCATGAGATGGTAATCTAAAATAATGAAAAAAAGTATTAGCTTATGAAAATGTTATGTGAGGGAAATAATAGTATTTATCTTACCTGGGAAGAAATAAACAATAAAAGTAGAAAAATATGAGAACAAAATGTTTGCCACTTTCACTACTTTCTTCAGTATTAAGAATGCTCAACCAATCATGAAAGTGTACAGGCAATGAACAAATGCCCTGCCTCAAATATGCCTTAAAATCGATATAACCAAGCCACTGATCTGTACTCAAAAGTTCTTCTGACAGTGACAAAAGAAATTCTATGCTAATATTATAAATGAGATAAGTAAATTTTTTGTGTTTCCTAGAAAAAACAATAAATATGTTTGTATGTTATACATGGAATACACTACATACTTAGATAACAATAAATTTACTATTGGAAAAGTAGTACAAACTGCATATCACCACATCGAGGACAAAAAACTAATTTACTCTCCAAAAGCAAGCAAGGGATCATCTTGTCAATTCAAATCAAGGGCCCTAAGAGGCGGATTTAATATCTCCTAAGATTAGATTAAAAATAGTTAGCTACATGTTGTAATATCAACAGAATACCAACAAATGTGTCTTTAAAAGAAGATAAAAAAGTGATTTCACGTATGTGTATTATTATCAAGTCTTTAAATTATACAGAAAATGTTGTTTATACATCATTACAATTCAAATTAATCTAAATTTGCAATTGATTAATTAATTAGATCAATAGATTAGTTAGAAAAATTATTTAGATCAACTTTGAAGTAGATTACCTTTCTCTTGTCCATTCAAGTATTGTAGGAATTAGAGCAGTAAATCCTCTTTTGGCTAAATATTCTGAAAAACTTATAACATCAAAATCATCAATCAAATATAAATATTTGATACACTGGAATAAAGTAAAGTATAATTCTGATGTTTCATTGTTCAGCTCCACTTTCTATAAAAATAAATTTTTCAATTAACATTTTACTGGCACTCACATAGGTACAAATATTGAACACATACGAAGGATAGGTTCCCATCCAATTCATTATTTCATTGTTGATTTTTAAGTAATTAAAATCATTATTTTTATGGATTGAAATACCATTGTTTAGATATAGTTTCACATACCACAACACTGGGTATCCATATATTCTCAACAAATGGGACCAAGAATGATAAAATTTTCTCTCTTATTTTTACATAGTCAATACTTTTTTGAAACAGATTTGAAGAAAGTGATAGATCACTTTCACAATTTATTACCAAGTCATTTTCTCCATCTAAGGTGTGGCAAAATCTACAGAAAGAGAAAACCCAAGTTTGAGTAAACAATCAAAATTAGGAAACTGTAGTATATAAAACTTATGTAAGATTATCCTTTTCACTGAACTGCAAAATGGCAGCACCAATCTTTATCATGAGGATTAAAATATTTGAACTCAATGTCTCAAAATCCTTTGAAGAAACCAATATATCTAAAGTTAAGAGGCTCTTTCTTGTTATCTCCCAAATATCTCCGAGAAAGTCACAATTTCTGAGAGCACAGTCATTTTGCGAAAAAATACTCAGAAATAGAAGACAGGAATTGATTATTATCTCATCATTAAATTCTTCTTTCTTTTTGAGAAGAGATGACACAAGATACAGCATTTGCTTTATATTTTCATCATTCCCAAAAAGTTGAGTAAGGTTTAGAGTGTTATGGGACCTGCAAAGAAAGTTTTATTGTTAATATGTTGAACAAAATGAACTGTACTGTATAATCTTTTTGATAATTAGTACAATGCTAGGTTTCAAAGAAAAATACTATGGAATTTTAGAGTGGTTTTAAAATTTTAAGCATACTTACTCTTCAACAAAAATAGCCAGGAGCCTCAATGCTTGATTCACAGTGGAGAGTTTAACATTGGTGTCAGTGAATAATAAGAATAAACTACGTTGAATACATTCAATGATATATGCAGCACGGGTCTGAGTGGCAATTTTCTCACTGTTCACAAATATTTCCAAGCATGTAAATATTGCTCTGTAAATAACATTCCACATTTTCATTGAATTTCATACTTAGAATCATATAAATCGAAACACATACAAAAATTCTACTTTGGCCGTATAAAATACATCTACTACAGCTATTAAAACAACAATATACAATGGTCTTTAAATATTCTAATCAATTAGGACATTTCATTTGCAATTAAACAAGATCAGGTGTTTTTTTATCCTTTAGTAGTGAGTCCAGTAAGTGATACTTACTCTCTACATGCATTAAAACATAAAAGATAGAAAACATTTAAAAGATACACTCTCAAAATTGGCATGTTTCAGTTTTTGCTTTTGTAAGTCCAGAATGTGATATACATCTATAGGGTATTTTTTTGGGTTTTTTTTGTTCTTTCATAAAGTTACCCCTGCAAAATCTTAGTTGAGATGAAAGAATATTATTAATATACGATGATCTCTATAAAATAAATTTTTAATTTTCCTTAGCAAACATTATTTCCATAGGAACACCTACTCTCTTATTATCATTTTTGTAGATGTGAAAATAAGATGTGATTTATAGGAATGGATGGGTCAGAATTTGGAAGGATCACAGGAAGATTATAAGAACATTATAATTGATTGTCAGCTAAAGCGACATGTTATTTTGCTTACTGATAATTCGGCTCAGGTTATTGTCATTTAATTGAATTTTTGCCATTAAAGACATAAATGAGGGTAATGCTTAATGAATTCAATGACTTTAATGTATTCATTTTTCTGTCAGGAATTCTATGACTTAACTCTGTCAATAGTCATACGATTTGCTGGTAATTTAAACTCAGCTGACACAGTTACATCTCAAAAATGTGCAAAAACTAATTTTTAGGGAAATAAGACTCATTTAATGCATTTTTCAAGCCATCCAAACTTCAATTAACAATTTTTTAGATATATTCTCATAGCTGCATTGAGAAAAAATGCAAATGGATGTTTCAGCAACTTTCACAAGATAATTGAGTCACAAGTAATACTGAATGAATGGACATTGGGTTGGAAACACCAGCAACAGAAATATTATGAAAAATATTTTTTCCTAATACCCCAAAAGCATGGAATCATGTGTTGCCATCGCTTCAGCCAAGTATTCCATAACATCAGCTTCAATGAGATAATCAATTTTATTCTGAAATCCTTCTTCATCATGTAGAGAATCATTTTGGAGATATTTTATTAAATATTGTACAGTTTCTTGCTGAAACAAAATATTTATGAAATAATAATGACTTCTTTTTTTCTTCAATATATTTACATGATTATCACATAGGTTATATCATATTTTATACAAGAAGTTACATTTTATGACATCCATATTTAAGGAATATATATCTTACTTTAGGACATTTTATTCCAAGAATTTATATTATACTTTATTTGTTCATATGTTAATCACATTGATATCAAATAGTTTACTTAATATGGTACTAAAATGTAAATAAGGTTGGAATAAAAACTAGAATACATGACAATATTGTATGAAGCGGTCCCTTACTTGCTTCCAGAGAGCAAATTAGCTTGCTGTCCTCTTCATGGTCATTCACCCTTTTTTAAAGCTTTCTTTTGGCAATAAATTGAAATTTTAAAAAATTTATAAACTTTATGATAAAAAAACACTAATTTACCCATGAGAAAGCTTCATAGTCATGTATCGTCAATGGGCTCAATGCATTGTGAAAATTGTAAATGGAAGGTAAAACTAATCCTGAATTTCTTATTTAAAGTGAAGAAATTTAACAAACATAATGAGTAACATTAGAGGTGGGTTATTATTAACTAACTACATCTTTATCAAATCATCAAACAGTTAGTAGCAGCACTTGGGAGGAAATCTAAGAACTTACCACAATTTGTAATCAATTTGTCTTTTACAACTGAAATGGTCAATAGTTGTAATGTATTCATTTTTCTGTCAGGAATTCTATGACTTAACTCTGTCAATAGTCATACGATTTGCTGGTAATTTAAACTCAGCTGACACAGTTACATCTCAAAAATGTGCAAAAACTAATTTTTAGGGAAATAAGACNTAAATGATACCTGTTTTGTCAATGGTTAAGTCAAGAGAAAAGGGAAATTACCAACGTCATATTTTTGCTTCGTGAAGTCAAGCACAAAGGTAGTATTTTCTAAATCGTGGAATGGTACTGCAGGGACTATAAACACTTCTAAATTGTGCATTAAAATGTTATTTGTTTGGTATACCACGACAGTCTTTAATAGCTTTCTCCAAGATCTCAGGTCCAGTAACATTTATAGTTAAACCATTCAACATCTCAAAAACCTTGTTCTCCCAGTTCATCCACCAACACTACGCATAGTATGTTTATACCTAAAACTAACCTTAGCAAAGTTCTGAGAGTTATTAGCTCACTATAAAACAAATTCTCTGTAAGAATAGATGATTTACCTGAAGTTACAGTTAACTTTTACTCCTACCCTCCACAAATGTGCACTCATATTTTTTAATAGATTTCTGTCAAAAGGCATGTTCGCTGACATATTTTAACTGAAGTGAAGCCTTCATTAAGACTGGTTCCAGAATAGGTGTGGAGTACAGCAAGGTAGTGCATTGTCACTATTACTGTTCATTGCAGAGATGATTAAAGGCAATGGCCTTTGCAGATGATGTGATGATTCTGGTATAGCTAGCATTGAGTCCAGCAAAGACTTGGTGAATGGAAAGTTTCCGAGGAGTTCAACCTCAAAATCTAAGACAGTAGCAATGGCAGAGAACAGAGATGGATAACCAGCAATGATCAATTAAGCAGACCACCATCTGGAACACATATAAAACTTCATACACCTCATCTGTATAATCTAAGTGCAAGACTGGAAGTCCAAAGTTCCACAGAAGACAAAGTTAATAAAGTTCAACAACAATTACATATTAATATTGACATACAGTCTAAAATTCTTGCTCTGAGAGACTTATTAAGACTGCAGGCATAGATAAAGTTCCTGAAATTACTGAAATCCCTTTACAACACTAAGTTGGAATGAATAAGAAAAGACTTGCGAAGGGATTGGGATCAAGAAAACCAGGGTCAGAACATCTAGACTGTATTAGATCAGGCATATGATGAAANGAATGACTGTATTAGACGGCATATGATGAAAATGGAACCATTGAGAACATCCAAGCTACACTTGTAGAGGAAGTGGATGGATAACGACTGACGGGAAGACCTAGAATCCACTTAACGAATGTTGTTAAGACAGACATCACAAGCAGAGAAGGAACCTCTTGAAGACATCCTTCATGAACAAGATGTACATGAACAAGATGTACTGAATCAAGGAGGCTCTTCTGCAGTACCCAGAAACTTGAAACAGATGATGGTTAAGTAAGCCTAACCAAAAAAACAGAAATATACACATAATGTTGGAAATTATCAGCTAATTTCTCTTTTGCTTACATTTATAAAATCTTGGAACATGGTCCTAGAAACATCTTCTAGACTTTTTATCTCTTAAATAGTCTCTGATGATGAGCATGATCTTAGTAAATCCTCCTCCAATAATAGTGCAATATTTTCGTTTCTGAATGATGTTACTACTTCTCTTGACGACTGAGATAATTATAAGGATTTTTTTCTGGTCTTCTAAAGCATTTTTAATCATATCTTCTACGGCACCGCTGTCCAACGTATCTTTGCCCAAGGGCCAATTTCTATCAATTGAGCCCACAGGGGATGGAGAAAATGTTGAGGAATAAAACTAGTGGGTCATATTTATTTATTTATTTGCAATGCGATATTTTGATTCTCATCAACTAATGTATATCAAGCTGATAAAATAGTATATTCCTTCATTTTTTTAAAAGTATTTTTAATACTTAGTATTAAAATAAAATGTTTTAATATTGTAATGTGAGACGGGATATATCCAGGCACAATTTTCAATTTTCTCCCACTGACACCTTTAACACAGTTTTTCCCCCAATCAAAACAAAATTTTAAAAATTTGAGGAAAACAAGATGTAAAATGTACAATAACTTAGGGGCTGTAAAAAGAGTTTCACAGACAGACATTTGGATACTACAGGTATCACTTTCAATCAAAGAAACCCAAATAAAATCTTCCAAGAAAATAAAATTCTTAGTTATTTATTTTCAAGACAACCTCTAAGGGAATGTCACATTGATAATCATAATTCCTAATTGAATGGAAAAATTTGACTTATTTCTCTTTTTCAGCTCAGAGGAAGGTCAGTTATTGTTGATAGTAACGTCCAATACATTTTTCTTGGTAGTTGTTAATTTACAGTGACCGGAGAAAAAGTAGTCAAATTAAAAATCTGATCCCAACATCCCCTTAGCGTTCCTGTCCAGCAATACATATTTGAGCCATGAAAGAAATTTTGTACACCTTGTTACTTAACAGTAGTAACAGTTTTAAGTTTTATTTTATTATGTGTCATAAGTGTAAAGAAAGAATGAAATTCCGTCCCGTTTGAGTCGATATTGTCATTCATAGTTATACAGCATTAAAAAGTTCTTACAAAGACCACCTTAATTGCATGTATAGCGTAATTGCAAGTTACAGTGTATTTCACCTCAATGGTAAAATACCCCATCTTTGTTTACGAAGTCTACTCCGTTTTTCATTGAAAAAAGCTTCATTGAGAAAGAATATAAAAGAAAGTTCCTCAAGAATTGAGGGAGGTCGTGCCATTCAAATGCAACCAAAACTCTGTGCATTCCAATATTAGTTATATGAAATGAATAAATCAAAATGTACGTGAATACCTTAATTTTGTCATCGCGGGAGATCAAATGTCGTTTAAGATTCTCCACAAGACGGGTTTCATACGAAGGTCGTTTCAACATTGTACCTTTCTTGAAAGGCTGACAATATTAACACATACTTCGCACAAATTGTACGGAGGGAGAACAGAAGTGGCGCGGTTATTTTCAAAAATAGTGCGAATAGTGAGTCCACATCTGGTAGCGTGGCTATTTGTACAGTTTTCGGTGGGAAAGCGTCGCCTAGCCAAGACCAACAACAGTACACCGCAGTGTGTATAGTTGTATATTGTAGAGTAGTGGTATACTGTAGTTGGTCTTGATATCGGGATAAAATAAACGATTTAACATTGTCTTATTTCTGAGTAGTATCGTTTGAACGTTTTTTATTAATATATGATTTATTTTAGTAAACGGATTCCACATGTTAAGTTGTCTACACTGTGAAGTGTACATTAACTAAAATACACCATTAAATAAAGATTTTTACTAGACAAAAATCCTCCGGACACGAAATTGACAGAAAGTTAGGTTTCGGGGTCACTTTAATGGGGAAAGAAAATCGGACACTCCTGCGGACCGGTGGAGCCCCTCCGGGGAGGGTTTAATAATAATAATAATAAATTTATTGTCAAAAAACAGTACAAGCTGCGTATGACCACGTGGAGGACAATAAACTAATTTACTCTCCAGAAGCAAGCAAAGATCCCACCAATTCCGATCAAGGGCCCTAAAGCAGAGGCGGATTCAAAAATTTCAGCAAAAGTTCCTAGATAAGATAAAAAGTTAGCTGCGAGTTATAATACATATATAATGTCAATATGTTTGTAATTTAACGCAAATATGTTTGTAAATTTACATGTACAAGTTATTATCGAACTATAGATTATTCTGAGTATAGTGTTTAAAAATCATAAGAGTTGAAAAAACACTAAATTCACGATTTATTGTTACAATAAACACGCCCCTAGACAAAGCCTAGAGAACCTGTATAAGAAATCCGCCTCTACCCGAAGGAAAAACGGAGAAAAACCCGGGCCAGGATGGGGCTACAGAATTAATGTACACAACCGTGCCAAAGTTGAGTACACATAAAACTAAATTAATATGAGCCATACGGCAACACAATCATGCAAGAAAATAGTTTTTGAAATTGTTATAAGTTTTTTAAAAAGTACTACAGCAATGGCGTGATAAAGTACAAGACGAATTTAACTTTTATTAAAATCAATAAATTCTTTTACAGTGTAGAAGCACTGGTGCAGGAGGTAGTTTTTAACCGCGGATTTGAAGATATTCAATTTCATAATATCTTTTATATTCTTGGTCAGGGAATTATATAGAACGATTTCCGTTTATACGACATAGAACGAGAAACGTTTCGGTTTCTTTTTGCGTTTTTTTTCTTTGTGGGCTTATCAACGTCAAGGTCATTAGAGCTCTTGTTTTGACTTGGGGGAGGGGGGTCCAAAAAGGAGACAAAACCTTTTTTTTTGTAAATATCCCAAAATCTACGCGAGATATCAAAAAAAGTAGCAGACATAATTTTCAACAAATTTGGCCGTAAGTATTTTTTTCGTCAGACCTACAGAAACAGAAAAATGAGCACTCAAAGTTAAGACCTTTTTATTCAATTCTTCGTTTAAGGCATTTTTACAAAAACACGAGAAAATAGCTTTTTTTTAAATTTAGACCGATTTTTGTGCAGATAAGCGCTAAATATGGGTAAATGTTTGTACACGTACTGCCATGTATTTGGATGTACATTTGTGCATGTATATATTTATGCATACACATGACTGTTGGCAATATGTTCAAGATCGAGAGATCGAGGACACTCTTCGATAATTTAAAAACTAGAACGCTCTTAGTTATTTTCTCAGTATCAGTGTGCCACGTGTGTCTCAAGCATCTAGTTGGAGCGAGTGCTTCCCTGAGTGAGCTGCCTGCTAACAGGTCATAGGCCCAGAAACCGCAGTTTGAATAAGAAATGATGAGAATAGTAAGATCGAGTGAAATTAGGTGGATTGTTGTGATTGTTTAGTACTGGTACTGAGAGACTTTAGTTTGCATTTTTTTTATACAAAATGGAGATTAAGGAGATAATCATGAAACTAGGCAGTAGAAACTTTTACAACAGATCTTGTCAGGTGCAATCAATTTTGGACAGTAAGGATTAGTGGGAAACCGTGGAGAACGGGTGGACCGAAACGGAATGATAAGATTGTAGTGCTGAGGAGAAAAGGCAAAACAAGAAGGCTCTCGCTTTTATCAAGAGATCAGTGAAAGACATCCATCTGGAGAGCGTCGGCCATCTTAAGAGCGCAAAGGAAGCATGGGAGTTCTTGAAGACGAGTTACAGCAACTACTGTATTGAGAGACGAGTTACAGCAACTACTGATGATGAAGGTTCTCATGCGGTGAGAAGGACAACAAGACTCCAATGACCGAATAAGTCAAGAAAGTCGTGTCTGCCCATCGTGAATTGTGAGTCTGGTCTGGTGACATTCAGCGATAGAACAGTTGCGCTTATAGTGTTAATGAGGCTACCACCCAGCTATAAAGAGTGTGTGAGATCGTTGACGAGTGACAGCAAGAATTTAATTCCGATACTTAGAGCCGAGGAGGCAAAAATAGAAATGGAACGTAAAGGCAGGCAAGCTAGAGCTGATCTAAAGGGGTTTGTGTCAAAGAAACGTTCAAGGTTTTTCAAATAAGGACATGAACAGAACAGACAAAACGGGGGAATGCCATGCTTGTCACCAACCCGGGCATTACGCCAAGGAGTGCCCTAGAATTCTCGAAGCTAAGTCCAGAGGGAATTAACATGTTACAGATGTGGCCAAGAGGGACATTTATACATAAACTGTGGAAAGGACAATGAACGTAAAGTTGGAGCCAGTGGAAATTCCAGTGCAAGAGTGAGCGACAAGAAGAAACGTGAAGCCCGTGTTGACAGTGTAGTGCCAATTGGGAATAAAATGGTAAAATTTAAAGGTCTAATGGGTGTTGTGAGTGAAGAACATGATGTCAGTGACCCTTGCTGTTGGGTATTAGTCAGTGGATGCAATGTTCACACCACACCTTTTCGTGAACTACTTCAAGATGTCCGGTCAATGAGTATAACGATGTCAGTGGCAAAGAAGAGTGAAACGTGTGAGGTAAAGAGAGTGGGCACTGTCACCAAGAGATTTATTGATAGGTGAGGATAGGTGAGGCTGCATAAATTTCAGGAAGTGTACTGGGTACCGAATGGAAATGACAATTTAATCTCTGTGAGAGCTCTAGAGAAAAAGGGAATAAAGTGCATAATTGACAATGGGGTTTTCATTGGTTTTGACAAGAGTGACAATCAAGAGATTTTGCAGAAGAAGAAGATGACCTGTATGCCAGGTCTGTGGACTGGTATGCTCAACCCTGTGCTCTGGAGAAGCTTCAAAACGTTCAATATTTGACGTCTTCTGGTGTGTCAATCAAGACAAGGCGGATGGTCACCAGGGAAGTGTGGCATCAGCGCTTTGCCCACGCTAACAATCTTCCTGGCTGCGACATCATTCCCAAAGGACAAGTGGGTGAGTGCGACACCTGCTTCATGGGAAAAGCAAAGAGGTTACCGTGTCCCGAGAGAGAAGAGATATGTACTAAAGTGTTAGATTCAGTGTACTCAGATGTGTGTTATATTAATCAAGAAACTAAGAATCGTGCTAAATACTTTGTGACTTTGACATATGATTTTTCCAGGTAAAGTGAAGTGGAAGTGAGAGAGAAAAGTGATGCCTTTGGCTATTTTGTGAGCTTTAAGAGTTGAGAGACTAATAGGCCATAAAATAAAAGTTTCCAATCTGTTGTGGGGTGAATACATTAGTAAAGAGTTCAGTGACTATCTTAATCAACATGGCATTAAGAGGAAGTTGAGTATTGCAGGAGCCCATCAGCAAATGGGGGTAGCTGAAAGGCTTAACCAACATTTAGAGACTAGTGCCAGGAGCATGATAATACATGCAGGCGTGCCAGAGTTTTTTTTGGGGGAGGCTGTAGCAACTGCTCGTCGTGTCAAAAATTTGTGTCCATCTAAAGCCATAGAGGGTGCTGTACCATATGAGCTGTTTTTTGATAAGGAGCTTGCCCATAAAGAAATTAAGAGACTAAGAGTATTTGGGTGTAGGGTCTGCGCATTCAAAGAAAATGTAAAGGGAGACAAAGTAAAACCTTGTGTTATTGAATGTATTGTGCTAGGGAATCCTAAAGATGGATGGGGGTATAAGTTATGGGATCTGAAAGAAGAATGTGTTGTGTACTCTATACATGTTAAGTTCAGAGAATATATTTTTCCAATGAAAATTCGTAAAGAAAATATTTTTGATAGTGCTCCTTCAATTGTTGAATTAATTAGTGATAATGAGAATGAGAATGAGGAAGATAGTGGTGAAGAAAAATCTGTTGTTGGAGATGAGTCCATATTTGAAAATAGTGTTAATCCTGAACTCCGTAGATCTGCTAGAGTGAAACAAGACAAAAATTTCACGCAATATGCCCTGTTGTAGAGCTTCTAAATTAGAGGAAATTTGTGAAGTGTCCGATCCCAAAACTATAGAAGAGGCACTAAGTAGTAAATATAGGAGTGAGTGGATAAAGACCACGGAAGAAGAAATATTAAACCACAAATAAAATGCTACTTGGAAATTAGAAAAAAAGCCTGAAAATTGTAAAATTACTGGGAGTAAGTGGGCTTTTTAAAAAAAAGTAGATCAAGATGGCAACATTGAAAAATTTAAAGCATTGGGTATCCCAGGTATAATCAAGTGCCTGGTGTTGCTTTTTCTGAAACATTCAGTCCTGTTGTCAGGGTATTTTGCCACCCTAGGCGAGAAATATTTTGGCGCCCCCTGTCCCCCCTCATAATTGATACGAGGACTTGTAATTATAATTATTTTCATCCCTTAGTTCCCGCTGTTTCGTTTGTTGAAGCTAAACATGACATAAAATGTAGGTTCCAATTTTTTATCATAGTACTAACAATTAGTCGAAAAGCCGATACAATGTTTTTAATAGTTAAAGACTTTTTTATTGCTGTGACATTTGTAATGGAGTTTCAATAAAAAAACACAAAGACACAGGAAAATAGTGTTTTAATGCAAAACCATAAAAACTATATCTATATAATAGAGATTTAAACCCCTAGAAAAATTATTTCTACTAGAAATTTAGCAGTAAGGCTTAAAACCCTAATGGTGCTTTCCTTGCTTTGGTTTTTGCAAATTTGTTCACTAGTTCATTCAGGTCAATCTTGCTTGCTAATTCGCTTTCGATAGAAATCATAGCAAGACCTGTCAGTCTTTCCTGGCTCATTGTACTACGCAGGTAAATTTTTATTAGTTTTAATTTGGAAAAACTCCTTTCTGCACTAGCCACAGACAATGGTAAAGTGAGTAGAATTCTAAGAGCTACACATAAGTTGGGAAATCCATTTTACAGATTATGGTGGTAAATGTAGTTAAACAGTTTTTGAGGGGTTAGATTATCATCCACGTGAAGTCAAATGCCACTGAGCTCAGAACACAGCCGAAAAACTTCAATATCACATTGATCCTGACCTTCCTCTTCATTCTTAAGTGTTAAGGCGTTTTCCAAGTTGTGGCATAACAGTTTGATCTCTGTCGAGTTTCTGTTTTTGTGATCATGTATGTTGTACAAAAATCCAAATATACCAGAGATTTCATTTAACTGAGAAAATCTCTCCTTTACAGCTTTGATAGATGTGTCAAAAAGAGGGAAGTAAAAATGAATTTTGAAACCATGGGGGTCAGCTACAAACACATCTCTTGACTCATACTCAAACATTATCTTCTTTCTTGAAACACGGACCTTCTCTTTCTCAAAAACTGTTTCTATTCCAGTTTCTTCTGCTAGTTCACGAGCATCGACCAACGCTCTTTTGAGTTCCAGATCACTTCTGGCATTGCTCAAATATTCTTTTGAGTTGAGTAACTGCTCTTTCGATAGATAAATCCTTTTCTTGCAGTATCTTACTAGTTACGTTTACCTGGAACAAAACAATGTGCCATGTAACAAGAGCGACAACAAACGTGAACTCTGAGATGTTTTTAAGGATCCCAAGTGCTTCTGCCTTAGTTTTAATACCACTGGAGCCTGTAAAAGAGGGATGTTCACAGATTTCTTCCAAAGCATCACAAATACTTAGCAAGTTTTACCGCAGAGGAATTAGTGCATCAATTCGACTCGACCATCGTGTATCACTCATAGGTTTATCAGTCAAAGACGGTACTCGTCGGAGAAGAACGTCCCATCGACGTGTCGATGCTGAAAAGAATACATAAGTTCGTTGGACCACGTCAAAAAAGGTAGTTACTTGCAAACAGCATGAAGCTGCATCATTGACCACAAGGTTTAAAGTACGCGAGCAACATGGAACATAGAATGCACGAGGATTAATGTCCAAAATCCTTCTTTGAACACTACTGTCCTTCCTTCTCACATTACTGCCGTTGTCATAAACTTGCCCTCGAATATTCTCAACAGATAATGACATACTATTTAAATGTTCAAGAACCTTCTCAGACATTGACGCTCCAGTACTTTCTTGCAGGGGAATAAATCCCAAAAAGTGTTCTTTCACCAACACATGACTACAATCAGATCATGTGCATGTGACCTCAGCAGAAAAAAGTATTTGCACAAATCTCATTATCATAGTCATGTGCTCCGTATGACTCACGTCCGTGGTACAGTCCAGTATGATGGACAAATATTTGGCCTTTTGAACTGAAGATAATATTTTTTTACGTATGGCACTAGCTATTATTTGAATTAGGTCGTTATGTACATTTTTCCCAAGGTTATGAGCATGTTTCTTTTCATCACTTCTTACTCGTCGGAGGAGCTCATTCATAACAGGATCAAAAATTGCAAGATATTCAATAATTTTGAGAAAGTTACCGTTATCACGAGCATTTAGTTTTTCAGTTATACCTCAAAATGCAAAGTTGCATAATTTGTAACGAGTAAAGGTGTGCGTGACTGCAAATGTTCGTGAACAAAATTTGTATTGAAGAAGTCAATACAAACGAACGATTCGAGAAACGACAGTTTTTCTTTCATCTATTCTTACCTTAAACTGCACGCTACAACGTTTGACCAGCGCTTGACGCTTTATCAGACTATGGTTTAGAAGATCCACAACCGTTGCACATCACATAAGATATATTGATTAATACACTAATTTTTAAATTTTAAATATTTTTTTGGCAAAGTTCTATCCACTTGTCACATCTAAGAGTTTATGACTCACAAGAAACGCAAAAACTATTGTCAACACAGTAAAATCGATTAACTCCTTCCAAATCGAGTAAAGCACCAATATAAAAACACACAGGCTCCCGAACGGCGGACATGGGAAAAAGAGACGAGAAACAAAATTAAGCTCCGACCTCGATCACGCACAGTAAATTTCTACACTGGAGGCAAAGCAATGAATCTTCAGAGCAACACTTTTTCTAAATCGGCAATCTGTTGAGTAATCTGACAT
This sequence comes from Laupala kohalensis, assembly GCA_002313205.1. NCBI lineage: Eukaryota > Metazoa > Arthropoda > Insecta > Orthoptera > Trigonidiidae > Laupala > Laupala kohalensis. The sequence continues at coordinate 64,015 of NNCF01126114.1, forward strand.
TTGCAAGAAAGAGAGACAGGTGGTGTCTGTTGTCACTAGATCGTTCACGCGATGGCGCTGAGTCACTCGATTGACATGAGATGACCCCCCGACCCGTATACCACGCTTGCGTCTGCTTACTCAGCAGTCCAGATCTCTGCAGAGCATGACTTTTTACGATTTATTCATCAGTTTCAAAAATGAATTGAAATTATTGTATATATCATCTTAAAATATCCGTAAAGTTTAAAAATTAATACGGCATTTTTATGATTTTTATTTTAATATACGCCATTTTTAAAAGTATATTTATTACTTAACTATTGAATATTCTAAACTTCAAAAACACTCTATTTTTCGAACCCCCTTCCCCCAATAGTGTTTTTTAATAGTTTTAAATATTCTCAGAGACAGTACTCAGGAATACAGCATATTAGGTACTTTTTAATTACATATCCTTATCAATTTCTTATCACGAATTTTGATCGGATTTTTCGCGTGAGTATGTAACATAATATTTCATGCTAAAGCGCAAGAACTACTAATAATGGAATTAAGTATTTAGTTATATTTATCCCAGAATGATAGACTGTCTAGCAGTAGAGCAGCATGGAAACATAAACATATGAAAAACCTCTTCTAATAGAAAATCGGGTTATGAATTATACATGAGAGAGGGTGACTTCCCGGGGGGAACCCCGAAAGAGGGTATTGAAAATGTTATAATTTATTTGGATGAATGAGAAACATTTGTAATTACGTCTCAAAGCGTAAAAGTTACGCAAACACGTCCGTATGAAGGAAGTGACAGATGAAGGAAGTGTTGACCCCGTTGAGAAGGACGTCTCCGGAATGGGAGCTGATTGTAAGCTGATCTTTCTGTTTACGTTGCGAGATTTACAGAGACCCTGAGAGAGCGAGGAATTCGTGGCTGGAACCAGGGATCGTCAAAAATTTCTGAGGTCAATAGTTTACTCGAAGTCGGAGAATTTGCATAATCTACATATGTCTTTAAATCAATTTTGACCAAAAAATTATGCTCTATGTAGTTTTGATTTGGTGGGTCATTTTTTTGTGTTTTACAGAATAATTCTTAAATAGATACTTGAGTGCGGGACTTTAGCCCCCTCCGTGGGTGCGACCCTGGTTGTGGCACCAAGAGTGTGGCTGGCGGGCGGCGAGAGGAAAGGGGCTATTCACCTTGAGCAGATTACGTTCTAGGCGCATCCGGAAGGCGGATGATTTACCATGTGCCGTGCGCCAGACACAGGGATGAGGCAAACTTTTGTTTTGACCATTGGACAAATAAACTGTCATACGGTAGCTTACTTTTTTGCTTGCTGAAATGAGTTTGTACTGTATTAGTGTTTAATTACACAACAAATTATACAAAAAATGCCACTGAATTACGCCGCCCTAAGCGGCCGCCTAGTTCGCCTACATGGTTGAGCCGACCCTGCCTGTTGTTAATAGAGATGTAATAAGAGTAATGTTTGCATTGTCAATCAAAAATAACTGGGATTGTCATCATATTGATGTAAAATATACTTACCTTAACAGTGACATCAAGGAAGACATTTACATAAAGCAGCCTGCTGGTTTTCTTGATAAGAATCACACGGAGTTTGTTTATAAATTAGACAAAAATGTGCATGGGCTTAAACAAGCAGGGAGGGACTGGAATAGGCATCTGCATAATGTATTGACAAAGTTAAAATTAGAGAGAGCAGTGAGTGATAATTGTTTGTATGTTCACGAGAGCAAGAGAGTTATTTGTGACTGTTTATGTTGATGATCTAGGTATCTGGGGGGGGGAGCGTAAAGGAGTGGAATGTTTTATCAAATTGTTGTCTCAGAAACTTGAAGTTAGAGATCTGGGATCCCCTCAAATTTCTTATTAGTTAAGTTTGAGTGAAAAGGTAATGGATCTCTAAGGATGAGTCAAACAAATTATATAAAGAGTTTACTTTTAGACCATAAATTAGAAAATTGTAGGGGAATTAGAACACCATTACCTATGCCAACAAAACACAAAGATGTGCCAAAACTCAGTGTCGATGGACCTTGTGATGTAATAGCATTTAGGAGTGCCAGAGTAGCATTAGATATATTGCAAATATTACCCGCCCTGACATAATTTTCTCTATGTGTAGTCTCAGTCAAAAGAATGAGAAACCAACTGCAGAAGATTGGGAAAATGTTAAACATTTGCTGCGGTATCTTCAGCATACCAGAGAAATGTCCTATAGAGCGACTGGAGAACCTGTTGGAGCATATGTAGATGCAAGTTGGGCTAGAGACATTGATAATCCAAAGTCTATTACTGGATATGTAATTTTGTCAGCTGGAACCGCTGTCATTTGGAAAAGTGTCACTCAAAGTAGATTTGCTGCAAATAACAATAAGGCTGACGTTGTGTCCATGGTGAGTGTTCTCAGAGGGTTTTTTGTGGGGCTTTACGACTCATCGACATCAAAGGTCATTAAAGCCCTAAAAACTTGTACAGGTAGGGAAAATGCAGTTACGCACTAGGGAGAGCCAACATGACTCTCCCTGCATGTGGGACTCGCCGAATGTCTCAACCATACCCACTAAAAACCCTCTTGAATTACAACATACCAAAACATATCTCAAAACATACATGAAAACATTGAGGACAAAAAATCAGTGGGGACCAAGAAATGAGGGGGAAGAAAGAATGAAGGGTAGGACAAAAAATGAGGGGGGGACAAAAATGAGGAAAATGAAATCCGCCCTAATGGCGTCGGGATCGAAAAGAACAAGAGGTGACCAAGGAAGGTCAGGAAATAAAAAGGAAGGAGCCTAGCACAATTAAGTGGAAGTAATGTTAGACTCAGCTCGGGGCCCCGTGTTTGCCAAACACATACTTACTAGATATAAGTCCCCTGGGGGATCAGAGGTCTTAAATGGTTGAATGTACTTCTGAAGGATGTTGATCAGGAAAGATTCATGTCTCAACCATGTACAGTTTTTGCAGACAACATAGATGGTATTCTGAATTCTAAAGGAGAGGGAACATCCAAGTGGACTAGGCTTCGTGATGTAGAAACCCGAGTGTTGCAATCTGCTGTGGAATTTTTTTTGTCAAATTTGAGTACATTGATACAGGGGAAAATGTAGCGGATGTTTTAACAAAAATCATGCCTGCACCGACTGCTGCTAAATTTGCTAGTATGTTGGGATTAATGTAAAGTTCCATATGTTATCTAACGTTTTTTATGTGTGTTTATGTATTTCTTATGTGTATGAACTATGTGCCATTTATGTATTTCTTATGTGTATATATACTATGTGTCGTTCATGTATTTATTATGTGTATGAACTATGTGCCTTTATGTATTTCTTATGTATGTAAAGTATGAAAAATATCTTGAAGAGTGTTGGCAATAAGTTCAAGATCGAGGACCCTCTTCGATAATTTAAAAACTAGAACATTCTTCGTTATTTTCTCAGATCAGTGTGCCACGTGTGTCCAAGCATCTAGTTGGTGAGAGTGCTTCCCTGAGTGAGCTGCCTGCTAACGATGACAACTACAAAAACGTGCATTCTGGAAGAGTTTTTAGCTGTGTAGATGTATATACACACATATAAAAGTGCATTTATGAGTTGGAATATATTCATACATGTATATTACACTTGCCTTAATCCAAAAGTGCACAATATACGAATGGATTAGTCAGGATATATAAATGAGTGCTAAAATAAAATTCATTATTTTCAAACAAAAAATCCTTTAAATTCAACATTTCTTTGTATTTACCGTCTTATATCAACATATTTATATTTCTACTCCGTGCCTAGCTCCTGCATCTAAATTCACCAGATTCCAATTTTCGTTTTACGACGCTATTACTTGACCAATGGATATTCCTATACAAGTTTTGAATTCATTTTTATATCCGTATGGGCGCCGTAAGCGGACCTTTTCAAAAAACATTTAATTTCAAGAAGTACATTGACTAAATATGGCAAGCTGTAAAAACAAAATTCATTACCCATTAGTTCCAACTCTGCACATTCAATAAGGACAAATCTGTTTTCAAAATTAAAATAAATGAATGCGTTATCGAGATATAGCAGCAATGAATTTAGCCCCATAAGTTGTGCCATCTATTGATTTTGATTTACACTAAACTAACGGGACATTTAACCTTAAGTATTCTCTCCATCGAATCAAAATTGGCAAGGTAGTTGAATTTTTATGCCATTTGCCGAAAGAAAAGCAAGGAAAGCAAAATTGTATTAATTATTAAAGCGTTTAATAAAAGTTTTTACTGCAACTGAACATTTTTAAAACAAATGTATGTAAGCGAATTAATATGTACACTGAAAATAGTGTTTGCACGTGTAATGCTGATGGAAAAGACAGCATACTGATGTTTATATAGTTTATGTAAATAAATTATTAGTACAAAGTTTGTTCCATTAAATAATGCTTGTTCTTTTTTTAAGCATTTTAACATTTCCAAGGAGTAAATGTTACTACGGAAACTTTTGGAAACAAAAAGAAAACGCCCGTCAGATAGATTTACCCCGGGGCTCAGGTACTCTCTCGGCGGGCATGCATTCGACTGCCTTTAGACACTTGATTCGAATTGATGGGATGGTCCCTTGTTTGTTTCCGGAGTACAACTTAGTTCATTATCTCCACGTGGTCAAACGCAGTTTGCAACCCCTCTTATTGACAAAGTTTACATTTATTTATATTTATCTCAGGTTATCTAAGAAAGGTTTATTTCAAACCTAATGAAATTTGTGGTAGAATTCAATCCTTTTTATGGGAGTTGAATTTCAGTTGGAAATTTTACTCTTGAATAAAATTACCTTTATTTAAACTGTACTTATAAGCAGTGACGTAAACGATATATCATCCGCCACACCTGGTTGCAAATTGGTTAATGCTCTTTTGCTAATAACACTAATTTACTAAGTGAACATGTCACTGCGCATCTTCTAACTAACCTTGCGTCTTATTATTCATCTCATTTTTAAATCGACTCATTGTGATCATCTGATTAAACTGTATCCATGTCATTTTGCAATAGTGTAAAGAAATCTCTTCCTCCTACATTACTTTCGATAAACGGAACATAAATAAAAACTGTCAAGATCACCAAATTTTTAGAACTCCTTGTTCAGGACAACACTAAATGAAATTGTCATATTGATATCTGAATTCCAAACTAAGCAAATTGTGTTGTGCATTTCGAATACCAGTCAACACGTTTCGCTGCGTGCATTTTGCAAATATTTATTCTTCTCATTACGATGCAGCATTATCTTGTGAGACCAATACGCTCAGAGCATTCAAACTTTTAGAATCCAAAAGAGGATAGTTCGGATTGTATAAAAATCTTATACTCGAAATTCATGTAAACCCTTATTTAGAGAATTAAATATTCTCCCTCTCCTTTGCATGTACATTTATCAAGCATTCGTGTTTGTTAAGAGAGAATTATGAAAATATCACCCCTGCTTTAGAAGAAACAGTCTAGTTCACAAGCACAACACTCGTAATAGAGTCCTGTCGTTCATAGTCCTGACGTGTCGAGCACTCTTTGCCAAAAAGTCCCATATCATTCAGAAATAATTTGTATAATTTCCTTCCCAAGAATATAAAAGATATAAATTAATTGAATCTCTTTAAATCGGCGGATAAGCTTGCTAATGTGTTATTGTTTCTAAATTGTCAATTTAGGGTTGTCCTGAACATGGAGTCCGAAAAATTTGTTCTCGGCAGTTTTTATTTGGGTTCCGTTTATCGAAAGTAATGTAGGAGGAAGAGATTCCGTTGCACTATTGCGAAATGACATGGATACTATTTTATCAATATTAACAATCAGACGATTTGAATGAAACCAAGACGAGAGGTTAGAGATAACTTTTGCGCCACGATATGTTTCTATAGAAAATTAGTGTCACCAGCAAATAGTACCATTTTGCAATCAGGTGTGGTAGAAGACTTATCTTTTATGTTTAATAAAAAGGGGATAGTGCATAAAATAGAACATTGAGGAACTCCTCAAGTAAGTTTGTTTCTGATATTTTTTTCTCACTTGCGAAAATTTCAAGGAAAGCGTGGTCACGACGAATGTAAGTAATATCCAAATAAGTATTCATAGTAGTCACAAAAGCGACTATTTGGTGTAAAGAAATACAAATTAAGAACACAACAAACAAAGACAGTGCCACTAGAGCAAGTGAATTGATTGTTGTCCGAGGTTGGTTATGAATTCAATTTCGAATATCTTGCCAACAGGATGCGAGGTACCCTTATCATTACTCTTATGGATGATACCGAAGTAAAAGCGTTGGCTACACTTAGTACAGGTTCTGTACCAACAACAAGGTCAAAGTCAGTTAGACTGATAGTAAATAAATAAATACATAAATAATTTACGGTCAAAAAAACTTTTACAAACTGCGTATGACCACATTGAGGACAATAAAGTATTTTACTGCGACTATCACAAAATAAACTAATGAACACAGTGCATTTCCATCATGTTTTTTTCTTCTTAAGTTGAATTTCTCGAAGCAAAGTATGACGACTTTTACTATATCTTTTAACTAGGACGTCAGCCATTGAAGTGTCAATCCACGAATGCCGTATTAATGCAGTTTCGAGGGAAGAATTTCGTGATCGATTAAATCGAATGCTTTCAATAAATCAACACAAATACCTTGAGGATTATCTCCACGGTCATTGTTATCGTTAAAAACGGAGAAATCGTTATATAAATAAAAAAAGGAATATATGTCGCTGTTAGTTGAAATGGATTTCCTGAAATCGCTCTGACCATTCGAAAGAACATTATTATGCGATTAGAAGTCTAAAAGTCGCTTATATAAGAATTTTTGAGAATGTGGGCAACAGGGATACGTGTCGATAACATACAACATCACGTTTATTTCCTTCACATGGTAATGGTTTCACTTTATATAGATTTCTTAAATATGTCAGGAAATACCTCTTCTGACAAATATGAGTGAGTGGATTAAATAAAACGCTGGAGGAAGATTTTACTATAAATTCAGGTATGTCATCTATCCCTATTGAAAATTTTATTTTTAATGAACTTATGAACATCATTGCTTCACTAGCGTTGATTTCGGAACTGAACATAGGTTCGTTTGGTGCTGGACATTGGTTTTGAGTTAATGATTTCGATATTTTACCTACTCCTAAGAAATAAGAATTAAACAAATTTGCATTGTCCTTGAAATTTGATACGATTTTGCAATAGTCTAGTAGGAAAACGTGATTTTCTAGAAGGGGTTGTGTAATTTTTTACAATTCCACTTGGATTAGGTACGGTGGTGTGAATTTAGTATCTGCCTGTCATTTTACATTACTTAAGCTGCTTAGACCACTTTTCTTAGAAGGGACTTACATTAACGAAAATAATCATGAAATACGAGTGGTTGGTTATTAAGTTTTGAAAGACAAGTGACGTTTGTATTGGAAAGAAATTCTTAGCCCATGAGTTGTCCATCAATTGTGATTGTTTACTTGATCTAACTTGCGTTTTATGGTAAAGCTCGAGATGTAAAAAAGATATGAAAAAAAATAGAATTTATCGTTAAAGATTTCACTATTATACACGTCATCCCCAGTTTCCCATTGTAAAAATTGACATATTTGTTTCTTTTAGCTGTCCAGAAAGCTTGAAGAGAATTCTGAATGGTTTTAATTTATCTTAAACAGTCAACATTTGGGTAAAGTGGTAGCTGCATCCCGCGTCAAATACTTGTGAAGTATACGAGAGTCTACTGTTGACAATTATCTGGTCCAGAGTTGCTAGGTCTTGAAATGAGAAGTTGTCGTACAAGCCTTCCAAAATTGTCGTATTTTGGTGGAAATTATCATACATCCTGTTTTTATATATTATATCGTTGTTTAAGTTTTATTTACCAATGTTTTAATAAACCTTATTTGGTATTTAAACAAATACATAAATATTTAAAGCTATAATAAATTATTAATTTTCCGTTTATGCACTGTTATGAATAACTGTGAGTGAACACAGTACAACCGAAAACTTTTCTTTGAGCAACATAGATCCTATGGTTTCAGCAATGACACTGATAACTGATTTTAAATACGCTGCTGAGTTCAACACCGCTATAAAGTTCGAGTTGTAGTTAATAAAAGGTTTATCTGATAAGGTCTAACTGCGTACCATAGTGTACCATAGGCACAATACTCATCTTACAATATAATCTACGTAAATGTAGTGGAGTTGGTGTTAGTTGCAATATTAATTTTGGAAGAAATTTTTTTTTGTCTTTTTAGCCATGGACATGCCCTTCGGTGAATTATCGTACAATTGGCCTTATCGTACATAGTACACATGGCTAAATTATCGTACAAAACGATAATTATCGTACATCTGGCAACTGATCTGGTCTAGCAATGTATGAGATGGACCGGTGAGGCGAGTGGGGACGATGGTCGTAGTAACAATATTGAAGGAGCTGATTATAATCTATAGATTGTTGAATCGAGTTTTGGGAATGTGCCCGGAATGCGATTCACGGAGGAAATTTACATTCAAATCGGCACAGATAACAATATATGTCGTATATTTTCGCGTTATGTTACAAAATAATTTCGAAATTCATAAAAAATATTTCAAGATCCATAAATACACAAATCTACAATGCCTATGCCAGTCAAATGAACTGCAAAGTTCGAAAATACCATCCAAGCAGAATTTCTCGTAACCTAACAGTGGAGATAAAATGTCATTTCTAACGTACCCTCATCAGTATTATTTCTTTTGAAATTTTGTCGATAGTAAAGGCCTACCGAAGAATTGGAATAAAAGTACGGTTGATGTCATTACCAGATAGTCAACGTTCTATTAAGACAACAAATCGAATGGATTGTTAAGTTTAAGAATTTCCATATCTGCCTCTTTGTTGAGACTGAACATTATGATGAAATATATTTGTTTTAATTCCTCAGGGACGCCATTAAATTGAAATGGTTGTGGGAAATTTGAATTTTGCATGAACTTTTCTTCTCGGGTCAAGCCTTGTTTTTACCCAATAATTCAATTGTCATTTTCGAATATCACATAGAATTGAATTTTTAAAATTATTTTCCATTTTGAAAATACATGTTTTGCTGATGAAACCTTAACGGGATTGGTAAACAAAAGTAACAGCAGTAGACATCTACCTGTAAAATACTCAATGAGTACCAAATTAGCCAACTCTTTGGCAGAACGCTACTTCGCAATTTGATCCTTCAGACAACACCTCGGCGACTGTAACTTTTCAACAGTGATCAGTTACATCGTCATGACATTTATTACTGTATTTTACGCATTGGTTCGCAAGTTCCTGCGGTTCGAAAATTGTAATTCGTGAGTTCCTGGTCTGAAAATTAAAGCCTTTGGCAGTATGATCGCAAACATCTACACTATTTTATTCAAGCCAGAAAAGAGGTCGTTTAATTCAGTAATCACAAAAACCAAACTAACAAAGTATTAAATTATTTACATTAGCTCGAAATTGTTTTTCGACATCAGGGTTTTCGGCATCTTTTTGACATTTTGTCTCGTTTGTCGCAAAAATTCGAGTTTTACACCCCACGTTCTAGCTATAGCGTCAAATTTGGCCTCAAATTCATTATGAAATTTTACCAGATCTGTATGATCTGAAATTAAATTTGGAATTAAGCATATCAACAATGCATCAACAAACAATTAAGCATATCTACATACGCAGTTTGTACTGTTTTTTGACAATAAATTTATTTATTTATTTATTTATTTATTTATTAAATGACATTGTTCTGTTTTGTTCAGAAGTTAATATAATTTAATATAAGGATTAAATAATTATTGACTTTTCATGATATAAATAAATAAATTTAAGTTACAACTGCATATGACCATGTTGAGGCAATAAACTTATTACTCTTTGGGAGCAATTTACTTTTGTTTCATCAGAATATTAGTTATGCCAAATTTATAAATGACTCGAAAAGTAATTTTAAACATATTTTAAATGACACCACAACAAATTTCTGGAACAAATTTTTAGGAGGGGATAGTTTAAGAAAGTAGACATGAGGGGCTTCTCGAGCTTGGGAGCCCCAGGCAATTATACCAACTGGACTGAGAAAAGTAATGTCATTGCTTGTAAGTCTATCTTATTTAATTAAACTGTCTCCCTGGCGAGAGTAATAACATTTATTCATTTGAAGGGTTCTAATGACCCTGCCGTCGACGAGCCCTAAAGCCCCACAAAAAAAAAAAGTAATAGCATTTATTAAACACATTTCGAACAGTGTGTGGAGCAGTCAGGATCGCAGCAGTCCAGCAAGTCATCTGGGCTGTGTGTATGTATGCGGGGAGAACTTTGTCAACTTTGCTTACCACTTCCCCCCAATAGTTTTGTCTTCCTAGGAATCACCCATTTTATTAATAGTGGGAATAAAATACACTTATGGCAGTGGAAGTATTTATTTTGTTTTCAGTCTTGTACTTGCATTTGCGTCGTTTGTTTGAAATGCACTTCTGAGTAGAATAACATTACATTGCATATAAAAATCCTTGACCATATGAGAGGAAATAAAATTAAAAAATTACTGTCAAAAAAGCAGCTGCAAACTGCACAAGACCACATTGGGGGCAAAAAACTAAGTTACTGCAATGGAAAGGATATAAGTAGTGAGCAGTTCAATCCCCCCACAATCTACCAATGTGAGCAACACGGGTCGCAGGAATTTATATTTATTTATTTTTGTTAGTCTAATGATGTGCATAGTTGTACATTAATACTGTTTTTAAAATTTTTGGAATATTAAGTAAAGACCATGCAATGTGTTTGATATATACATCATTCCTTGCTACAATGGCCATGTCCCAGCAGTATACGGTGGTGTGTTTACCTCCAAAACCTGGACAAATTAATTTTTCAGGTTCTGTTTAGTTCAAAATACTAATACTGACATCATCTCACATATGTACACAAAATCTCTGTTAATAAGTGAATATATTGACGTACATTCACAGATCTATTTAATGTAAGTAAAATTTTTAAAAATTAATATTTTGTTAACTTGATATTTGAATGCACTATGAATGATAATTGAACAAAAGAAGAGAAAATGTAGGATTATCTGTATTTAGAATATTTACCTTTCAATAAAATAGTAGCAAGATTTATAAATTGTTTTTAAATATTGTATAAAAAAATGGGTCTTATTTTTGGCTTTAAATTTACATTTAATCTGATTTTCACCGAGGTTGTTCATTCTCTTCATGTGCTCTTGAATGTGAGCAGCTCATAAGGGGGTCTATACTTATAAGTAACCTATTCAGAACATCTCTATTACATGCTTACCTTATCATTAATCTCATAATTTATTTTAAATTAATATAGTTTTAAAATATGTAAAAATTATGGAGAACATTTCAAGTGATATTTTTTTCATCATTTTTATCATTTGTTTATTGTCCTCCACATCGCCATATGCAGTTTGTAACTGTATTTTCAACAATAAAGTTGATTTATTTATTTATTATTTAAAACAGAAGTTCAGCAAAAATATTCTTGAAACATTATCATTCACATTAATAAGTTAATTTCCCAGAAAATTTGCATTCCTTTTCTTTGTAACCTGACAGAGCACACAAATGAAGTATTGTACTTCAGAGCATTTTCAGATTTGTTGCAAGAAACAGGAAATCTGGAAGTCTTTAATTTTGTGCTGTGTACTGCAAAGTTTCAGCCAAGGATCAAATCACTTGGCTGTTCTAGGTAGAGGACAAACTCAAGTTGTTCTAGTGGAATCTGGTTACCTTCGTCAACCAAGCAGAAATGTGGTTAGGGTTAAAATATTAAAACAATAAAACAAGGTTTCATAATTATTCAGTATAAAAAAAACTCTTTATTAAAGAGACTAACTCCATTTTTTAAAAGAGAATTTTCAGATTCCAGTTTAGGTTTCAACAATCCACATGTCTAGAAAATGAGCAAAATGCTGCTTCAATAGAAATGTGACGATATAGAGAATTTTCCCACACACCATCATAGCTACATATTTTATGTAGATTTTCAAAAGCAACAAACTTTGTGCATGAAGTGTTCAATGCATCTTTAGACAAACTTGCAGGAAATCACAACAAGAAATAACAACCAAAACACAAGGCAAACAGTAATAAAATAACTACTTCAGAAACAAGTACTGAAATCATTCACCCAACCATACAGCATTTTACACCTTTTTCTAAATAAATTTAAAAACTGTGATAACAATATTTGATTTGACCAGAATATATTTTATATACAAGTAATAGTTTTTTAATTATCATTCCTAAGATTATTTATTAAATGTTTCAATAATGAAACATAACCATATCTTCATGACTGAAGATATATTTAGAACTATAATACTAAGAAAGCAAGTGACAATAGCCCATGGCCAAATTCAAAGGTGCACAGAAATAAAAAGCACTCTGGCAAAGTGGAAAACAAAGCAAAACATAATAAAGAATTAATACACAAAAATTAACTCTGAAAGAATTTCAATCGCTAGTAGAAATACCTTTACGACCATTCAATCAGGTGATGGGAAAAGTGGATGTATCTAGACAAATTAAAATTTATAGTAAAGAAAATAACAATTCTTTTACAACTTTTGCTCATACTGTTAATTTTCATCTAGACCATGCTTTCATACTCTCAATAAGATTTGGTCTTTATCACAAGTCTTCATCTTTCACAATAATTGAATGCTTTTTAATGCTTTCAATTTATATTTGGAAACTGCTGTTCCACAATGCCATAGAGCTAAATAGATTTTTACCAGGGTTTGTATGTCTCTCCTCTCCAAAAACAAAAACAAAGCAAATACTTTAAGCTAATGTAAAGAAAAATGTTACACTACATAAATACATCAATATGTTGTACTAATGGTTCTTGTATGTAATATAGTCAGTCTATTATTCACATATGTTTTCATTTATAAAATTATAAGCACATAAATAAAGTCTTCAAACTCAATTTGTTCCTACACTTCGCCAAATTATTTACCTACAAAAATAGGATACTCTGTTACATAACATACCTCATTACAAAAGCAACCAACAATATAACATTGTTATGTCATTGGTTGCTTGAGTTCCTCATCCATTACCAATCTCTTAAAAAAAAAACAATCACACTAAGAACAACCAGATTTTCCAACAACACATCATTTCTAGTTTGTATTAACACACTTACAGTATCCTTTGATCATATGACAGAGATTCTTCATTTCTCTCTTTCCTTCTCAAGGAAAGGACATGAATAGTTATGATGCAATATTCACTAATTCACTTATTAGTTTTGTAACCGTTGCATTGGACAGTTTTTCCAAACAACTATTATATTCAGGTTATAGAACAAAAGGATAATTTAAGACCACCACTAACTGTAGTTATGCAATTAACCCACTAAAGAACAAGTAATACATGAAAACCAAAAATTACGGCATTTGATAGAACATGCAAGTTTTACTTGACTTTTAAAAGATTAAAAATAAATAAATAACTCTGTGGTAAGCTGAACCTTCAGACTCAGATCTTCTCATGAAAGATATTAGCATATAATGTTATATTCAACAATAGCACTCAATTCACAGAATAATAATTCCAGAATTAATAATTAATACTGATGTATGTAAATTAAGTGAGAGAGACAGTTCTACAGCAGGCTATTCCCATCAAAAGCATGAACACCAACAATACTATGAAGCTATATTTCTCACAAATGTCACCAAGTCCAACATTTAGATTTGAATACATTTATACAGCCCTACACGACTATAAAATCTATGCCACAGAACATGCAATCTGTACTAACTGTCGGTAAAATGAAACTGTTTAAGGGACATTATCCTCGCCGGGAAATAAGTGTATTCTTATCTCTGTCTTAAATTGGTTGCTCAGGCGATTTATTGCAAAGCAATTATTCTAGAATATTAGACATGAATGGCTTGACATATTCTGTTTAAAATATAAAGCACTGAAAAATATATGGTCACCTTAAGTCACATAGAAATAAAATGAATGTTTTCAGATCAGACACTTCCTTCAAGTTTTGATATATGTATATAAATTACCAAGGAGACTATTATGACTATAACATTAAGTTTGAAGCATAACTTTTGGTACAAAGTGGTTCTTAAACCCACTGAGTAACATATATAAATATTCAAGTTAAATTATTTTATTGCCATATAAAATATTATTTCAATTCAACAAAACATTCATCTTCTTTAGGCATACAAAGAGAAGGACCATGTGAATCTTATGTTCAACTGGGACTTCTCTCCAGAGATATGGTCTGACAATAATCACATTGACAATTTTCTACACAGATTTCACACTGCTACACTAAGAATACTCAGAAGTCAATGCAATATTTTAAAGTCAAATTCAATTCCACTTGGACCTCATGTTTATAAAACATCTCTGAAGAACAGTTACATCTATGAACCTAATTCTCTTTTAACCAACTAAGCATTTAATCACTGGAAAAATAACAAAAATATGGAAGAGGCAGATACAGATAGAAAGATACCATGCAGTCAAACAACCAAATAAACAAATAGCACAACTGCATGCTGAATGCATGATAGATGAGTTTCGCACAGGTAGCAGGACATTATTCTCTCTAAATCAATTTATCTTGCAACATTGATATGAATAAATCAACCACATTTTGTCAATTACATCAAAATAGATGCTCGTAATTTATACATCAAATTGGACCTTGCTTCCATTACCGATGAGTACCTTTGGTAATGCACAGAAATACGCAATATTGTTCTCACATTTAAGTTTCAGTTTATAAACAGCAAAAACGTATCTCCTCAACAGCCTAGCATAATTATTCAGAAATAAAGCAAAAAGTGTTCATCTTCTGACACAAATGTCAGACATGGTAGAAAAACACTGTAAGAAATAAAATAAAAATTGATCACGCTATTCTACACTACATGAATTCTTTATATGGACTACAGATAATAAGTCACTAGAACCAAGCTTTACTAAATAACCATTCTGATTAGATCTTCATGCTGTGGATGATTAATTATTTTGCAATAAATGTTCATATAATGGACCATTGAATAATTTTCTCCAAAAACCAAATTTCCTCATCGTCCATAGGTATTCAAGTCAACTGATAATAGATGAGCTGGAGATATAATTTAACAGCTCAGTGATTTCAATTTTTCTCCTAAAGTTTTGCTCCAAGGATTCAAGAGGTTAATTCAAAAAGAATTATCTCACAACTACACCAGCAATTATAGATGTGACATAGGCCAAAATCAAGAACACAATCAATAAGTAGCTTCTGTCTATTCTCATTTATGCTATAGTTTTCCAATTGTTCTTTTCTTGAGAAATCGTTGAGTCCAAGGTAAAAAAAGTGCATTCACACAATTCATTACATTCCTCCTCCTCCTCACTTTTTCTTTTCAGTTTACAATCACATTTTATACAAGACAGTTCTTCTTACTAAGAAATGTTCTGATATTTGGATTGCTGGAACATTATGAAGTGACTTTAGAGACTAGTGCTTCAAGCAGTCGCAACTTGGCTTTTGCCTGCTTGTACGAAGAGTAAACTCCTTCCATAGGGAGTCTATCTTCCCGTTGTAACTTCTTTCCTGTTCGCAGCTGGAAGTCCTCTTCATATTCACGCAATGACCTCCGCAACTGTTTCTTTTCCTCTCTGGTTGATCGTTGATGGCTGAGCAATTCTGATCTACAAGAAATAAATTATTATGAGAAAACCATGTTTTGATTAAATACAAATGTAATTCCAGTAACATTTCCAAGAGGAAATAGATCGAAAAATATATCGAAGTTATCAAACATCTCAACAATAAAAATTATTCTTAAATTTCTAATTGACGCAACACAATATAATATGTTTACCAACCAACAACATACTTTATGGTAATGCATGATGCATGGATATTAATATTTCTAGGATTTTCTTTCAGAACAACATGTATATGGTGAAATATCAGAATTATGTACATCCAAAAAACATTTAATTCGTACAGCTATTAGTCTCAACTATTATTCTACATCTAGGTTGATGCCAGTACTGTTCCAATCCTTTCAGAATCAACAAAATTAAATTCCTATGTAATATTGCACGAAGTTTTCAACACAAGAAAGAGTCATATGGAAAAGTATTGGGAGGACCACAAGGCCCAAACAGAGCCTTCAAAGAAGACTACATAATGGACTGACTTAAGTGATCCTATGTGGTCAAAAAAGAGAAGAAGAAGAAGATTGCACAAAGTAACATAGAGGGACTTAAAAATATCACGAAGCGTATTACAAAATATCAAGCAGTTTATGAAGAAATCTCAATTAACAAAATAAATACTCAACATTTTCAAGTCATACTTATTGTGTGTAGAGTCTGATACAGGTTTGATGCGATTTTTAGCAAATTTCTTTCCACAAAGTGTTTTACTTTGATGTGGATTTAAGATCTCTTAGTAGAACATATTTGTTTCTTAATACAAGAAAGACATACACCATCACTAACACAAGCCTTCATTTAAAATGAATAGTAAATATTTAAAACGAAGCAGTAAGTATCGAGAACATGAATTCATATTGACCAAAGCACATACTAAAAAAGATTCCAGATTCATTACAAGAACTTGGAGTAAATTATGAAATATTATGAATGGAAAATTAAAAAAAAAAAATGTTGGTAATAGATAAAATAAGAATGAAAATATAAAAAAATGATAAAACCAATACATTTTACTATGAAACAATTTAAAAAAAAGTAAAAGTGAAAATATCTTCGCATTATATTACACAAAATTTTACAATATTATTGTCTTAAAAGTCATATTACATACTTAAAAAACTTACAATGACAAAGAATGCAAATTTTTCCACAGAGCTTCAGAGGACTCCGAGAGGTTCATGGACGATGGAGGTGGAGAAGTCGCAGACACTGCACCAGTTGCTGCCACTGGTGCAGAGGCTGAAGCTGAAGCTGAGGCTGAAGCTGAGGCTGAAGCTGAAGCTGAGGCTGACACTGAGGCTGATTCTACACTTGCATCCAAGGAGTTTTCATCAGCTACAGCTGGTGGTGGAGGGGAACTTGTGAAGTCCATAGTCTCATGTTCATGTATGGTTGCTAGTTCTGAGATACTGTCCTTCATTTTGGACTGAAACAAAACATAACATAAAAACATTGCCCTTGACCACATGTTATTCAATTACTTTGTTACACAATTATGTTCTAGAGGTTTTGGGTCAACTAAAACACATTCTTACTAATTCACAGATTTTTCAATAACATATCTAGATATCCGGACTTGATCATAATTATTCACATACAATCCTGTTGTCATTATAAACTACAGTTTCTAGCTTTCCTGTGTGTGTAATACTCCAAATGTACACCAATTCACCTGAACATAATTTAGGTTCGGAGTGATATGTGCAAAAGCTTACCTTCAAAGGTTCTTTAGTGCTAAGAGGATGTATGAGATTACCAACTATACGCTGTCACAACTAAAAATATCCATAAAATATGGAAATGAATAAGTTTTCATTGACGAAACCCCAAGAACATTTTTTGAATAACTCAACTAACTATATAAACATTAAATACCATTATACATCATAGAAATCTTTTTTTCCAGTGAATACAATCATTACATAAAAACAAATACACATTGATAGCTACAATAAGAGAAAGCACTCAAAAAAATACTTACAGGGGCGGTTCGTACCACCATACGTTTCAACATACGGTAACGATCATACAAAGGTCTCACAAGATCTCTATCGCCCTTGGTAACGGGCCGGCCATACATGTCTTCTAAATGAAGCAGAGCTTTTTGGACAGCCACTTTTTCCTCAAGAAGTTGCTCACGAGTAAGATCTTCCAAAGCTTCTGGACGACCACCTTGCTTTCGCTTGTCAGCTATGTGCTGCAAATGTTTACATTACAATGTTAGAAGAGAAAGATAAATAAATAAATAAATTAGGACAAAATCACCTGTAGTAATTATATAGTTACTACTTATTCACTATACACTTATTTTGTATACATAGTATACAAAATGATAACCAATATCTTACCTGTTCAACTTCCTGCAAAGCTTCTTCCATCGTGTGAGCACTGCTCTTGCTAGGATTCTTTGAGGTTGTTTCTCCCTGGAATTCTATTTCTGCATTGTGAGGATCTTCCTTTAATTCTGTATAACATAATATTGTGTGAGTGAAAATATAAATCCTAGTTGTATTGATTGAAAATGAATGTCAGGTTTCTATGAACAACTCACGTTTCATTTCCTTGCGAATTTTGCTGAGCTCAGCTGAGATCTTCTTCATCTCCTTGTTCGTAGCTTTTTCTGCATGAGAAGGTCTATAGCCATACTCTTTCTCAAATTCTTCTTCCAACCGCTTTAATTTTTTCTTCATGCTATAAGGAAATAAAATTATTTTTAATAAGAACAGCAAAATTTCTAATAGGAGTTTCTCACAAGAAGTTACACGATTTCATAATAAGAAAACAATATTAATTTCTCACCTGCTCATTTGTTTGCCCAGTTGCTTCAGTCTTGCTTGAGCTATCTGCACAGCAACACCATCTCGTTCATGAGGTGGAGATGGAGCCATGTTGGTGTCCAAATAAACTCGCCTGCTGAGAATGAGAGAGTTGCGAGGGGATAACATGACACGGCTGCTAGCTATCATTTCTTCATGTTCACCACCCTCACGACTCCATGTAGCTCTAGAGGTAAGAGGCTCAACCCCACCAACTTGCTGATGAAGTGTGCTTAAGTCCAGTGGAGGAGGTCCTCCTACAATACCAGGGCTCGGTTCTGGAGAGGGCACACGATCTTGTTCCTATTCAAGAGCAATTAAAATTAGGTGTCATATTCACATAAATGCAGAACTGTTTGAAGTAAAAACTAGCCTAACAATTCTAATCACTTTAATAGATAAAATTGGTTTTCTTATATTAATTTACTAGAACATATTATCATTGGAAACCCAACTAAATCTTTTAATATTCCACTAGCAGCACATCAGAAATACTATACGAAGTAATGAAAATATAAACAATTTAAGACATTTTATGACATGCCTGAGGATGAAGTTGCAAGAAGGAATGGCTTGAACTTGATCGTGAACTATTGCCTTCTTCGTCTGATGACAGAGAGGCTTGCATTTGATGGGGAGATCGAGACACACTGCAATCTTGCTCTTCATTTTCCTGTAACAAAATAGTATTTTTTCACAAATGCTAAGAAAGCAATAATACTTTAAGTATTTTGTAACAAAATATTCATTAAAGAGACACATTACTCCTACTTCTTCGCACATTAAAAAAACTTACTAAAATTGTTATTTTATAATTTATTGAATATAAATAAAAATGGAATTCAATTAGCATTTGTGAGGTTCAATGAAGTTTGGAGAAATCTCGTCTTCTTGAAACCTACCTTAGATGAACTTCCTCCATCAGCATCCTCAACAGCTGCGGTGGAACTTGGAGCAGAAGATTTCACATAAGCTGGGCGCCGCCGCCTTCCCATGTTGCGTCGCCCTCTGGACATTCCTGAAGCTCGAGAGAATCTTTCCGAGTTGCGTCTCCTCTCATGTTCACTATCTTCCACCAGTTCTTCTTCATCCCTCTCTCCTGAACTGAGTTGCTGGGTCTGACTGTCAGAGACCAGTTTACTTTCATTGCGCTCATGTAAAGGCATTCCATGTCCAGTCATGCGCTGAAAACAAAAGCAACGGAAGTCAAAATTAAGGCTGTAAAAAGCATTATACACATATTTCACAGAACTGATCAGATGTTAACAAACCAATTACTACATCACGTACAGAGTAGATTTAAAAATAATAAAAGATTAGAGAAACTAATATAAGTTCAAAAGTAATTGTGTTTATAATTTCACAACTTTCTTTAAAAGTATGTAAAGAATAAATTAATTTGTATTTTATGAACAAAGTTACAACAATCCCATAACCCTTTCTTCTAATCATTTCATTTGTTGACTAATCCCTCTAAATAATATTTCAACTATCCTTTGAATAAATCAAGCTCACTCATTACCGATTCATATATCCCTCCTTTTCCACCACATTTTACTTCTAACATTTTCCCCTCCCCTAGAGTACGAACACATACTGTTCATCCCTACATAGTCAACGTATCACAACAATCCCGTACATAGATCAAATTTTCTGATGATAACCAATCCACATAGAAATATATTATTTAAAGATTTTACTAAGAGCAAGAATGAATCTTACCACTCCATGCCCCATGTTGGTATCGATCACTTCCGACAAGAAACTCTTGCTATGGTTACTGGAACTGTTGTTAGCTGAAGCAGATGTGGTTGTGGTGGCAGTGGTTGTACAGTTGCTGCTAGCATTGCCACTGGCTGCATTGCTATTATCCCCTTCACCAATACTCATGCTCAGTCCTTCATTCTCTTGGGCCTTGCCGATGTGATGATGGTGGTGATGATGGTGGTGGTGATGATGCTTTGACTTGTGATGGTGATGATGTTTCTGATTTGATCTCACTGAAGAAAAGTCCTCGTGGCTGCTGACTCGGCGAATAGTTTCTTTGGATCGAGTCACCCCATTTTCCAAGGGCCTCTCCTCAGAATTTGATCTAAAAGGCAAAGTAAATCCAATATTCAAGATTTTGAAAGTATTTCCTTTTTTCAAAACTGAAATAAGGGGTGGGGGGATGAAGGAAGGATTAATTTGTGAACCCAATCTCATGAACAGCCTCGAGATCAAGTGAACAAAAAGCACTTGATAGATTTTAATGGGGCTTTAGGGTCCCATTAAAAAAAAGGATATTTTTAAACAAAATTAGAAGCTAAGGAAACATTAAGAAAAAAATGGTAGTGTGTAAAATATAAAAATTCAAATACTTTTTATTAAATTAGCCCATGTTTGCAAGTCTGAAACAGCTGACGAACAATGATATTGCCAGAGTTCATAACTCAAATGCCCAAATTTTATTGACAAGTAAATGACATACAGGTTACAGGAGTAAAACAGAATAGTCTACAAAACAAAGACAAGGTGTTATTAACAAAGTCAAAATGTATTTAATTGCCACGTCCATTGACAGCATTTAAATTTCGTGGAGAAGATTAAAATCAATTTATAAATAATCACATTTTTTCCCATTGTTATATCCGATTTTGAAAACAAACGAAATATTCTTCATATTTTATAACATTTTGTGTGGCAAATTAGAAACAGCCTGATGTTCCATAAATCTTGCCTTTGATTTATGCCGTGAGCCTTTCTACACGGTTTCATCCGGTGGCACGAGCTAACGAAAACATCACGTGACAAAAGCTCACCTCACGACCTTGCGCTCTTGTGCCGACCCCATGCTCTCATGCCGTTCTTTGCGCTTGCGATGGCGCTGCTGCTGTTGTTGCTGCTGCGGGGGTGCGACTGATGCCCCAGAGGCTGCAGAGGGGGCGGCAGAGGGTCCCACACCGTTGGCGACGGCAGCTGCCGCCGGCGCTGCACCACCACTCCCACCCATGGACTCGGTGCTTCCAGCGCCGGTGGCGCCCGAAGGAGCAATCAACGAAGCGCCCGCTACGCTGCTGGCGACAGGTGAAGCTGTCTCTGCGAAGCTCGAAGGGACGCAATCGTCCAACAACCTGAGAACAGGCAAATATTGCCCTTGTTGAACGAAGACGTCAAACAGTTCCGATACACATTTCGTTGTACAATAACAATTGTTCATATCCAACGGTAACCGGTAGCGTAACTACAACTCGCGAGGCTCGGGGCGGAAGGCCTCCAGGACCACCCCCATCTTCAAGTCGGTTTGCTTGGTAACAAGTGCATATCAATCGCGTCAGTGTATTTTCAAAATTTAAATATAAATTTGGGATTTATTTTATACTAATGTCAACTAGGAGTATATTTGTTTCTAACGTACCTATTTTTATGATTTTTGCTGACCCATTAGGAGGCCCTAGGACATGGGTTTCGAATCTGGGGGTAATTACCCCTGCAGGGGTGAAACAGCTATTCTGAGGGTGTAATAATGCTCTCTGACGATCAACACAGTTTTAGGAAATCCTTTTCCACTACAAGCGCCATATTTTCCTTCTTAAACGATGTTACCACATCTCTAAACCGTGGAGAACATCCTCAGGGTGTTTTTCTTGACTTATCCAAAGCATTCGATGTCATCGATCACCAAATTATCCTTTCCAAATTGCATTCTTTAGGCATTCGTGGACTTCTTATTTAAAAGATAGATATCAACAGGTCGAAATATCCTATACTAAAAATAAAATTCTTCAGCGTTGTCTTTCAGAAACAAAGCCACTTACTTGCGGAGTACCCCAAGGAACAATTCTCGGCCCTATACTCTTTTTATTGTATGTGAACGACATGTCATCATCCACATCAGATTGCAAAATGGTTCTTTTTGCTGATGACACTAATTTACTATGTAAACACGCCAATGCTCAAAAAGTTTTGTCTAACCTTTCGACTTGGTTCCATGCAAATCGTCTCATTGTAAACACTGACAAAACAGTGTCTATGTCATTTCACAATAGTAATACAAAATCTTTACCCCAGGTTTCTCTTTCTTTAAACGGAACACAATTAAAAACTGTTACGAATACAAAATTCTTAGGTCTCCATATTCAAGACAACCTCAAATGGAATTGTCACGTTGACAATCTTAATTCCCAATTAAGCAAATTGTGTTACGCATTCCGAATCTTAGTTAACGCAGTTAGTCCACGTATTTCCCGTTGCCTATATTTTGCGAACGTTTACTCCCATTTACGTTATGGCATTACCTTCTGGGGTAATTCCGGTCAGAGTATTCAAACTTTCAGAATTCAGAATAGGATAGTTCGGATAATTTGTAAATCTCACCCCCGAAACTCTTGTAAACCTTTATTCAAGGAATTAAATATCTTAACACTTCCCTGCATTTATATTTATGAAACGGTCGTGTTTGTTAAGACCGAATTACTGAAGCACCACCCTTGCTTTATACGAAACAGTCTCGTTCACGAACACAATACTCGCAATAGTAATAATATTCATCGGTCTAGAGTGTCAACTACTCTTTGCCAAAAGGGAACGCATCATTCGGGAATCGTTCTATATAATTCCCTGACCAAGAATATAAAACACATTATGAAATTGAATATCTTCAAATCCGCGGTTAAAAACTACCTCCTGCACCAGTGCTTCTGCACTGTAAAAGAATTTATTGATTTTAACAAAAGTTAAATTCGNTATTGATTTTATTAAAAGTTAAATCCGTCTTGTACTTTATCACGCCTTTGCTGTAGTACTTTCAAAATAACTCTTAACAATTTCAAAAACTATTTTCTTGCATGATTGTGTTGGGTCTTATGATTCATATTAATTTAGTTTTATGTGTACTCAACTTTGGCACGGTTGTGTACATTAATTCTGTAGCCCCATCCTGGCCCGGGTTTTTCTCCGTTTTTCCTTCGGGTAGAGGCGGATTTCTTATACAGGTTCTCTAGTCTTTGTCTAGGGGCGTGTTTATTGTAACAATAAATCGTGAATTTAGTGTTATTTCAATTCTTATGATTTTTAAACACTATACGCAGAATAATCTATAATTCGATAATAATTTGTACATGAAATTTTTTTGCGTTAATTTACAAACATATTGACATTCTATTAGTATTATAACTCGTAGCTAACTTTTCATCTCATGTAGGTATTTTTGCTGAAATTTTTGAATCCGCCTCTGCCTTAGGGCCCTTGATCGGAATTGATGGGATGGTCCCTTGCTTGCTTCCGGAAAGTAAATTAGTTTATTGTCCTCCACGTGGTCATACGCAGTTTGTACTGTTTTTGACAATAAATTTATTATTTATTTATTTATTTATTTATTATTATAGCTGTCAGAGCTCTAAGAATGATAGAACGTTTGGCTAACACTTATAGATGTGAGAGTAGTTTCTCAACTTTAGTAATAGTAAAAACAAAGGTCAAAAACCGTCTCAATATGGAACATGACTTGAGATGCGCGTTACTTGAAACTAAACCTAACATAAAAAAACTCGCGAATGCAAAAAATTCTAACTTTCACATTAACTGCCATTAATTAATTAAGGAAGGGCATTGAAATTGTAATTACGTATATATTTGTGCAATTTTATGATTAATAAAGGCTATTTGTATTGTTTTCTTGTATAACCCTTTAAAGGGAGTAAAATCAGTTTCCCTGATAGGTCATAGGGGTAACACGACTGAAAAGGTTAGAAACCGCTGCCCTAGGAGGAGGTACGCTACTAACAATACATAGACATAACTTCAGCTAAGACAATATAGCACCTACACGGAGCTCTCGACTCAGGAGGACTGGAGGAAGATTCGCACAAATTGTCAACAGCCTCTTCCATCCGTGGAAGTGACTTCCCGTAATTTCGAGGAGCGGGAAGTGGAAATGGGATATTGTCTACCGTACCCTAGATACATCCAATGTTCATGTTTAATATTGGTCCTAGAACATTTTTATGTTATTAATCGCGGGATTACTTGTGTCACTGAGTTTCACCAGAATTCTATAGAATTAACTCGTAGTCATGTCCAAGGAAAAATAAAATAAAGGTCCATTGGGAGATTTACCTGGAATCGAGTACATCGAGCGTCCTATACTTCGATTCCGCAACATTAATGACAACTGTCTGTTACTTTACACTCTTGAAGGATGAAGAGGGAAGCTTTAATGGTTTGATCAAAGAATAATAGAAAAAATGGAGAAATTCCAGTCAGAAAAGAACTACAGCGATCACCCTTGCAATTGCAATATTACAGTGATCTGAAAAAACACTTTCGTTTATTCTCATTAAAATTCTTTACTCAGGTCAACATGCCATGTGAGAACTATTTAGTCAACTGTATCATCTAACCAATGAGATATATTCGTAATAATAGAGACTAATAGTCTTTCATCATGTGTCCACTGACGTAGCAGAGCCTTCACCGCCAAAAATATTATCTACCACACAAGTCGTGTTCACCCTACCTCTTTAACAAATGAGCTATCTCCAAGGGCGTATGCAGGCTGGGACAAGATGGGGCAGTTGCCCACCCTCATGAGTTAGGGCAGATACTCAATTTTACCATATGGAGCATTTAGTAAAAGAAGTAGTTGAAAAATTTCATCTATTCCTCACATACTATTGTTTAAAAATTGATTCTTTTAAATAAATAGTGTTTTAATGCAAGTGTTTATTATTGTAGTTCATTCAATTCTCTTTGACGTGGATTGAATTCAGAAATCTTCCCAACCTTACGTTTTGAGCTGGATACACCCTTGGCTATCACCCTATCCTTGTTATCTGAGATCATAAGCGAAGCGTGATAACAATGTTTGTATAGATCCACGTTTCAACGAGGGATAATGAATTGTCCATACAGTCCCTAGGCGAATCAATTGCTGAGAGAATAAGACGTCAAAACCTTTCAAACAATGCGTATAATTGTAATGATCATTTCACGAGATTTAACGAACTTGAATTATTGGTGGATCGAAATAAGTGATTGCAACTGAATGTATGTACGAAGTTTTGTTATGATTAAACAACGAACTCAACCTTCACACAATTACAACATTCACCAATTAAAATGCTTTATTAGCAAAACTCCTATGTTGCACTGAATAATCAAACATAAAAATGAGAGAGTTCTCAAACGTTTGAACGATAGAAAACAAACAAGTTGGCTCAAGCACAAAGAATATCTCGTTCATCATTATAAGGAAATGACATTTCAAATACACTGTTCTTTTTGAACTATCATCCCTTAGTTACACACAATGGGGTTTAAAATTGTCATCTCTATACCATTTCAAAGCAAACATAAACAAATCCAAGCAAGCACAATAAACTTCAAATTGAATGTCAGTATTCGGGTACTTTTAACGGGTGTTTCGAGGTTGCATCTACATTCACAATCATAAGACACTGAAACTTTAGGTTAATAATGGGGTAAATTTTCGTGGAAATTTTTCCTTTAAATGTACACATTCCTCAGAAAAAGTTTTACACAACTAAAAAAGAACATTAAACGAAATAACTAAAAACGATACAATTTCACGCAGAAAACACGAGATAAGCTACGTCTATAGAGAACAGTTATAATTAAAAACATTTTATAGTAAAAAAAAGGAGTTAACAACTGCGTATGAATACGTGGAGGGGTAGGGGAGCAAAATTTAATTTACTTTCCGGAAACAAGAAGGAACCATCAGATTAATTCCGATTAAGGGCCCAAAGACAGGGGCGAATTTAATATTTCTAGAAGTTATTCAACAAATATGTGCAGTTATCTTCACAGCATGTTCTTCATACATAGCATGAAGAATTTTGTGATCTTCGAAGAGTTACAAGACCGCAAACTTAATCGGAAGTTCCAAAAATAATTGCGCATCCGCGTCCTCTAAACCTTCAGCGGGCGAAATGACCTTCCACGCGCGTATTAATATTCGGTTAGGGCGCATTTAGCGATTACATGATTTTCAGTTGCTGAGCAGATACAAATAAACTAATGGTTAATAAGCATAGAGATGTACCCAAAAATTATTTCCAAAAGTTTCTATCAAAATCTTTTGTGGTTTTGAAAATAATTAAATACAGTTAGTAAAATGTACGAAAAATAATCTTTACGATTTATAATCGATTTCTCTATGCATGTGCTATAGTTGCTGCAACTTTCAAGCAAGTTTTAACGAATTCACGCTATCATGGACACGTCGCCATGAACACTTGATTGTTTCTAATGAAGCATTTTAATCAAAAACTTCTCCCATTCGCTTGAGACAACATTCAAAATTAAATAATTTAATTGCTATTAAATGTACGAGTATCTTTATAACTTCTAATTGTGCATTCTACTCTTTTCAAAATGATAATCCATCAAATGCCACTAATATAAATCATTTCATGATTTATCCTTTCGTTTTGCTTAGGAATGCAGATAAAACAGTAAGTTATAAAACACAATGTACGGGATGGGAATATCTCAATTTCTAACGCGTTTATTGGCGATCAGATTTATTTCGCGGTGAGAAATTAATTCTACTAAATTCTGTTTCGACGTAATTGGCAGCCGATGCTGCGGTAAACTGATTCTTTGGGATGGCAATCTTCCGGTGTAGCGGCCACCGTATCGCAAATATGTCGTTTAACCTTGAGCCTCGCAAAAACCAGCTGCATACACCACCTTCCCATCGTTCTCGAGTGCTCCTCTTGTTAGTTGCATTGCGCGTCACAGCAGAAAGAGTCAGCTTATTACCTCTGAAGCTACTTACAAAAGTTCTTTAGTGCAGTTACTATTTGGGGACTTTTAAACCACTTNAAGTTCTTTAGTGCAGTTACTATTTGGGGACTTTTAAACCACTTCTTTTCAATTACGACTGCAATCAAGAAGAATTATGCAAATACATTATATCCCTTCAATTTTTCCTTAACTAAATTTTAAATCGATATTTCTCGAACGTTGCCCATTATTTTGAAACGTACCATAAAACTCTACCGAACGAACTGTTTTTACGGTGCTAAAATAGGTATAAATCTACTGAAACTTCCAGAATTTTCCCTGAGTGAGAATTCCTTTAGTTTCACCCGAAGATAGAATGCAAAATACCGGCGTTGTATTCGCGTGGATATCTATAGAATTAATTCACCAACGTGTTGAAATCTAGACACCAACGAACTGCTGACAAAATTAAATTAAAAAGCGTAACATTATGTAGAACGTCAGTGCGTTACACGACGCTGAAAGTTCGTTCGCAATTATTACTTTAATTTTACTTTAAGAACGACCAAGTAAATTATTTCACCCGGAGTATTTTTGTCTCGAGTATTTGTTGACAATTCCACAAAAGTATCTGTAATATTTTCATAAAAGAGTGAAAAAATCCCAAAATTCGAATATACACTACAATTTGTCTCATTCAACAAATATTAGTCAGAAGTAAAGTAGTAGTGCGTGGAATTCATGCCAATGATCAACTGACTAATCAAAGCCAGAGAGGTCAATTCTTGAGGCAAGTTCCAAGGTTACCTCTTGGATCACGATAGGAAGTAAAAAACGGAAGAGGAGGA
Organism: Laupala kohalensis; assembly: GCA_002313205.1. NCBI lineage: Eukaryota > Metazoa > Arthropoda > Insecta > Orthoptera > Trigonidiidae > Laupala > Laupala kohalensis. The sequence goes on from NNCF01126114.1 coordinate 92,197, forward strand.
TAATAATCCTGAGATAATGAGGCATGGGTTTTTATCTGATTTCAGGTGACCAACAATTAAAATGAAATTGATCTACATTTCAATTTAATCGCACCCATAAAAAAGTCAGTTTAAGCTAACCATACGTAAAATAACTCTTCCCATAATTCATAAGATTGGGAGTTAGTTAATGCGCTCACTTTACGCTGTTCGCGCAGTATATATTTTGTTTTTTGTAAAATGTGAACATACTAAGAATTACTACATGTGGAAAATCAAGTCACGTCTGAAACTGGTAAAAAAAAGTTTCGTTTTATTTGAAAATGTTTATATCAACGAACTAGAAATACAGAATTGCACATATTACCCGAAGACAAAAGACACAAAAAGAACAACAACATTACGGCACAATGGCCACATAATCAATGTTCTGGAGCAGTATTACCAACCTTTTTTTATGGAAGAGAAATATTTGTGGCAATACATTAGTATTTGGATCACGAAAGAGGATTCGATATGAATGCAATTATCTGTATGTGATAAAAAAGCAAAAACAACTTACGCGAGGTACGATTTCAAAGCTAAATGAAAACTGAAAACAAGGAAATTTCTTTATGTTAATCCGTTATGCTACCAATTAATTAACAAACGGTAAATGAACAGAGATGAAGTACTTTCATTACACGTTACAAAAAAATTTCGGGTCGCACCCGGGTCCCCAAACCTCCTCCCCTACTCATTGGTTCCGTGCTTGCTCCCAAATACACTTGTGTACTGCATAGATAATTACTGAGACCACTGTAATGTCAACCGTTCATAACAAACGTACGTGGGTCAAGGACTACAACAACTGGTTTACATCATTTGTACAGGTTGAAAATATTTTTAGTGATGAAAGCAGCGTAATCTCATGCATTCAGATGAGTTGTGAATGTTTATCTGTTTTATTTTCCCCCTAAAACATCATTATTAACTACTCTAGAAATGACGGAGGGAATTTGGCGCTGAAGTTAGGTAAGAGGAAAATGTTTCCTCGAGTTTTATCATAGTCGTACTTCAACAAACATAAATTACAATTATTCTCTCATACGGCGTGGTTTTAACAGAGGCAGTAGGATATCTAAAGAATGAATACTCATACAATCTTGAATGCTGCACCATATGAAAGGAAAAGAAGAATGTTAAATGGCACTGAATGGTAGAGTCGTAAAAATTTGACCACGAATACGATTGTGAGAAGTGATCATAAGTGACATCTACAGCTTACAATAAATCAAAATATGAAGAGGCGAACATAGGAAATACATCAATATAATCTCCACCTGATTTTTCGCTCACGACGGAATTCGAATTCGCAATGGACAGAATTCCGTATAAACGGTCCGAAATGTCGCTCTTCAAAAAGGTTTCTTAAGCTTTTCAACTCAAACAAGAAATTCCGGGTGCTACTATCGTATGGAATCAGTGTCGTTCCATGGGCGATCCAATCCGGTGAGGTTATACCTCAACGTAACTGACTAAACCAGACCCACTCAGCTTATTGTAAAGAGAGTATCGAGACTATGCCGGGGATCAGAGCTGCCGGAGTCATGCAGGATACATCTCATCCTCGTGCGCGGTATAGAAATAGTGGAGTTTTATGACTGAGGATATCTATGACTGTATGTATATGGCTATTTGGAGTCTTTCGATATTTCGATATTTTGGCTTTCATACAGAGAAAGAAACAAATACGTGGACGGACATTTCACTTTTCGGTTTAATATATGAATGTAGTATTTAGTTAATCAAAGTTGGGGCGTTCTCAAGCTATCGTGTGTACACACAGATGAACTTATCTTGAAATGTAATTTTCGGAGTAGAGATCTCTTTCGTCGGGATTCATTAAAGTCTAGAGGTCTCAATTTTAGATGATTAGAATTTTACTTTCTACGAGAGACTAAAACATATGATAAAGAGTTAAATTTTCGAACGGAAGTCAATAAAATCGATTAAAGGAGAACGAAACTTTAATGAAATAATTCAGTCTAGAAAATCGTCGAGGCGAGTTTGAAGGATATGACCTTCACATGAGAACCAGTCGGACGGCCGGACCATGTGTAAAAGAGAAAATTAAGAAAACCAGTCGATACACGAGCAGAACTGTTCGCGGTTTGTAATGAATGGGAAGTGCTCTGATGTATAGACGCATAATTCCAGGTCATGCTTTTTATGTTACTTGATAGGAATGGTTTACTGGAACCAGCAGAGTTGGTAAACATTGGATTATTTGAAAGGTTATGCTCTTTTACAATAGTGAACTTAATTAGTACGGTAATTTTGATTTTAGTCACATTAACTGTGCCAGCATGAGGGCCGTTTTGAGGGAAATATAGAGATGATTAAAATATTTCCAGCTTTGACTCACGATCACACATTGCCGGTAACCTTCATACCGTATCTAAAGATGTTTTTAGCGTTGAAGTCTTGAACGCACCAAATCCACATTTAATATAATCCTGACCGGTTCATCCATTCATCCACATGTGACGAGCCCTTTAAAGCAATTTAGAAAACATTTTTATTTCAAACATTATAGATTAAATATTAATAGCATTACTAGGACACTTCCTTGTCTAACAAAAGCTTACGTTAATCTGAGTAAGTATGTCTATTTCAAACCCAACTACGCCTTATTTTTACGCAAACTGTCAGTGATTGGTATTGTTCTACGGATCTAAGAACGATAAGGAACTCTAAAGAACAATTAGTGAAATTGGCTCAATTTCACTAATCTCTATGATGATAACACCAAGCCCGTTATTTCCAACAAAAATATCCGCAGCTGCGGAAGGTTATAGACACGCTGTCGCCAGATGACGTCAAGGCAAACCTATGATCAAGTGGGAAGGGGCAACGAAGCAGACTACAATAGAAATAAGTAGCAAGTCATGTTGCCATGGCACAGACAGCAATTATCCTTCCGCATCTCGATATAAATCTTAGTCTGAAACCGGTCGCTTTTCCCTGACCTATACGGTGTTTTCACTACAAATTTATTATACTAACTATTTTATAACTCTGGTCCTTCTCTTCCTTTCGCACGAAAAATATTTCCGCAGAAATCTCGCCACTATTAGGTGATGCAAGTTTGGAGTTCACGGTTTTTAACAGTTCAACACGTATAAAATGTTTCTAAAAGACGCTGGATTTTGTGCGGATTTTTTAAAGTTATGACTCGAGTCAGGTCCAAATGGAAATGATACACAGTTGTGGAAGGCAAGCGGATGCTGTAGCAGACAACACCCCTCCGATCAAAGCAGGAGACCCCCTCCGCGTGCAGTTCCCGGGTCGCCACCATTTTCAGAATCTTCTCGTCGAAGAGACACGCGGACGAAATATGTGTGTAAAGAATATATTTTATTAAGAAGTATATACAGAAAAATAAAAAGGTGGCACTCAAAATTCCCTAGCTTCGACCAATTATTTTAGTCAAAAGCCAATTTTGAGCAATCATCCCGTTTGAAGGCCGTTGCCAATAATTCTATCATAATTGTAATGTCCCACAAGGTATTTCCGTTAATATAATAGAACCTAAAATATTTCTTGATACCTCAAAAAGGCGTAGTGTAATATTCGTAAGCTCATGTAGGTGAAGTTAGAAGTAGTTTTCAAGTGGGTAACACTTTTAATTATTCCGCGAATCCACTTCAATTGGATATATTTGAACTCGACAATTCAACGTTTTTGTCAGAGATCGTGTTGAATTAGTGGTGAAGGCTCCTCTCGGACAATTGCATAATTCAACACAGCTATGTTTTATTATCTCATATTCCAGAATTTCTGTTGTATAGCTTATTTTTGGATCGACTTTTAAATTGAAAGCTAGTCTAGAATACTCTCAAATTGAAGATATTTATCAAGAATGTAAGGTTCATTAAATTTTTATAACTATTCAAACCACGACAGCTATTTGCGTTATGACTTACGCCTTAATGGTAATTCACCATGTAACTAGGAGTGACGGGTAGCTAAAAGACAATTTCAACCAGTTTGAGTGCACTGGACTCCATCCAAGACACGTCATTTATCGCTGTCATTTACTTCAGCTTTGAGTTGCAGAACACATTAAAAAGCAAATATAGAAATGAGAAGAACGGACAGAATTTCATGTTTTCCATTTCCTCAAACTTCTCAACTTTATTGATAATCTATGATTTTCTGTTCATTACACTATTATCATGACGTAGGTATAAAGAAAAAAAAACAACTAATGGGGATGCGGAGCAATTACATTTTCGTCGCTACAACTTGAAGCAAGCCTCAATAAATGACTGAACATAGAACACTATTCAATTTTTAAATAGACTGTTTCTGAAGACTTCTCACTTCACCCCGCGATGCCTTGCTTCCAGCCAACGAAGTTGTTTCCGGTGTCACCTCCTATGTTTTGGATCCTGAGCGAGGTGGCAGCTGTTTTATTCTGGTTGCTCCTCCTGTCCACGAAGACTCCCGTATTACACAGGGCACAAGATGTTCTGGCATAGTCCCGCAGTGACAATCAAGACGAAGGGTAATTTGGGATTGGGGACTTTCCTCCTCCAATGACGTCGTTGAGGCCAGCGCGGAAGTCGTCTCGAGTTGGTTTCGAAACATTTTTTTACTTATCATTCATTCAAAGTTTCAATTAACTTTTTTTAGTCAAGTCGAGTACACATTACTCTCCAGATCTCGAATAGCAAATCTATTTCACAGAACGTATCATCAGTCGCGGATCTAGACCATAATCAAGGGGAGGGGGTTAAATTTTATAAATATTATTATAAAAATTATTAATATTATATTAAATACTATTGTGAATATTATTAAAATTATTGTAAATATTATTTAAAATATTATGGCGATTTTGTATTTTAATTCATTAAAAAGTGATCAAATTTATTGATTGTTCTAAATGACTAGTACATATTAAAAGTTAAAGATACATTTTATTAATTTCAATAATATCTTTTGAAAGTTCAGGTCCAATGGATGGGGCTATAGCCCCCTTAGCCTGCCCCCCATTCCATAGATCCGCCACTGCGTGTAATCAACGAGGACCAGTGTGATTGTTTATTCTAACAGTCATCTCACAGAAAGGATGGTTCACTAAATGGTGGAGACACAAGCTATTCTGGAATAGGTGTAAGGTTCGAATTCCGGAAGTCTCAGAGCGTTTCATTCCGTGTAACCTAGGACATATCAGTACACACACAACTTGTGTAGCAGTAAGGGGTCATTGCACCGATATGGAAAAAAGGAGAGAAAACAACAATATTAAGAAACTTGATTTAAAGTATTGTCATATATTCAGCGCAAACTATTTTTATATCAATTATTTTAAATATCATTTAATCCGATACCATCACAAGGGAAAATCAAAGAATGCGAACTAAAATACAGACCTTAAAAAGAAATATCGGAAGGACCAAGTGTGAAGCTATCTAAACACAACATACTGCTTACTAGCAAATAGTAGGATTATTTTTAATGGTTTTCATGGGAGTCTATGCTTTTTAATGGCTGCTTGCAAGACAAATGTACAGAATTACGAACACATCGGAGCTATGTTCACCTTTTAAAACAATTGAACACTTTAAGGATGAACGAAATTAACATCAGAACGCGTGCTAGAACATTCTTTAGCATATTCACTCAGTTCTATTTTATTTCCTGCTAAAATTTCACATACAATGTATTTCAAACAGTTTGCTTTCTGACCCCCTCCCCCATGGACATTTTTGGATGATGGGAAAGCGAATTAATCCATGTGGCGGTCCATACGTGTCTGCAAAACGTCCGACACACAGCGACGGAGCTCCATACGGCAAGAAGTGCGGAGGCACACGACGCGACGGGTAAATTTCCGCGAAGGAACCGCCTCCTAGCGGACGTAACCTTCACTTCCTGCACGTCCGCATACCGCGTCGCTGAGTCCACCTACCAAAGGAAACCAAACTGCACCAACAGCTCCTCATCGCTCTCAATAGATTACCCCCAAATTAATTCCTCTCAAGTTAAACACAAGATCAAACAAGACTAAAGAAAAATTAAGGGATCAGCCCGACATTTTTAGCGCACAATTACTCGTATTTTATTAATGACATTAAATTAAAACTTATATATAAATTAAATACCGAAGTATTAATAAAGTAAATTATTCTCTCTACGTCAAGCAAACTTTACCGCTTTTGTAAAAAAAAAAAAAAAAAAAAAAAAAAANAACTTTAATCCAGGCCAAATTAAATTTCAAAGCTAAGAAACAAGCCATGGATTAATTCCGCAATTCAAAGCTGATAACGCGGAACCGAATTAGAAAAAGAAAAATACACGAATCGGGTTGTAGCGCGAACAGAGGTAATCTAAATATTTTTACTGTGACAAACTGAGACCAGACGAGTTTTTTTACAGGAAAGGAGGATCGTCCATGTAAACTTTAATGATATTGAAAAGATATCATTTTGGCAGACATAGTCTTCAAAATGGGACGAAAGTTCTCTCTTTGGAACGATTTACAAAATTAAAAAGTGGCAATAAGGCAACGTTTACGTACATTATTACATATAATGCGTTACAGGCATATCCTTACGAGGAAACCTTTATCTTAAAATCTATCACTAAACGAGTCTCTCTTATTTCACGAAATGTTCCGTTATTTCAGAGGCAAAACTTTCTAGTTGGTGTCCATAAATTTCGGGAAACGTTGAAGTGATTCAAATTTTACAATTCACACAATAAAAACACTCTTTATCACTAGGTTCTACCAAGGCTTTGTGTTCCACAACGGATTGAAAACTTTGACGGTCTGCGACCCAACACAAGCAGTGATCTATGACCAATGATGTACATTATTTTAACTCATTATTTCTGACAACGGACGTCAATCTTGTGGGCATCGTACCTCGCCTTTATAAACAGCGAACACGTAATTCGCAAACGCACAAAGATGGGAAAACGACGAGGATCTGGTACCAAGATAGATCAACAGAACCGGACTTAAACAGCGCAGATGATGCGAAAATAAATTCGGTTTGTAACATTTCTTTCTCGCCTCTAGATTCAAAGGAAGAGGTCATGAAAGTCACCATCCAAATGAACGATTAGGGGAACCTAACTACAGAAACAGATTTAACCATTAACTCAAACAGCCCTCGGGAAATATGGGTCAGTACAAGTGCCATTAAGAAGATCAAAAGGAATGTTATAATGTCCCGAGGCTAAGTAGAACTAAAATGGTATGATATCTGTATCCTCTACGAAAAGATTTGTAAAACTTGGATTATAGAAGTTTTAAGTGTATGGACTGTAATTAAATTTTCTAGTTTAATTAAATGTACATCTTTACCAGAGATAATGACGCGAAACTTTGAGATCTCTGGGAGACGCATTTCTTTTCGAGTTAACTGATTTCAATATGATGCCTTGTAGTTGTCTTTTAAAAAATATATATCGTTAAAAAAGTAACTTAAAACTACACTCTGTACACAAGATATTAAGCTAATGGGATGATAAATCTAAATATTGCCAAGTATTGGTATTGTATTTGATATTTGTAATACTCCAACAAGTTATTAAATAAATGGGAAAACAATCCAGAGGGCATATATCTCATTAGTAGACCGTTTTGTCTGGTTTGAATATGAAAGAAAACAAATTTTATCACAACATCCATCAATCACTTAAAAGTAGTCTTATCGAATATTCTTATCAATCCTTGTTATGGATAAATAAAATTATTTCTTACTTCCTTGAAAGATGCCGAATATAAAATCGTGTTCTCTCAAAAAAATCGGCGAGGGAAAAAATAGCATGAAAACTGAAAACTAAAAGCATGATCTATCACGAACAAGCAGACTATTTCTGCAACAAGCATAACTGATAATTTTACGATAAAGCTGAATGTAAAAATAAGTTTTTGCGAAATTTGTATTTACCCGGATAAGCTGAAACCTAAACATACTATACCAACGTATTATCTAGCAGATCAGTAAGAATACCTAAATAGGAATAGTTATGGAAAAATCTAATACGTGTCAGTTAGGACCACGTCTTGCGTTATCTATTCTCGTCTTTGAGAAACCCCAAGAATATACATTCGTCAGACGCATCTGGGACAAACAACAAGTACAGACCGCAATATTTTCGAGTCACCTCACCGCTTCTAAGCGCAGTCACACTGGTACCGACGTCCGCCAAAAGAGCGTATCCAAGCAGTCTGCAAGACACCCAGCGACGTATTTACCTTTAACTCTTCGTTACGTAACATGAAAAGAGTGTCGTGGCACGAGAACGTAGGTGGCGTGTATTCTATCCGCAGTTTAATGCACGCGTGAATAGCAGACGAATTCAATAGAACCATTCAATCATAACAACTGTGAGTCATCAGAACCAAGATGAGAACGCAAGTTACGGTTTGTTTATAAGAGACATACGAGTTAGTTCATTCAGGTCGTTTGTTCAGCAACTGCAAAAAAAAGGAGAGGCAAATGTTGAGTTTCGACTTTTTCACTTCGTATAAGATATTTCTGTGATGAGTGAGAGCGAACTATGTTAGTAACACACTCCAACAACTTCAATTTTCCTTCTCACAATTTGTACGCAACAACTGTGTGATATACATGTTTATAAAATACTTGTATTAACGATTTTGAAATGTCTATAATTATTATTTATTCATCATTTATTTTATATCTTATAACGAGGATCAGGCAATGAGGTTTACTCTGTGACATAGTGACAACCGTGACTTGAGGGAATGGGGAAGGAGCGATCTAGGGTAGCCGGGGAACTTATGGTACCGAACCGACATGGGTCTGGTGTAGATGAGGGAAACCCCATCTGAAAACCTCACCTAATTCGGCCGAGCAGGGTTTAAAACCTCATCCTACCGCAGAGTGGTATGAAGATAGCGAAGACGATACAATTAGACCGTCGTTATCGATATTAATATCCCATGGAGACATTTTTCCATCCAAATATTATTAGACTAGGAGATACTCGTATAATTAAACGATTCCCGCAGATGACTCAGTCTTCGGGTACTCACAACAGAATCCGATTCCTGACTCTCTTTTCCCACTCCCACAACAGCAGCGACGGGTGCTGAGACAGCTGAAAGAGTCGTCTGCATTCTCGTAGCGAAGGAAGGGGAGTCGCTGGAAAAGCTTACGCAGCATTTGTTGCTAGAGTACGTTCTCACGCTCTGGCGACTCATTCGTAGAGCAATCAGCCGACACAGCGCGAATGTTCCCGTCATTCTTAACGTATCGCAGATTATCTCACAAGAGAAATAATGCAAAACTGAATTGCGCACTTGCAATATATGCCTAGGGTATAGCATATTTCAAGCAATCTTCACTGGGCGGCACGGTGGGTAATTGATTACGGCATTATTGAAGCTACAGCGGGTATCGGATCGAGAAAAAAATTCTGATTTTCCTAATATTTTTTACTTCGTGTAACAAAGCCGATCCTACGGAACGAGACTGCAGAAACATTTTGTATGGTAATTATGATACAAATAATACAACATATTATTCTTCATGAAGAAAATGGAAAGACAGCATTTAATTTTTCCCAGAGTAGATTGAATATTAACTCGGTGAATTAATAATTAACATGGTGAATTTTAATACTATTTCGCAGTCTACGATACAAAATTTAATTACAAAATGATATTCAACACAAATCTGTTCTGTCTCATTATCTAAGACCGGTTGTTTGAATATTCTTATTCTGATAGAAATGTAAATCGCATTGCCCGTTCACAAGGATTACAAGGCCATCGTGCTACAGACTGCGTAGAAAACAACGTATGTCTAACTGTACTTAAACTCGACAGATCCTCAGGTAGAAGGATAAATTCACCATTAAACTCGACACTTCCTTAAGGAACAGATCTACACCGGTCATCGTGTGCCCGTCCCGTGAATCCCCAGTCAACGGGCAGCTCTTTCAGTAAACGAGGTGGTTTCACCACAAATTTTTTTTTTCTCCACAAAAATTGTGATGTTATAGAATATTTGAAATCAACGCTTAAAATGATGAAAAATGATACCAAACACGACCTTACTGGCATCAAATTCTCATTTGACTATTAGTCCAGTAATTAGGTGACGAAAAGAAGCAAGTCAAGAAAAAAAATGTTTTTTCCCTTTCAATATTATTTTAGTTTTTCGCCTATAACGCATTTTTAGAAACAAATATTCTTGAACAGAAAAAATGTACATTAAATTTCTAACAAATTACATTAGTAGTTTTGTCACCAGACGAACGGAAAATGGTAAAGCATGATTCAATTGACAAAAATTCTTCAATGCATTTAATTGAATCCTGGATATATTTTTTTCTGACAATCTGTTTATCCTCTTCTGTGCGTGGAAGTTTTGTGCACTTCTATGTCGAAGAATCGATACGTATTATTTAATTGCATCAAATAGGGTAGTTCTGATTTTTTGATATGATCAACCGAAATTTTCGACCTCGACCGAAGTACCAGGGAAGAAAACAGTAAAATTTCAACATTTCTCAGTTTGAAGCGATGGATTTTAGAAATAAAATGCTATGTCATTTTTTTCAGTTCTGTGAATTTACAGAAGTTAAAGACCACAATCACGAACCGTATTTGGACCACAGACACCACGCTAGGAAAAAAGTACACGTCGACTCTACTACATAGATGTGTACGTTCAACGCGCACAAGCGGATAAACAGATCGTCAGAAAAAGAATACTCTGAAAAACGCATTTTGATGGACGTTCAATAAATTTCATTTTCGTATAAGGACGGTTTCTCTAAAAGTAAATAGTTCTCAAGATATAAATAAAATACGGGAAAAATAAGTTTTTTGATCTATTGTACAATCGCGCTCTTTAGACTTATCCGTACGTCTGACGACAAAATGACACAGAACATAATTTGTTGGAAATTTAATATTACATTATTTAGGTACAGTGGTGTTTCGTTCTAAAAATGTGGTATCAAGTTATAAGCGGAAAACTGAAGAAAGAGCATTTTAGAAAATCTTAGTAATTTATTTTTGTTTGAGTTTATTGTTGAAATCTGAGCCTGCAGCTTCGTTCTTTTTCCTCCTTTCTTGTTTTCCTGGTAATTTTTTAAATTATCGAGCTGCTGCTAAAAAGAATAAACTTTATTTGAACATGAATGAATTCTTATATAATATTAGAGAAGCATCTGATATATTTTATACAAAATAGCTGACTACAATAAAATATACCACATACTAGGATATTTTCTCTCTAAGAAACATAGTGACTGGATTTGGAAACTTAAATCTATTATTCAGAGAATTGCTTGAGAATTCTTGAATCCAAAGTTTCCACATATGTGTAGAATTTTTTATACTTGTTCTTATACATTATTCTTATATTATATACATTTTGTTCTTATATTTCTTAATTTTATGTGTCAACCACCGAAAACATGTGAACAATGGCTCTCTTGTAGTACATTACTAACAACAGAAATTCAACAATAAATGAGCAATTAATGAGAACACATCCTAATTACGAAGATAAAAGAACTTCAATGGTTGAAAAAAATATTTTGACGAAAAATCGAAGTTAAATATAACCTTTCATAGTGGCAACCCTTTTTATTTTTGACATTCAGGCGAATAACCAAATTGTTTCATTACCAAATTGCTGTTACTAATATCTTATTGTTTCATTCGTATCATAAACTGCATATAAAGCACAATTCATGATTTAGAGGGAAATAAATATTGTGTCAGAAATAAAACCGGAGCCAAAAAATTCTCCAAAGCTAAAGTATTTGGTTCTAAAATCCTAAGTGCCAAGCATAGGTGTGCTAGCGCATTTACTCTAGTACGATAAACAAAATAATTGTTTTCCTTTCAATCATATGTTTCATGAAAGCATCACTAAAATTATAATTGGAATTCTTCGCACATTGTTCTCGGAATCAGAGGCTCTCGAAACTGATATATTCATCCAATTCGACCGAATATTTTTCACGATTACAATACATTTTATATATACTATGTTAACAGAAGCTTAAAACTCAATAATGTCATAAATACGTCGTGTTTGAGTTCATTTTTATTGGAATTATGTGTAAAATTAAAAAAATTTAAGATAATGAGAATAAAAATAAAAATGTTTAATTAATAGCACACTAAATAACTCCAGTATGGTGGGTTGGCAGAAGGGTGCGCGGCGGGCGGCAAGCCATTAGAGCAGGTAGAATCTGTCGAGTTTGATGGTACCCAAAATTTTTAATCCCTTGTCCGACTTTATGACCATCAGGAACTGTTGAGTTTAAGAACTCCGAACTGTTCACGCTTCTTATTTTTCTCATAGATTAACGTCTCCATGAGACAAAGGTGTCAACCTCTAAATAGACCTCCAAGAGCGCTTGCAAGTGTCTAAATAAAAGCTGAGTACATTCCGAAGACAATAAGGGTATTTCAATAGTATCGCCAAAGACTTTACAGTGTCAAAATGGTAACATTTTCGCAAATTAGATCAATTCTGAAATTTGATCAAAGATATTAATTCAATAATACAACAGAACAGAAAAAAAACATAAGGTATAAATATAGTATTGGGATTGTATCGAAATGTTTTGATTTTTTTTAAGAAAATACTTTTACTAATCATTAAACCATTAAAAAAATTTAAATCACTAATATTCCGTATTAAGTATTCTACGATGTAAACCGAAAAAGGACGTCAGAAAAGACTAAAATCGAACTCATCATTGGTATATCATTTGAACCAAACGAAAAATTAGGTGAAGAGCTTGTCGATAAAAATTATTGACACACAAGAGAAGATACTTCATTAATCGATTGGTGTAATTTAGTATTTTACATTGTCACCAATTGATAAATAACAAGCACATCATTATCGCTTCTTTTTATATCTTTCTCACCGTTAGCCAACAAGTGACGTCACACTTCTTACCATACAAGTGCTAATCCTTCACTTTACGTGGTGCTAAAAAGTTTAATTTTAAGAGAGTATCGTTTGATCGCTAATCTAGATGCACACTCACTCCCTTAATAAGGTGATATAGTTCGCTGTCGTGCATTGCGAATTATTTCTCTGAATCAATTAGTAGTATCTCCAAAAGTGTTGACGTTACATCAGATAACAAGGTTTAACTATAAGGAGTACCGCACTCTTCTGTCTTAAGGCAAAAAATTGCAAAGCTCCCGCAAGAGAAATGCAATGAATTTGGTTGTTATCAAGTTCATGATTATGAAGGGAATGTTCTTCTCATCAATTCTTTTATTATTCAATTTTGTTTTTAAGTACGGTGATTTAGCCAAACATTTAAAATGTAATAATCGCTTATTGTTACAAAATGAAGTTATCTAAAGGAGCTTGAGTTTGAAAATTGTAGGTTGAACACTCTTGATATACCAAATGTATAATCGCACGGAAAACAAGTTAACTTCACTATCGACCCAAAACCTCGTTTAACATGCAAATCATATTAAAAATAATGCATTATTGCAAACCAAACTTTATGGTAACGATACAATATCAGCAAAAGGTGGAATCGTAAAAAGTGTTACAAACGAACTTCGAATATGCAATACACATACTAACTCCTAGCCGTATAATCATACAATACAGCAACGATCGCAAAGAAGAGTACAAACGCAATATAAAATTAAAATAAAATAGATGTAGGATTCTAACAAAATAATCAAAGTATAAATGAATTATTTTTTCATTATTGGACAAAAATACAATTTACATTATTTAGCGGGGCTGAAAGGTCTGTGGGCACAATAAAAGATCTAGATAACAGTGGGCTGTGCAATGTACACGCTCTATGATAAAGCTAGCGGAATGTACTTTTTCGTAAACCTAATCAGGTTAATCGTCGGTTTAACCGTTAAACTAGCAGAATGCATTTTTTTTAACTTCAAGAGGGGTATATTCAGGAAAACAGTACTTAATTAGACATAATTATGAGTATTAAATACATTCTGACCTAGTTTATGTGCTAAATTGATGGATGTATCTATACCAATACCCCTCTCGCTGGAACCCTTCGCCAGCGAGGGGTCGCGGAGGGAAGATCGGTGGTACAAGTCCGTGTCCTGGACCTTCCCTCGTAGGCCATGCACGCACGCACCAAGGACGAAGTGGGGATGACAAGGATTGCACTGGATGACGCAATACATGAAGCTGCGTCACCAAATGCGTCGTACAAACGAAAGATGGATTTATATCAAGACAAGAATGTGCAAATATTATAAAAGCTACTGTTGTCTTACACCTCATGTGAGAAAATATGACAAAGTTGCGTGGTTATTAAAATGGAGTTAATTAATAGTATCTTTACAGCACGGAAATCTATACCGATCAATACTTATTTTTTCAGATGCTGAGTGGTGAACTAGTGGTGTCCACTAATGGAAAATTTGAACACATCACGAATTGTTCCCTTCGAACATTGCACAAATGTGAAACAAACACGAAAGGGTCCTCGTACCCTATCCGTTCTAGACTTCAACTTTTTATCAGGAGGCAATAAAGAAAAGAGAACTTCAATACAATGAACGTGGATTACTTAACGACGTAGGAATGATTTATTTTCCTCTTTAAGGCAATTAATTAAATCTTCAAGCTTCATTACATGACGAGTACAACTCGCAAGACAACTGCTCCGAGTCCTACATACCGATCTCTCTCAAGACCTCATTTAAGTAACGATGTTTATGATTAACTGCTGATCTTTCAGCGGACTCGTTTTGGAACCACCTCCTGAGGCATGATAACTTATAAATGAAATTGCACGCGTTTATAGCATACTATTTTAGTATCGAACATTTCAATCATAAGTTATCAAAAGAAGATTATACTTCGAATTCACCGCCGCAACAATGAGCTCGAATGATTTGAAATATCAATGGAAATATAATATTAAAAAATTATTAAAGATAATATACCTAAAATTCATATTGCTGAAGCCATAAGTATAACTTTATAATTGTTACAGAGGCTGAATATGAACCTGAAATCAACGGTTATAAAAAACTACTGAAGCAACGAAATCGGGACAAGAAGTATACTTCATAATGTTTACATGAAAATAAAATACTCCTTTTAAATATTTCTGGTCGTTACTACGGTCGTCTACAGAATGTGCGTGAGAATTAGCGAGTTAACTTCGTAAAGTGCGAGACAAACAAAACAGCACGCACTAAGCTGCGGAAGTGCGCTTGCATACTCAGAAATGTCATATACCGTTTTCTCTCTCACCGTAGTAAGAATGCACGCTGCACAGATTGTGAATACTCGTTACATGGTGTCAAGAAACCTCTAGAAGGTTTTGTTGAAGGTAGGTCAGAAATATGTTTACCGTCTCAACTTTTTTCGATTAATTTTAAAGCCGTTGAATTGTAAAATCTTATTCCATTAAGATATTTATAAAACAATCTACTTAGCAAAATATTAAACAATAAATAACAGCTCTTTATAAAAGCTTATTTCTTCCTCCAAAAATGTCAGTCAAGATATCTAGTGTACATATCGAAACTATAAACAATAATATCCTAAGTAAAATTAATATCCCCCACATTGCTGATGTATTTGCTGCGTCTCCTTAAACCAAAATTCCAAAACAGGGTCCCAAGAGGGAAAAAAATTGAAAACTGAATAAAATAAAACAGGTTAAATATTTTATATCATTATTATTAAATTATTTACTTCAATTATATATTATAATGTAATTAAGAAATAGAAGCTGTTTGAAAATAAACATCCGACATTATTTTTCCGTTAATACCTGCTCATTACCAAGACACTTAGGAACATCCTTTGTACGACAAGGGTAGTTTTGCCTCAATAAGCAGCGCACAATGTCTCCCTAGGTCGTAACTCCATCAACGTCACATCAGTGCCAAAAATTTCGCGACTTGCCAACTCGGGGACTGAGAGTGGACAAAGAAACCGCCAGGAGAGCTGAAAATAACTCCAAAAATGATCCGACTACCCAACAGAAGGGGCCACGTCAAGACCCACACACAGTGAAACCTCTACACCACAGACTATGTCTACGCTAATTTATGCTCTATGCATTCCAGCTGGGAACGGATGGGGGGAGAAAGCATAACATAAGTAAAATGCGATAAATAAAGTGAAAGGGAAAAGTGATGAATACCTGGGCAATACCTAAAACAGAGCGTGGCACGGAGCAAATGTATTCCTTTTGATTCACCTTATATGAAGATTATACTCATTTTTATTTCCGCGAATCAAGGTCGACGAGGACGGCCACGATCGAACCAAATATTGGAAGATCGTGATTTTTGGTACGCAAAGGAGTTACAAAAACAACTTAAAGAGTTGCATCTCTTCTATTAAATTTATGCTTCTCTTCTCGTTTCACAGAAATGATTTAGAACCGAAATTACGAGATCATAACAAAACGGGCACCAATGATTGATACCCGCCGTTTGAATGATTGACACGATTCCTTTATAAATTACTTTTTGATTATACGTGATGAGGGGCATAGTTCCCAAAAAACATCATTAATAACATTTCCTCCTTTCTTCGCGACACTTAAGAGGGCCGCACACTTCAGATAGTGCATATCTGTCTCAGACATATTTCGATATTTTTCATCAACCCATCAAAATCTTTCTTGACAATATTGTTATTTCTGACGCAATCATTTCTAGCTAATCAGGAGGATAATCGAGTGCCAAAATTCGAGAGAGAAGGGTACGGGTTTACCACGATGAACTTTGGACTCATGAGTCAGTGCGATTTCACCCGGTGTGGAGGCGGCAGCTTCAGTGGGTCTCTCCGTCTCAGTTGGTAGCTTTCTAGCATATCACCAAGTCATCCCGGGTTCAATCCCCGGTGGGACCAGAGAAAATTTGTAGCCTTTCACATTAATGTCCCAGTTCATACAGTTGTGACTGAAAAGCGAACCCCCCTACCTCTATCAACCTCCTCTTAGTATATTAGTAATAACTGAACTATTACTAACAACTCCTATTACTCTTTCCACGTGGGCCAAGTTGTTGGTAAACCCAGCTAAGCAGTCCACCTACTAATAATAGCCTGCCACCCAACTCCTACCTCCTATCGCTCCGTGTAGACAAGCTTCAACAGCATACTGCATTTTCCATTTACAAATACAACAATTATAATATAACAAGAGTGCCAAATTCGAGAGTCCACGATGCACTTTGGACTTGTGAGTCAAAGTGACTCGTGTGCCCGGTGCGAAGGCGCCGCCTCCCCCGTCGTCCCCGTGACGTGCAGAAACAAACAGACATCAGGCAATCCCTGCGCGCGGCCGCGCGGATTCTGGACTCTCTTTCGCCGCACCACAGCGAAGTCAAAACCGCGTATGGAACGACGAAAGAAAGTCGCAATGCCCATACAAATTATTTACCCTATTTTCATTTTTCGAAATTTAGTTACACTTACATACAACGGACAACCATGAGACCTTAAAATTTGTCCGGGAATGAGAATGTCCGCTTTTGGAAACGTAGAATAAAAAGCCTGTGAATGAAAAAGTGTCCGAGGTAGAGAAATGTCGACTTATTTAGAAGTGTCCCTTAATGAAAGCAACACTCTACATGAAATATATAAAAAAATGTTTGTAACAGTCAAAAAATAAAAATGAATAGACGTTTTAAAATATTCATGATTTCAGTCCTCGATAAATTATTTTGAATGATTGACGTAAATGACAACTGTGTGTAAGCATGTGCAAAAGACAATTTGTTAATACGATAACTCCATAATCAACAGAGGTTTCGTCAGAAAAATTTCGCGACATTCCAGTTCGATAAGAGGTTATACACTTGTTGGGAATGACAAGTCTAATATTTGTTTTATGAGTCAAGAAATGTCCGTTCACGAGATTGATAATAACCCTGGGAAGAGACAGGTTGCTATAACAACCTATCCTGTAACGTTACCATAGAATTGCTCACGTATACGATGTTTTAACAAGTGTATTTTACATAAAATCAGAAGACTCAATTTTCATACACGAGTGTTACAACCACTATGAAGTCGGAGTTAGTTTTAAATTACGACCACATTTTGCACAAAACTCCCGATTTAACTAGCACTAACAACGAAGTAGCATGTATTAAGCAATAATTAATGGCTAAATGATGAAAATTTACACAACAAATAAAAAATACTGAAGAAATAAGTGCATCGAATAAAATCATCAAATTACATCGGAATCATTTCTAGAACACGTAAAAATGGTTACATCAATTTTTTAAAACAATTTAGACATTATTCATGTATCTGAAGACAAATATTTTACAATCTTATAACTATGTAAGCTCCGGAGTGTACGATATCCTCAATAATAAAACGCCTCATACGATCTGTAGGGATGTGTTATGTGGTACTCCGCGAGTGCAAGGGACCAGTGCACGCGGCGCCGCCGGCCACTGGTGAGTGCCCAGGGCGCGGTGGCCACAAATAGCAAGCGCGCTGTTGCTGTGCCATGCCACCGCAGCGGTGCGGGTGGGCGGTGCGGGTGGTGGCGAAGAAGCCAACACATTCGGTGGGGCGGCGGCGGCGGGCAGATACGACACCGGCTTCGAATCCAGTTCGCGCACCGTGCGACCGACGGAGAGCTATTCAATAATCAATTGGGTGTGGGAGGAGTAATTAAAAAAAAACACATTCAATAGCGTCCTGACACCCACATGGGATACGTGTGGCAGGATGTACATGTGATTCACAGTAATTGAATGCAATGAGTATTGTGTCGGCAACCACATTAATGCAGGCCAAAGAAGACATGAGCGGACACTTGTACATATTTGTCATTTTCGTATCGACACTAGTTTTCGGGTTAACACGACCTTACTTGATGGTGATTTAAAAATATTTCAACATCACATAGAACCAAAATTTCACAATCAAAAAGTATATGCCACGAAAAAGAAATTGGTCAAGTGAAGTCTCCATCTACCGCTGTGTCAGTTTTATATGAAAACTGAAAATATCACTAAAAATGAATATACGTTACAACGGTATGTCGACATGGGTGTGACAATTTAAAGATCCGAACACAATCGAGGATAGTTTTGTTTGACATGACGAGACCACGTCGTGACAGCGCGGTGTCGGCTTCGACACCCATCTCGCTCACCTCCTGATGCGGCCCACCATGCGGGAAGAGCGCAGCGCGTCGCCTGCCCACGCAGTGAAGCCAACGATCCCGAGGCCTGCTCCCAGCTCCACGACGGTAGCCACGGTGTCACGTTTATCAATGCTTCTTCAAAGCCTTCCGCAAGTCACTCGACACTTCCCGCTCCACGTCAAGCTCCGACGAACCTCGCGATACGACTGATGGCGCGGAGCCGGCCGGCCGGCAAGGAACAGTGCGACGCCGGCTGCCGCGAGCGTGGTGGGGGGACTGAAAAGCACGCGGCCGGTGGGCGAGAGGTTGGGTGGGGGAATATACGATAGAGGGGTGGGGGGAGAGGGAGTCCCGGCAGCAGCAACGGCACGGCGCGGAGCTACCGCCGCGGTGCTCTCGTGGCTGAAGACAGAAGCTGCGACAGGTTGCGCTGGTCAAGGGGGAAACGCCGAAGATGTACTGTCGTGGTCGGGAGGGACCTGTCCAGGGAGAACTGTCACTGCTCTTAGATGCGGAGGAGGGAAAAATGGAGGGAGAGGGGCGTTTAGCTATTTCGTACATAAGCAGAGTCCAATTTACCATTAGGCTGAATAGGTCGTAGCCTAGGGCGTGTGCTTTTAGAGGGCAGGATAGATGGAAGACATAATCCAAACATTTGCTATTGCAAAAAAAAAAAAGAAAAGTTTCTTTTGATTAAAATCTATCAAGGTGAGAACTTGACAATTTAGTTTATTTACCTCAAAACGTGCTTTCGTTTTATTTTTGAAACACTATTGTTAATTCATTTATTTCTTAAATCTAATTCAGAATTAGTTTCTTACGAAGTTACTTGTAATAGTTTCTTAGCATAAACATTATATTTTGAATTAAACGATTAAGTACTTAAAAGAATAGTCCAAGAATAGTTTAAACTGATTTAAGGGCTACATCTTAAATCTTACTCGTCTTAGCATTTTAATACTTCTTTACCTATAAGCCTAGTTGAAATATGCATTGTCGAAAAATCGTATTATACTCACCTCGACTTTAAAAATGTGGGTTAGAAAAATGAGTCAATAACATTTCAAACAAAATGTTTTAATACGGTTTAATTCAATTTAACTAAGTGCATCGGTCATTCATTGAACCCCGGAATCAGTAGTGAAAATTAACTAAAATTAGTAGTAACTTTTGAAACACACAAACGAATATCTAGGGCAAAATATATACGAAAGCTGTGAAACTATCAAATATGACTATTATGCCTTGAAGACACAACGTTTATAAAGTACAAAGTTTACTTGTTTTTTGTTCTTTTCTTAAGGGGAGGGGGGGTTTAAACCCCTCAGTTG
Source organism: Laupala kohalensis (assembly GCA_002313205.1). NCBI lineage: Eukaryota > Metazoa > Arthropoda > Insecta > Orthoptera > Trigonidiidae > Laupala > Laupala kohalensis. The sequence continues at coordinate 112,665 of NNCF01126114.1, forward strand.
AGCCCTGAACATGACTAAACATATTCATTCTCAAGAGACAAAAAATTTGAAGACGTATCTTCCAAACAGGAACGATATTGAATATGTATTGCGTACAACCGCATGAAAAGAATCGAGTGCAATCACGATATGTATATCATTTTTATACAGCGAAAGTGTGTTGGATAGGAGAAAAGTCAATAAGAACATATGAAGCGCATATCGTTATATGCTCTTGAATTCGGTAGCCTCGATAGAATTCTACAACATCTCGTGACAAATATAACATCGTCTCGGAGGGAAGAATCAAAAACGTACAAATTTTATTTTCACGTCTACTTTTTGGAAGAGTACACAGTAAGAACTCACATGATTCCGATCTTTGATCAAGTAGTGACATCGAGCAGCATGAATCATGAAATTGAAGACCTCTCACACCTGCCTCTATGAACGACGCTGCAGTTGACGTCACTGGAAACATGATCATCCATTTTTACCAACCACGGTGCGCGTACGTCTGCCGCAAGCAAACATGTTTCTCAAGTTCCGTTATACATGCCAGAATCATAAGCGTGAAATTGAATATGTGCCAGATCTTTAATCTAGCTAGGAAAGAGCTAACGACGTTATCGCAGCAAAGTCATAGCACTAGACAAATTGATTTCTGCTGTCTACATCTAATCCTGTGGAACAGATAGTAATGGTAATTACTTAGAATTTAATTTTCTATTTCACACACACCATCTGTATTACCATTCATAAACTAATTTATTTTTTATTGCATTCTTGACCAACATGACGTCTACAATTCTCTCACATAATCCCACACATTGTAAAAAATTCGTCAAATTAATAGATGGAACATTTCTTCGAATGACTATTTCTAACAAGGTAAAAAAACTAGGTTAAAAGAAAAAATAACAATCCAATCCAATCGAGACTTAACAATGAATATATAGCACATTTTGAAGCTCGTTGCAATGAATCTATTATCACTCGCTTGATGTATTATTAAATGTCACTTAAGTAGCAAAGTTGATTAACCGAGTTTGTAAACTTTTTGAACTCAATCACCCCATCTTTTACTTATACGCACTGACCTTACGTTATATAACTAAAACCCGGATAAGAATGCGGGAAAAAAATCTAAAGGAAGGATTGTTTTTAAATGAACGGTCTCTTAAGATCGATCATGTAATTAATGACCAAACTAAAAATCATTCAAAATACCTTGAAATGTACAATACAAAAAATTAATACTCAAATACACCAATGAACGTTATACATCAAACAAGAGAAATGAAAATTCCTTTTCTCAGTTAGATCACCCAATTAAATAAACTTATAAAAATATTACTCTTTAAACTAAATATCTAATAAAATCCGTTCTTCTGTAGCTCTTGTTTCAAGTTTCCAAAACTTCCGACGTGACGCGCGACACGTAGAGGGTTCCTGATCTCGGAAAAACAAATCAAATCAGACACGACATACTACGAAGACAGAGCCGAAAATAGAAAAGAGCAATAACCTGGATTGTCTTAGCTCGAGCAGACGCCAACATTCCACACCTGTTCTATCGAGTCTCTCTCTCGGAGTTTGATGTCTGTTCAGTTTCCCTGAAACCACGAATAGTAGTTTACACAACGGAAAGGAGAAGAGCTTACGAGAACGATGGGACTCAGATACAAGTTGTGTGATAAGATTTGTGTAAGAAGAAAAGGCAGAATCAGGAATAGAGAATGGAGCGCCAAAAATAGTTTTATTGCAGAAATAGTAAAAAATGTTTTATTGCATTAAAATACATTTTCACGACTTCATTAAATGACACTGAATAAGGAGAGACCTACGCTATATAACACTTTTCAACGTAATCACGTGACTAGGGGAAATAATAGGAAAAGAGAAATATTGAATTGCTGATATAAGGTAACAACCCGACATTTACTGTAGACTAGTGAGAAAAATATCAGTCTCAGTCACTCCAAGTCAAGAGTGTAAAAATGCATTTATACGCAATCCACAATTGTAAACCTAATATTTTGCTCTCAGAATTAAAATGAAATGCATCCCGAGAACTACCAACGTCTCTCAAGACTTCAGTCACAGCACGATTTGCTACAGCTACCACACGACGGCTGTGTTTGTTCGGGATATTTGACTACCAAATTTGCGTCTATTTGATATGGCTTTCCTAAGGACCCATGTCACAGCATGACAGATTTGTAGCCACATAACGACCGAATTCTCGGTTATTACACCTAATGACGTGTAGATGTAACTATTAAAAAATTCTCAAATAATAGAAGCGACGACGTATCTCTTAAAATTTTTCAAAATGCGTTCGTTATACTGGCTTCGACTCATCATNAAATTTTTCAAAATGCGTTCGTTATACTGGCTTCGACTCATCATGAATCTTGATTAATTAAATAACACGAACCAAGTCATGGGAGTGACAGAGATGGTTCAGAATTTTCTTCCCACCCAGAAGACTTCATCGTTTCTTACCCCCTGAAACCGTCAAAATGCAACCAACAGTACGGTCGGGCCATGCGGAATATTAAGGTACACGAATACTGGAACAACAAAGCACTGAATAAATATATAACTGGAAGATACCGAACGACCGTGATCATTTTTAATTTTTGTTTTTAATTCACTGATCATTCGTTGATGCGACATTATCTCACAATAATTTCAACTTTAAGGGGTTGGGGTTTCCTTTTCTGTTCTACCACAAACAGGAGAACACTTTAGCACTAAAGAGAGTAATGATTTATAACTTACCGGATAAAGCAATAGTACTTTCGGATCAACAATATCGGAGGAAGAATATACAAATAGTGCGTAACATACTTTTAGAACAATCCCATAGAAATTATTAAGAAAAATATTTAAAAAAGATTTATTACCTTCAAAACAGGCAACAACAAACGCAAGCTCAACAAGATGAAATGATTTATGCGATGATCGTTAATTCTTTTCTAACAAGACTACGCCGTGATACAATGAATCTCCTTTCCCTAGATGCATTACTTCACTGATCAAAATAGGTTTATTACGATTAACAGGAAACGACAGTAAATGAGAACGCCCTCATTCTAATGAGTACAGATTTCCCACCACAGCTCATTTTAATCATAGGTAACGAACTCCATTGAACAGTTGCGGTTCACGACGTATTAGTCATCTATTTTCTAAGCCCTTCAGAGAATAGCTCGTAAGGCGAATCAGTCGTTCACGGCGTGTCGCTGCTTGACATCTACCTTTCGACGTGTGTTCTTGTTCGCTAGCAAGGTGTGCGTGCGATGTGGGCTTTTCGCCAAGACCCTCGACGGCCCCTCCGCGATCCGCGTGCGTAACTACGCCTCACGTTTGTTGTGCTCCCGTTCCTAAAAGGGTCCACTCCTCTTCCTCGGACGTCAATACCAAGAAGAAAACCCTATGACCTCAGACCCTATTAAGAGCCACACAAACAATAACAATCAGGGGCGGATCTGGACCGAAATCAGGGGGGGGGGCTACATTTCATAATTACTATTAACATTATTATAAATAAAATTATAATACTATTTTAAAAATTATTATTAATATTATAGCGATTTTATCTTTTAATATAATACATCAATTCATCAAATAAATAATAAACAATTCATTAAATTGACCAAATTTATTAATTGTTTAAAATGGCAAAAACATATTAAAGGATAAAGATAAAGGATAAAGCAATATTATCTGTCCTATGCTCCCTTAGACCCCCCCCCCCCAACCCCATAGATCCACCTCTGATAAAAATGAAATTATATCGAATCACATTTGCACAGAATCCAGAACCCAGCGTCCAAAAGGATATTTTTCATTGAAGAGAAGAAAAAAATCATGCACTCATAATAGCACATGTAATTTTTACAAATCGTGATAACACTAGAATGAATATAAATAATCTTAAAATAACATGAACATAAACTCAATATTGTTATCTTCTCAGTTAAGATCAAAATGTAAAAAATGTTTAAAGTGAAGGGTCATTGCAAAAAGGTGAGAGAGCAAGTGAAGAGCATGTTTATCATTTGATGAATTCTCCTCGTTTTATTTTTATATTTGCTTTATTTACAGAGCTACACCCACACATTCCATTAGTAGAAGCACATTTTATGAAAAAGTTAATTCTAACCATAAATAGATATTGCAACATTTTATGTCCGAAGGAGTTGTTATACTTCTTTATTACTTCGGCTGGTATTTGGAGGCATATTATGTAAAGCAAAAACTAAGTTTTTACGGTCAAAGAGCGAACAAGGTCTTCCGGAGAATTAACCTTCGTGTGACCTCGAGATCATAAATCGAAAACATGTTTTTTAAATGCTTTGATGTTTTATACAATAAGTGATATTTTTTATTTCCGTCGAAGGAATTTGCTACAGAAAGGCTTTTTCTCTTGCGATCCATTTTACACCAGAGAACGGAAGCTCTATCCGTAGAAAAATATAGGTCTTGTACAATTTGGATCATCCAAATGTACATTAGGTGCAGTCATCTTGGAATTGTTCATCCTTTTAAATATTATACATGAAACACTCGAAAACAATTTATAGTCCTCCCAAATACAGAACAGGAAACTGGAGGAAAACGATAGGTACATGCTTTGAAAAAGAGAAAGCGATAACAAAAGTAATATTTTGACAGAAACTAATCTGTTTTTTATTGCAGAAAACAGTTTTTATTTGAAATGCCCTAGTCAAGAAAATTTAAGGTTTTCAGTATTCGGGACACAGTAAACAGATACATATGAAATAAAAACGTTTGAATTTAGTTTAGAATCCATTAAAACATTCTGCTTAGTGAATGTCAAATCCAATCTTTCATAGTATTTGCTGAAATACTGTTTTTTGAACGACAGCTTACAAAATTAGCCTCATCTAAGATCGTTATTTCTTAATTGACCCGTTGAAACAGATGTACAAAATATAACAGACGAGTTATTCTGCATGAAAAATGAGCTATCATTATCTCAATTACATTCTTAATGAAATAATCGCCTCATCATCGTAACAAGAGGTCGGATTTGTAAGTTAAGTGAGTGTCGCTTTAATTGCATATAAAGTGATGCAGAAGACGTAATCTTTACTCATCAGACCTTATCAAATAACTAAGAAAGGATGGAATTGTGCCAATAAATGCATAATAGAGTATATTATTTTAAACCAAATTTTACTTAAAAACAAAACCGCATCAAAAAGAAATTTTATTGGTAATGCACAACAATCGTAATTTTCAATAATTCTGTAATAAATATATAATATTTATTACTGAAGAGAACTGATATAAAAATCGCTCACTGATCCGCGTTACAACATCAATATCAAAACTCATAAAACAACGTATTACATTACATGAGCAAAAACATTTCGGCGGAGAAACTGAAATGTTTCACTTGCATCTGTGATGTCGTGCGACGAATAGAACATTCAGTGTCCGACGTAGGAACTATAGCAGTTAATCTCAAAATCAAGTTTAGTTTATACAACAACAGCCGTTAATAAAGTAAGAAGTTTTTGCAAGTTTGATCAGCATATTTTATTTTACATTTTTCGGAATGATTTAATGCTTCATGCAAGGGCAGTCCCGAACCTTCTTTAAACTTTACCGAAACATATCAAACTTAAAATTAATTTATTAAAATATTAATTTTATAAATATAAGCTTTTAACAATTTCAACAGTATAGGTTCAAAAATTAACATTTTGTTTTATTAAAAGCGCGAGAAAAAATGTTTTCCTGTCTCTCATCGTTCTTAACCAGTGGCCCCCTTATCCCCATTGGACCTGCACTCTCAACAAATAAAGGCATACTTTGCCACTTTAAACAATTAATAAATTTGGTTACTATTAATATTGTTAATTGTTTTCAAACAGAAATGCTCCCCAGATCTCTCCTCGGTTAGCACCGGTCTGGATCCGCCAAAGACCAATACTATTAACTCTGATCGTCGTCTGCCGTCGTTCCTGCATCAAAATTTAGTTACAACCCACTCAAGCTCTGGGGGGGAGGGGGGGGCAACGATATCTCGGGTACCTGCAAAATCTTGCGTGCATAAGTTTATTGTAATAATAAATCGTGAATTTAGTGTTATTTCAATTCTTAAACACTATACTCAGAACAATCTATAGTTCGATAATAATTTGTATATGAATTTTTGAGATAAATTACAAACACATTGACATTCTTTAGTATTATAACTCGCAGCTAACTTTTTATCTTATCTAGGAATTTTTGCTGAAATTTTTGAATCCGCCTCTGCCTTAGGGTCCTTGATCGGAATTGATGGGATGGTCCCTTGCTTGCTTCCGGAGAGTAAATTAGTAAACGTGGTCATACGGAGTTTGTACAGTTTTTTTAACAATAAATTTATTATTATTATTATTCCTCTGCAGATGGTATGAAAAATGCGTAGAGCAAGGGCTCAGAGCGCCAACACATTGTACGTTCAGTGAAGGTGAAGGATACAATAAGGGCGTGGACAGGGTCGTTCGTTAGAAGGTCCGCGTGAGGCGTGACACCCACGTGAAGCTCTCGCCTCGACGTAGACGTGGTGGCGCGGCCAGGAGCCAGAGTCGCTAAGTGCGCGGCAGGCAGAGCCACGCGCGGGCGGCTAGTGATGAGGCGGATACGTTGCATAGAATAGAAGGGGTGAAGAGGGAGCGCAGATACAAGACAGTACGAAAAAATGACATACCGTGCATAAAGATTATATAAGGATTGGGAAATAAATCGAAGTCGTTTTTTATCACCTCAGACACCCAGACGCCCCCGCGTATACGAAGTAAAATTTCAGGAGTAGTGAAAAAGATTCACAGAAGAAATATTTTAAACGAAGGATTTCAAATAACCAAGTTTTATTTCAAAAATATGAAATAAGCATAGAATACGGTATCTTTTTACGGAATAATAAATATTTCTTAAATTTCTCTGCATTGAACATTTCAGTGAGGGCTATTTCTAAGTTTGGACACCCACGCAAAAGTCTCAAAGTCGTTGCTTTACTACGCACAAAATAATTACTTATTTATATTTTTTGGAAATGAACTGTATCCGAGTATTATTTTGTTCTTTTTAATATCACAAAGTTATTTCAGAGTTTGCACCATGTTTTGATCTTTATATTTCACTTTCAGTTGTGTGTTCAATATTTATATTAAGTTATACATATAATATCTATATTTTATCATAATAATTTTTATTTTTCTTGAGTAAGTATTGAAGTTACAAAGAGTCGAAGATGATGTGATGTACAAGAGTGAAGGGAGTGATTGATAGAGAGAGTGAGGAAATAAACAAGAAAAATAAGGAAAGAACGAGAAGAAAAGACGGTGGTAACATCATCGAAACAGGAAGACCAAAATCGGAGAGGGAGTTATGAGATCGCATGACGTAGCGGAGGAGCAGGACGCTGGGTGCAAAGAGATGCAAACATTACCGGCCCGAGCCACCGCCGGGCAGTTGCTGCCAGAGGAGATCAGCCCGTACCACGAGATAACATGACTACATTCACTCAAGATTTTCCTGATGAGAAATGACTCGTGGGTCACGGCAAATCTTCCTTCCCGACCAGGTAAAAACTTTGTTCAATTATTTTATACCTATTCATTCGCTTTGTTACAGATTGCGGAATGACGTATTAGTTAAGAGAATTTTGTGACATCCGTTCATTTCTAGAAAAAATCAAAAAAATCGAGCAAGCAATGATGTCTTAATTTGTGTGTATATTCATGTACCTATAGAACTTAGACTAAGCACAGAAGTATAAATAAAAATATATAGAAGTATTTAACTACAAGACTACAAAATGAAAAAAAAAAAGGAAATAGATAAGAAATCAGAAGGATAGACGTATATCAAAGGAGACTCGTATAATAGTTGGGAGTTTGCTAGTTTGGAACAATTACATTTCTGGAATGCGATGGTCTCATCGGGGAAATTTTTCTTCGTTTCCAGAAGAACATAAATTATCATCTATACTTCAGTCCAATTGTCGGTTTGATGGGGAGAGTAACTCAGCGACATTTGACTAATAACCTTTAATAGTATTCCTCTTCAGAAACACGCAGAAAAGGCAGTCATAGCAACGTGTCACAAGCAATTAAAGATGAATGGGAAGGAATTTGTAATGGCCTTCTTTACCACTTAAGAGACCAACTTCCTCATAGGGCAAGGATATAGCTTTTATTTCCTCTTCCATAATCGATCTATAGCAATTTTACGTCAAATGACCTCATAACATAGTACTCATATCATGCATTCATCGCAGTAACTACTATAAATATTTCGACAGGACGTTACCAGACACTTTGAGGAATCATTTGATTAACGAAAACGCCGCTTTATTATCTGGGTAACACAAGAAACAGATGAAATATACAATTTTAAAAAATGGAGACATTATTAAAGTACAAACAATAGTAATAAAATAATGAATCCTCTCTTGTGCAACGTGCTCCACGACAGGTGAATTGGGATGACAATTCACCTGCTCTAAAAATGACAAAAAGGACCGAGAAGAAAATAAAATTCATTTAACAAGAAAATGTAAAGTTTACGTAACTTCATCAACAGTTGGGTCATAAGTGCAAGGTGTGTGTTTTATTTGGTGGTCTTTTGACTCCTCGGACCCATTGAATTATTAGACAAAAAAAATCAATGGATATTCCCAATTCATGTAGATTCTGGCTAGTATGTTGAATACGTATGGGGAATAAAAATCAAGTTATCTGAGGTAATTAAGAGCAACTGGGATAAGTGGTATCTCCGTGGTTATTTTGCTATCATAAAATGTTCTGTATTTCCCAAACGCTGAAACATAATGACTTCAAATTATTGAAATGTAATTACAATGAACCGATCAAATGGAATGTAAAATGAATGATCGTAAAACATGAAACGATCGAATATTCGAGAAAATTTCCTCGGCATTTTATTTGATGTTTAATATTGTTTTAATATGTATTATTTGCAGCTGAATGTTTAAATACCACTGCTGTACTTGTAATACATTGATAACTTCTGTAAATAATCTACTGTGAACCTTTTTTGTTTGGTTATTTTGATGTTCGATGCACACAATGTTTCTATAATGAAAAAATTACGCTCTTTACACGTCGTTATTATTTATTCTTATCTAAGGTCTTTTTGGTCGCATGATTTCTACCATCAGTCCTTTGATCTGACTGTACGGGGTGACAAATGTAAGGGGGGGGGGTACTTGTGTAAAGGAGTGTACTTGTCAACACTTAAAATAATGACCGTTATGTAGCCGAATAATTCTTAGGTATGAATTAAAATTGATGGCGTGACACGGTCATCTCTCAATTCTCTTCTTTTTTTTTCCTTGCGTGGATTTATTGTTCATTTGTTTCCAATAGTTAAATTCGTTATGATTGAATTTCTCTGACGTCTGCTACCGGGAAATAGGACCGAAATGTAACGATGAAATAGAATTGTGTTAGTGTCTGTCACGCGCTTAATCATTCTCAATCCTCACCGACGCCTAAGCCATGTCCTTCATCGGCGCTGAACCTCGTCCCGCCCTCGGTCAAGGGGATCAAACGCGCAGCTCTGCCACCGCCGCCGCTGCCAACTGCTGCTCCAGAACATTCTGGAAGCTTCCATCCGGGCGTCGCGAGGCGCTAACGACATGAACAAGAGCGCATCTTGTTCGCGAGCAGCCGAAGCAAAGAGGCGAGCAGAGGTGGTTACACCAAGTGCACGCGAATTAGGGGCAATGCAGAGATAGTCATTCAGAAAGAAGAGTAATTAAGGTATTATATCCGCGTTGACTTAAGTCAAGTTGCCAACTATTCACGAAACTTGGAAATATTCACTAAAGTAGTTCTTATTAATTAATTCATTCTACTGATTTTTTAAATACTGGATGAGAACAATTATTTTGTGAGTTTTAAACTTGGTAATTAATTTAGACTGTCGTTTGACTCCTTTGACAAGAGTCGCATTATCCTCGGTCACGTGATGCGGCTGCCATTTCCGTTACAACAGTATTTTCCACAGTTTTTGCTGTTTTATTCTTGTAAATGTCCCGTGAGGTATGAAAATCTTAACGTAATTGCGTTTGCTATGTTTTAGTAGTTTTTTTCGCTATGTTAAGCCGGTAGATTTGCCAGAATATAAAAAAAGAAACGTAAGCGCGAAAGTTTCTCCATATAAGCCCATAGTAATTTAAAGTCAAATAATTGAAAATTTTGCTGCGTAAGAATATGAAAATTCATCGCCACTGGATAGAGAATGGTTCAAACTATCATTTAAAACATTTTTTGGCGTACTTAAGCCCAGTCGCTCTGACGCACATAAAACTTTTTCAAATCAAATAATCTTTTCATAAAAAAATATAAAGTACAAACTCAATTTTAATTGATAGTTTCCTGTAAAAATATATTTAATTAAATAATATGTTGCCCTAAAAGTTGTGACAACTGCGTAAGACCAAGGGGAGGACTCAAAACTAATTCGCTCGAAACAAAACGCGAATATACTCAATGTTCGCCGAAATGACTGATCTGTGCTCAGAGTAGAATAAGTCACTAAGGGATTTTAAAATATTTCTTGGCAATTGTGGTTGCCCACTTTAGAATGATTTCTTTTCATTGTATATATAAATGTAAGCTTTCACGGCCGGTGTCATTAATGTTATTGTATTAAACTGAAACAACCCTCGAATCCACGAATTTCGACAAGCGACGATAAAAGGACATTAAGTACACACCCACGATTCAAGTACACCTTATCAGGATTGTACGAGTAGTTCTGAATTTTGGAAGAAAAATCAAAACATACATTCAATCTTAAATATACGTGAGGTGACTTTAAAAAGATAAGTAAATAACGAAAATAAGAATTTTCTACGGAAGGACAAAGAAACGAAATAGTTATCTGCGACTACGACTTTACAATTTGGAATATTTCCACAAATAATACCACTTATATCCTCAATTCTGAAGACAAAGCTGGTTACTTCAATTCATCAGCAACATCAAAACTGTCTAAACATGATATTCGACGACATTGCACAGGGAAAATTGGACCCAGAAGATGATGAATCCAATGAAACCCAAACAAATTTATTTTACACGTTAATAGGCAGTCTTAATTAGGAACAAGAAACTTCGAGAGACCGAATCCAACATAACCTTAATAAACATGAGTACAGTTGAATCAGCTTTCCGCCCTTGGACATTAGCCGTTCTTTGGTCGGTGACGCACGAGCGGCTCAAACCGGTCTCCTAAGAAGAGGGCAGGTTGCATTGCAGTGGCGATTGACCCTTGGAAACGGAGCTAAATTGATTCAATTGGACGCAGAGGCAGCAGTGCCTCCGGAAAGGGTGGCAACATGAATGACAGACGGACCAATTGAGACACCAAGACATTTCTCACTAGCAGAATTAGAAGTGACACCGCAGCAAAACCTTATCTACGAAAACCTGGCGTATTGTCATATGCCAAACTTATATTTGCGGAATGTTACATTTTACTTAAATACTCTGAAACCCACTACGTACGAAATGAAACTAAAAGAAGCGTAAATTGTCACAAATCAACCAGATACGAATTCTTACAAAAACTAAGAAGCTGACCCATGTTGTTTCGACTTTTGTCGATGTTTTTTTGCGCAGAAAATACGTTTCGCCGGGGCGTGATAAAACTATACACCATAATTGCGTTATACATTTGGCAATTTTCTGTCAAATGCATTAGGTGGTTTTGTCAGGATAATAATGTGTTACGTGTATAAATGAAAGCAAATTAATACTGACGGAAAATAATAGTTTTGTATGGGCAGATAAGCCGATCTCAGATAATTTAAAACAATGTTTAAAAAATTGAACAAATCAGGATCGATTTATCTTCGTAATTCGTAGGAATCGAACCCATAGGCATCGACATACGAGAACGAGTCATTTAGTCATTAAGGAGCGTAAGAAAATTCAGCAATTAAGGAAACAATGAATAAAAAAGAATGTAGAACGCTGTAAAATAATTATTGAGAGACACCATTCATTTCATCCGTTCATTCAAGTCTAGTGCGTCAAACTTGTTTATCCTATCAAATGAATTTGTTTTCCAAGACGATCAGAGTTAAGTTCATAGGTCTGGAGTCACGAATTAAAATTTCAGACCGCTCTCACTCAACCATTGGAAGGATACGTTAAATACCATCAAAATGAATGAAGAAATAAAATACTGAAGTAAAAATTCTTAAGAAAAGAATATTATATTTATGATCTACGGCGTCGCTGTTAATCGCAATCGCCAAACCATACACTGTTTCGTAGACAACCCAAAAATTTCAAACCATATTTCTATACGTAAAATGTTTAATCGTATTCGATTGTTAATTCACCTGGAAACGACTCAGTTGTAAATTTTGAAAGTTCTGTGCTCTTAAGTCAACGGAACTAAAAAGGCCATTTTTACCGTATGTAAATGTCCGTAAAATTCACAATATTCACGGTATATTGTACACAAAAATACTTCACGTTAACCTCGAAATGTCCTCATCAAACAAGTCTATACTTAGATTGGAAGAGCCAAGATAGGAAAACAAATCTATAAGTCATAGATCACCGCAGAGAACTTGCTCCGTCTATAATCAAGTCTCCTATAATCAGGAAGTCTACAGTATGTACTTCACTGTACCGATTTCGATGAAACCATATTTCTAGTATTTGTGGTTCACGGTAGTAGCTCGAACCAAACATATCAGAAAAACAGAAGAAAGGATTCAACACCGTAAGCTTAAAGTTCATTTTTTTCCTCCATGGATAAGTAGAATACATTTTCTATTTATTCTCTCCCGCAGAATTACAACACCAAGTTAGCAAAGATACGCTTCCGCATTTGTAATACGATATACAACAGAAACCTAAACTTAATATCTCTCCAGAGTCATTATACACAACACAATTGTTCTATCATTGTTCACGAGCCGTATTCGAGTCTCGTATTCAAACATTTCCTAGAGTTAATGACGAACACTATGTTTGTGAAAAATGAAACTTTATGAGAGTATAAATAGTAGCAGATATTTGACATTCTATTTGAAAATTTCTTTCCTTGGTTTTCGAGCAATATGAAACGTAAACATGGTGTCTCAGTTCCAAAAATAAATCCAGTATGATAAAAACATCACTTACTTTTATAAAGTATGACAAAACGTCAGAAATAATAATCAAAATCCTGAATAACTGTTCTCTCCCTTTGCGGTAATAAAGGAGAAGAAGAAATGTTTGGTGGGAGAAAAATATCAAATAAATAATGTCACCTGACGACGACCTCAAACGAGAATCGGAACATAGTGAGTTAACGTCCATTATGTAATATAATGAAATAAATAATTAAAAACTTACGACCATTTATGGACTTTGAATAATATTTATATTTTCTGAAGAGCTCTCTTCGATATAAATATTAATGTTTATATCATGTTGATATGTCCTGTTGTTATGTTTATTGTTATTACTTGTTATTACTTTATCACCTGACTATGACTTTAATCCAAGTCAAAATGAGCTCTTCAGAAAACAAATATCATTCTAAGTAAATAAGAGGTCGTAAGTCTCGCATTATTTATTTAATTTGATTATATAATAGACGCTAAATGTAATAGAATTTGAAGGAGAAAAATATTCTTCAAAGTTACTTTACTCCTGGGAGAAATGTATTTATAAAACTGTGTATGTTATGTCATCCGAAGAATGTCATTTGTTGCTATATACAAGACTTACGACAGTATAAAAATAAAAAGGAATATTTTATTTTTACAAATTTAAAAATTTATTTAGCACAGAGTTGCAGTACTCCATAGCTTCCAACTTATATTTAGGTAAACAATGTACGGCGTAAGAAGCTAATCTCACTCAATTTTCCTTTCCTCCTCAGTATTGTCCCACTCAGTAAAGTTTAATACACTTCTTTTATACTAATTACTTGTATAGTCTTCTACTGTCCACGTGTGGATCGAAATGTTTGATTTTCACAATCCTACGTACTATATAATTCTGAAATAATTAATCAATCTGAAAATGTTCGAGACTAGCCATTACATCTAAAAAAATGATTATTTGGAAGATATCGTATAATTTACATATTAAAATTTCCCTCCAAATAAAAGAATTCAAACATATCCGTGAAAATTTCTAAGTCATGTATTAGTATCTGGATAATCAAATGAACTATAGCGAAGTCGTAAATGTTTGGTCTTAATGGAATAGTTCCAATAGGCCAAGGGTGATTGAAGTGGGAATTAATTTCATCTAGCGATTCATTAGCAGCAAAACCCCAATATATTTATTTCCATCCTCCGCGCAAACCGACGCGACTGGCGTAAACAGCACAAATTTCGTGTCACACCTGCTCGTCTAAATCACACCTCAACCTGCGCCATGCTCAACACACCGAGCTGCTCCGAATCGCGGCCGGTCGACGTAGTGCTCCTATTCACTTGAAGGAGACCTATTCATAGAGCGGTGTCGCGTTTGTCCGCTCGCGTGTACGCGCTCATACGCAGGGGTGAGCACGAGGCGCGCACGTACACGACGCGTTTTCACGATGCCAATAAGCAAGTCAACAGTTGGCTTCTCCAAATGGCCTTGATTTAGGATACAGCTCATTGGCGCGGTCAGTACAGCCGTAGTAGCTGACACAATCCCAGTTTTCTAGTAACGCGACTTGAAGTGATGGAGGGGGAGGTATTGGACGCCAATTGTTGGCTTCAGTCTAACCACAGGACAACTCATTGGCATGCCAATTGAGAAGGACGTTGACTTCTAAAATCATGCCGATGATGAAAACACGACGCTGACTACTGTCTTCTAGTCATTGGAGGCCAACTTGCTTATTGGCGGCAATAGCGCGAAGCCGCGTGCGCCGGCCGCAAGGAAGCAGGGTGTCGAAGCCCTGGCGGTCCATACTTGGCAAACGATGCTCAACACCGGCGTGTATGATGACGTAGACGGGCTGGCAGGCGGGCGAGAGGGCTTTACCCCCGGCGAGAACGCAAGCAAACGCCGTTCGCGTACCTCCACCACACCCCACATCCTCCGAATCCCTCACATTCGGCCAGTGGACCTCCGTCGCCGCCATGGCACGTATCAAAGGCCGTGCGCACTCGCTATTAATAGGGCGCGTGTCCAGAGGTACAACGGAGGAGGGAGAAAGCGGTGAGGCGGAGGACGAGGAAAGATCTGGCTCGCAACGAGCGAAAGGTAAAAAGAGAGAGAAGACGTAGGTGATAACAATGGTAATCGTTAAAATTTGTGTAGAAATAAAATAAACATTTCAGTAAAAACTAACATTAGCTCAGTTGTGTGCGAGATGATATTTTCAGACATGACAGCGCGACGTCCCGCACAATTGCGACTGGCCAAAACGCACAGTGCAAGAGCACTTCTCCACGTGCAATGAAACATCAACGACATCAATAACATCATGACGTCCGAAGCATTTCAAGAAAAAGGATCGACAAGTGCAGTAATACCGCTGTTGTGTTACAAGAAATGTGCCAAAAATTACATAACGATTCCGACATACGTAAATTTAACAGCGAATAAAAACAATGTATTTCTATAATAAAAATATATTTTAATATTAATTTTAGCACTAATATTTCTTGTACGACAAAAAATTCTGAAAAACTTGTCAAATTTCACATAAGTAAATAACAAAAATTCATCATCTTATCTTCACGTACTAAAAAAGCTGAAAATAAAATTTCTACGTTTTTTTTCTCTAATTTCAAAATAAATGCAGTAGTTATTAGTTTTCAATTACGTATATGAGAATAAAGAGAGTCATTTTTGTCGCTTCATGAAATACACAACTGGTTTTAGAAGCTTGAGTATATCGAGAAGAAACTTGTTGAAAGAATCCTCAAAATAATCCTCAAATTTTCGTATCTTCGACGAAGCAAATAGATAGTAAGTCAAAACTACTGAATAACACATCAGAAAAATGAATATTTAACAATAAGTTTATATCACCAGTGAAAAGATAAGTAAGATTGACATTGCTTTTGAATTTTACGACATTGTTGAATAAATAATATTACCATATTGTAATAGTATCATATTATTATAAAATATGATAAATAATAATCATAAAAGAAAATAGTAATATATCATTAATGGAATTCTGATTCCGTAAAACATTTCTATTTCTATTTACAATACTAAAAGTTTTCTCCTTTAAATACCCAGATCTACGATTTACCCACTATGGGGTTATCTCTCGTCTTCAAACAGAATTTCTTATCATTTTCTAAGTAAGTATGTAATCTAATACATTTAAGTAGCGTTTGGTTTTCAAATCCATTTAATTACAATAATTAATTACAATAATAGTAATTACAATAATTCATTTGCATTCTTTAAATATTGTGCTATATGTTTTTTTTTCATTCCGGATTCCCTGTTCTATGTAAGAACAAATTATCTTAAATTTCCTAATTATAATTCGGACAATTCAAATAATATACATCCACATCCTAAACATTACGCCACCCGTACAGTAATTTTGTACAATTCGAAATCACTATAAATATTTTCAAAATTTCCCACGGCCGTTAAGAATTTGCTGTGATGATATCAGCCATTGGAAATTACCAGACAAAATCCTTGCAGTTTGGCCAATTATTTATTATTACTTTGATAAATAATAATAACGTTAAGTAATATAAGGTAACGTTCCTTACCGAAACGATGGTTAAGTAATGATAAATAACTGGCCACACCGCAAGAATTTTGTCAGTTAAGAATTTGTATTATTCGTATATCCGCCTGGTGAAAAATATATACTTATCAGAAAACATCGCATTGTTTTTCCCCTCTCTTTATTTCGAAGCCCGCTTCAATGGTGAGTAATTTGTTTTAATAATTTGTTTTGCTCGAAGAGGGTACGGTCGTTACAAGTTTCCATGTCCAATCCGTGATAGCTAAAATTGTCAGAATGAACAACGTCTGTGCAAAATCACGCCACAGCAAGAATTTCAAGGTACTTCCAAAAATAAAACGGGCACATGGCTCTGAGCGGGATTGTGACAGCTGTATGGGCAATTAGACGAGGTCTGAGCTTGGACGAACGGAATTCGGAATCACTGATTTGGTGAGAAGCCTAAACGCGGGTAAACATCCTTCCTTAGGTAGTCGACGCTATTATAACAGGAAAGAAGGTAAACAAATTAGTATAATTATTGATCAACAGATTCCAAGTTTTAATTCGTTTAAGAAATATTACTCACCATACATTATATTTTATCAGAAAAACTCGAAGTATAATGAGATAAATTCAACATACGTTTAAATAACATTCCACTTACTTGCTATGGAATATGTTTCAATTAACTCCTAATTTTACGTAGTTCTAGATAAGAGGGAAGCTGAAAGAAAATCCTAAACAAATGTGGGAATGAATCCGTTATATTTTATTAAAAGCAACTGAAATACTTGTTAGCTCAGGTAATAAAATAGCTAATAGTATCAATAAGACTTATCTCTAGAACATTGCGTTACAAAGCGAACTAAATAACGCCGATTACATTCGCAATAAAATTTATTGTTTGTTAGGATTACTTTCAGTGGCAATTATAATTAAATTATTTTATGCTAGCTACAAAATGAGTAAGAATGGACATGTTTGACATTGTCACATTGACAAAAAATATGACTACAAACGTTATTTCAAAGTAATTATTACAACAAGAAAACAAACGTCAATATTTGTCATTTTTGATAGTGAAGCTGATATACTGATACCAACATATTAACATACACGCGCAAGGTAAACATGAAGGAAAACCACAACCTTTATGTCAATAAGCACTGGTCAAAAGAACTATTTCAAAGCTTTTCTCAAGAGTCTCTTTCAGTGTATCCCAATATAGCAAAGACACTCAAAATTCTTTATGGTAGCTAAGACCTAGAAAAGAATACTGCTGAAAGTTTTGAATCCGCCTCTGCCTTAGGGCCCTTGATCGGAATTGATGGGATGGTCCCTTGCTTGCTTCCGGAGAGTAAATTAGTTTATTGTCCTCCACGTGGTCATACGCAGTTTGTGCTGTTTGTTTGACAATACATTTATTATTATTATTATTATTACTTGTATTTAAATAAAAGCGACGAAGAACACATGAAATTTAGCATATTTTTATTGTGCTTTGATGTATTAGAGGCATAATTTGTTATCATGGCTGACTGATTTTATCTTACCTCTAGAAAGGAAAAACCGAGTTATTTCTCTTGAAACACGTACTTTGAATACTATTTGTACAGTAAAATAGGAGAACTATCTTTGAAAAGAAAATGTAACATTTTGTTGACAACTGTTTAATATTCTCTTTTGCCTTTGACTGATTCTCAAAGTTAGTTTCTGCCCCGAAAACTATTACTGGTTTCTTCATGTACAGACTCTGGAGCACGCAATTTTCTCACCGACTCTAGGCACAGGGCCAAAACTAGTAAAAATGGGTCAATGAATAAAGTTACTGGTCGTAAAGAAAGTAGTGAAACAAACAAATATGAATCTCAAAACAAACCGCAGAGGTGCAAATAAATAGACCGAGTTCATTGCTCTAAACAAACAAGATGTAACAAACTTGTTACACATACGAAAATTTGAGATCCACATAAATATCTTTGAAATCAATATCACAAAAATAACTCGACATACCATTTACAACAACAACAACAAAACATGCAAAATATGAGAGAAATGTTTCAAAAAGTTTTTATACTCGTCTAATACTTTCGTAGTAACTCATCCTCTAGAACAGAAGTTACAGAAAACCTCTGTTCCACTCTAATGTTAGTAATAGATCTCTCATAACTGCAAATTAAAAAGCTGAGAAGGTAAACCTTGCTAGAGGTGAGAACACTTGAGAAGTTTAGTGTGTGTATTTCTTTCGAACGCATAAACATTCTGAGAGGACAAGAAAATCATTTATTACTGAATGATTAAATCGGAAGCTAAATTGAGATATAATATGAACCACTGTACCTGGCGTTATTCCTCCTCCAACAATAAACTGAATCTCGTAACTAACCACCTACAAACGTATTCGAAAATCTACAATTGCAAAAATAAATTCGGAAAATAAAAAATTCCACGATGTTTTAATGCCTTTCATGTAAAGCAGAATGCAACCAACCGTATAAGATTCATTGAACATGATATATGTCTGTCCTAACAAAGTTTCTAAACATTCAAAAGGTTAATTAAAAGAAATAAAATTTGCGAAGCAAATGTACAGAATGCCATAACAACCACGACGAAAACAACGATAAGAATTTCTCCTAAAACTGCGGAACCAAAATATTTTCCTTTCATGAACATATAAATTCTGCAATAGTTCCTAAGGTTGAGAGAAGAATCCCAATATTGGCGTTTCTAATCACAGAAATCCAACCTAGCCCGCAAACGAAATTTGTTTTTCAATTCACGACAATTCGCTTCGACTCATCCTACACACACAGACTTGAAGAGGTAATTTCTTACTACAACTCAACTGTGCACATACCTCAAGTGGAAAGAGTCAAACCTCCATTAGTTTTCTCACAAATGAAACAGAGATAAGTAACAATCGTGAAGGGAGGACATATTCCAGGTTACGGGCGATTTCTGTTGTGTTTTATTCCTCTTCGTTTTTCATGATTTTTGAGGCACAGTTATTTTTGTCAATGACTATGTGTGATGCAACGCGTCGCCCTGGGTAAGTAACAGAGACCACAACACACATGCAACTTCACATAATGTTTTCCATCATTGAAACACGACAACGTACTCGTCAAGGATGTTTCGTTTTCAAAATAGGTAGCGAGAAGTTCATGAACGTGTAAGCAGATAAAAATACATCTCGTACAAATCTTTTAAGAGACATACTAGGAAACTGAAATTCTGCAGTAAAAGAAACGAATTTATGAAATCAGGGAGAAATAAGACTGTCGACATGTTTAATCGACTACATGCCCCTCTCGCCGTCTTTTCCCTGGTCTATTGTCCGTGAGACTTGTCTGTCAATCTGTCGTCTAAGACAATAACATTTTTAATAAGCAATCAGAATATCAGAAGAAAAAAACACGAGTCTCACTGAAGCAATAAACGCATAAAAAATTTACTTTAATATATCATAATTAGCAACATGACTTACAAAATCCCACTGCACGAAAAATGTTGGTGTACAAGAGATATTTAGGAGACATAAAATTAACGTACCATTAACAATTTATGTATCATGAATGGATTTAGTCATTTTACAAAATTAATAAAGCAAGCTTAAAAGTAGCAAAGTTAAACGTATGTTTTTTATATTCATACATCTGATCATCGTTATCATCATCCTGATTTAGATGAAGCAGTAGACGGCAAATACATAACCGACAACCACCTAAAGTTTTTTGTCATTTTGCATTATTCATAAACAAAACAATATAAGTTTTTTAAAAAAGATAAAAAGTAGCATTACCAACACACAATAACAAGTTCAGAAAAATCCAAAATGCATCAAATAATAGTTTTTCTTGATTAAATTTTCAAAAGCGCAAATTGCTGAACTAACCTATTAGTATCATGAATATTAAACTCACACCACGCACGTGGTAATCCTGCAATTGCAAGGAGCAATTTGTTCATGAAAAGAGACATCAATTCGACCGTTAATGCAGAGTGGATCAAAGTACCAACTCTTTATCAGAGTCCAATTACAGACAATAATGCAATTCGTGCCTGGCACTGCACACCCGATTGTATTTAAGTAGCTGTTGCCAAGCAGTGTTTGAATCCATCGACAGTTGTGAACATAGATAGTTCCAGAAACAAGCAGCTGTTTAGGGTCGGAAGCTTTGGGGAGTGGCAGTCGGGATGAAGTGTCTTACATTAGTTCTCACAGACACATATTTTGTTACTGAGATAATTCAAATGTAAGAAGATCTCAAAATTCAGAGAAATACTGAATTATGATACACTATGTCACACAATCTACTACCTGGTCCAGCAATATTGAAAGCGAATATTGACAAATATATGTGGATGCTGGCTTAAAATGTTGGAAGGCGAAGTTAAATTAAATTATAAAACGCTTGCATAGTTCATGTATCATTTATTTAAAGTACAATCATCTTTATGGTTGACTTTTTAGTACATGATATAGCTAGCATAACATTCGGAAAATGTATTACGTCTAATAAACCCAAAAGGGCAAACAGATTAATTTGTAAAGAAATGTATTTCACGTGATCTATAGAAAATATATAAAGGGACAATATTTCAAGGAACTATAAAGTCTGATATTCACCAAAGTACTCGAATGTTATAAAACTGAAAAGCACGTAAGGTCGCTTTTCAAAATAAAATGAATAAATGAAATTTGGTTTTATTCTGTTGTGTGGACAGTACCCATCTGTTCACTAATATGCTGAAATTTCATGAAACACGTTCATGAAATATATTGTATTTCACAGAAAATAGAACAATGGGGGAAAGGGCGGAAAAACTGCTGGGACCGGCTCTGGTTGGGAGAGCAACAATTTAAACTGGGGTCCGCGGATCGCTGGGAACCCTTAAGACTCAAGTAAGGGGTCCTGTTTCATGCTAAATACGAAACCGAGTGAAACTTGTCTACATCTAGCAGATTGGGGAAACTTGTAGCTACCGTATTACCCAGTAAATAAATTAGTCTTGCTAAACCGTTCATATCGTACAAATTGATAGTTTCATTCCTTTTCCCGAGCGATTAAATCCCGGAAAGTTTAGCTAGTATAACATTTTATACAATACAGCATCGCTACTTCGTGAACGAGAGAAACATAAAAAAGGATATCCAATAATATTCCAACTTAACAGGAAACGAGATGTACGACAAACAAGAATATTGGGACAACTAGGAAGATATCGAAGAAAAAGAGGAGAATGTGTTCGTGACAAAATAGCGGGAACTGTCCGTCCATTTTTTACATTTGTATACATACTTTTTCACGAACTTACAATATATACACAGTCATATTCAGTAGTGTGTATTTATCACGAATATTAACACTATGGTTATCAAAGCAAACTGGAATTTATAGCGTAGAAGGAAATAGGTAAGAAAAACGAAAAAAATAAATAAATCCGTNGGTAAGAAAAACGAAAAGAATAAATAAATCCGTGGAGTGATTTTTTCTCGTAAGTTAAGAATCTCGTCTAGCTTGTTCGAAGATGAACAGAATTTTCTAGGGTGTTTCAAGACGACACTAGAGCAACTACTATATCGAACACAAATGAAATGCGAACGCGATTGATTATAATCAGTCTAATATCAGAACCTCGTAACCACACATGGGTTTCAAAACACTAGAAACTTGATTATTCTAATTTCCCTACCCACGATAAATACAGCGCAAGCGTGAACCTGTCGACGAGTATCAACACAAGGTCACGGTGCAAGTGGACAGGTGATAAACGGCACTACGACATAAAACCTCTCCAACAAATGCTCTGCAGGACAAGAAAGTGCAAAGCTTTATATCCTCAACCTACTTGTAAATTACAGTGATTTTAGGGTATGTGATATAATTAAAAACAGAAAATATTTTTGTTGTAATCTTTCTTTAGTGTTAAAGAACTTGAATTGAGGACAATATCGCATTATCATAAAAAATTAAACGTTAAATATCACGGGTTACCTTTAATTCAAAATCGTTGCTTTTAATTAAATTTCATAACACACGTCTTACTTTTGCTGTAATTTGTTAAAATTACCTGTATTGTTTTTTAAAATTTGGTATATATCATTACGCTTTTGTCATTAATGTAAGGATAAAAAAAGGTATAAAAATAATATAAATATAATGATAAATTTATAAAACTCTCGTTTAATCATTTACAGAGAAAATCTCTAAATTTCGGGAAAATCCCTAATCCAGTACATCTCAAGTCCCGAGAGTGTCGAATTAAAGAAGTTCTACTGCAAATGGTTTGAGTCAAATTAATGTTTCTGTCAAATTGAAAAGAACTACTTCATTTACGGCGAGTCGTTTTAATGGAAAGATAGTTTTTTAGTCTCCAAGAAAGGCGTCGTCACATATATTCCGAAGAGCGAAATGAAATGACTGGCAAAAGAGAGGCAACTACTAAAACGTTTTGTTCGATCACGATTTTTAATTTTTAAACTAACTATATATGGTATCAAAGCTACAGTATACAAGTTTAAGCATAAGAAAAGAATTATGAGAAGAGTCTTTGACCTAAAATAAATCATTGAGCAGGAACGATGCGATTCTTTTTTACAACACATTCTCTTCAACAACAAAATAATGAATTAACGCGAGAATGTAGTGGCCATATTTTAGCAGAAAGTGTGTGGAACAATGGTCAATAATTGAATCAACTCATCTCCAGTTTCCAGTGTTAGACTTAATTTTATGATTTGCACACTATAAGATTTTTTTGTCAGATTTTATTTATTTAAAAGGATATATCACAGCAAGAAGAGTTGGTTTCTCAAAATAAAATAGGATGAGTAACAGAAACTAAATATACTACATCGAAGGGAACTGAAGTACATGATATTTTATGGGTGACCGTGGCCCACGTGCATTTTCAGAGGAGGTTGGCAGTGCAACAACGTAAGTTAACAGAAGTGCTACGACGTAACATGCAAAACTATATGTAATGACACTGGAAAAGCTTACCAGAATATCTCGTAGATCTTCAAATACAAATATAAGAATTTCGGAAAATAAGGAGAGAAAGGTAAATAATAATAAAGGGAATGAAAATAATTGAGGGAGGAAGAAACTTACATAAGAATTGCTAAAAAGATGGCAAACCCGACGGGAGAAGCGCCAGCGGAAGGCTATATTATGATTACATCCGGGACTTGTCTTTCAGGGAGTGTGTGTGGGGGGGGGGAATAGGACATGGTTTGACAAAATCCCACACAAGCTGTGTAGCGTACCTCGGCGGATGCGGGTGTAGGCTTCACCCTCCAAATGGGCCATCTAATATCATTAAAATACAATTAACTTTAATAGTTAACTCGACCTCTTTGTTATTTTAAGCACACAGTCGATATGTTTTGAAACACCACATAAAAACACACGTAACACACAATAAAATTTATTGTTGTATGAATCCACCAGCTAAAACACAACACGTCAAGAAACTATGTTAAAATCATATTTAAAATTGTATACACGACTTTTCATCTTTCTGGTGTGAAGGCATCATCGGGCGTATGTCTGAAGCGAAGATACGACTGCACATGTTTGAGTTTATAACTAAATACGGAAATTTAGACCTGTATCTTGAAAGAAAAAGGGAAAATAATGACAAAAACACGTGACGATACGAAAGGAGAAGGAACCGCATCAGACCACGTATTAGGGACTGTTAAAAATATGGGATAAAAATATGACCATAAAGATCGCTGTTTCTGAAGGATTTGGGGAAGAAATTGACTGAAATACGTGACAAAGCGAAATTCTTAGCGGATAAGCAAAAATATCTTTGAGACATAAGTGAAGGAATTGCCTTGTCTAAAGAAGATACTAAAAACCAGACCACCAACGAGGATACAAGGTACCATGCAACGTTCTCAGAACGCAAACGGCTAGGAGGTGCAAAAATTCGAGAGAAATCTATTAATACGAGATGGACATATAGGTAACATTCTGTAATAAAGTTGTTGTCACTGAGGTGACTAAAATATAGAAAATAAAACTTTTATTTATGTATACCTCACCTGAAAGACTGGCAAGAAAACATGAAGCGCAGATGAACGGGAACAAAGATTTTCTTCATTTTCTCGTAGTCTTCGCTAAGATGATTAGTTCGAGGTAATAATTAGCTCGGTTGGAGATACAATGAAAATTATATTTTACAGATCTTTATACTAATTAAGAAATATACTTAATGCTGCGGAAATCACAAACCCAACACATCAAACACAGCTCTCTGAAAGTGCTTTTCTGTTCTTCTCGAATTCTCAAATTAATTTAACAAAATTTATTGACCTGTAAAAATACATCAGATTTCCACAAATATAAAAGTTTCGTATCAATATAAGAAAAGTTCGTGACGCCACGCTCAGCAGGATCTTTTAAATACATGGAATACAACTTTTATAATATTTTAAACACGTATAAAATGGTAATATCTTGCTTGAATCTCACGTAAATATATGAATAACTCACGAGTGAACTCGAACCTACTTGAACTCAAGAGAGCAACACACTGAATTATTTCTCCGCAACTAGTTATAACACGTTCCAGAAGTTACCAGATAACATTTCTGATTCTCGCCGGTGAAATGTACTTTTTGCCGGTTCGTGATGTCAACAAGAACTATCTATGCGAGTCTCGCAGTGTAGGGTTTATCGCAGTGAGGACAGCTTAGCATTTCTTATCAAGGAGACGTCGCCCCGCGACAGTTCAATCGAACACTACTAAAATAGCTCGGATAGCTAAATCTTAAAAGAAAAAAAACAACTTTAAAATGAGCTAACGATGTATAAATTATATTCCATATGTTATTCCACGTAATGATACACCCATATTTTCAATGCTTTGAACCCGAAGCATACACCTTAAAAAAAACTTCCACTCAGCGCATTTTCACATGATTTCGAACATTTTTTCGACAATATCTTCAAAGGTTTCAGATATTTTGGTTGTAGTACAATTTTGCAATTTTAAAGAACAATTTAAAGCCACACTGAATAGTTAAAAGTAATAAAATCAATTTTGGTTTTTTTCATGCGTAAGTACGATTTATTGAGTTTTGAAAGAAAAAATTCCGTAACACATCGCTATCTTTTGAGTGATTCATTTCAACACAGGGATACATTGGGATAACAGAATTGAGAAAGCTATGATTGACATCAATGAGTTTCGACATTTTAATACTTTTCACAACAAAATTATACCATAATACAATGATGCAGAGACGTTTGTTTCAATACTTGCTAGTTGTAATACAACGTCAAATTTTAAAACGGTAATATAAACTCTGAAGAATTGCATACAATTTGTCAAATTATAAAATCAAATGTTACAATAATCTTCTACCAAGACGTTATCCGCTCAATTTTCAGTATTCACGACTGCTTCTACGATGAAGTTCAAAAAATTTCACAAATCAAATTACAGAAATACTTCATGGTACTTTTTACCCATCTCTCCCATAAAGCAATTTAAGAAAAAGACAATCCTGAGTTCTTAGAAGATGAAAAGAAACGATTAACGCATCATGACTTCCCTCCGGTAATCTCTATTTGTAACATACGCTAACGCACGCCAAAGTTTGTTCGCGACGCCCGTGTCCAAAGTGCTTGTGCACCGCGATAAGGTCATGGATTGCGATCACTTGGCAGAGGAATCTGCACGTGCAAAGACACATGAAAACGTGCCCTATTGGTTTGACAGAGACAGAGCGTTTGTTGATGACAACATACTTGGCGAAGATACATGCACACATCTGAAGAGGACAAGTGCGACCTAGCACAGCGAAGGATATTTTTATTTACTTATTTGTTTAATATTGGCCATGAGGCCTGCTCACCTAACCGTGTCTTGGGTGAGGGAATCGGGAAGGAGAGATGTTGTCAGGGAACTTACGATGCCCAACCAGTCGCGGATCTATGGTCCCCCCCCCCCGGCCCATTGGACCAGAACTTTCAACAGATAATATTAAAATTGATAGAATGTATCTTTATCCATATGTATTTGCCATTTTAAACATTAATAAATTAGGTGACTATTTAATGAATTGTAAATTATCTATTTGATGAAATGGTGTATATTAAAACACTAAATCGCTATAATATTTATAATATTTACAATAATTATAATAACATTTTTAATAATTATAATAACATTTATAATAATTATAATAACATTTATAATAATATTTATAAAATTTACAATTAAGTATTTATAATCTTAATGAGTTTGAACCCATTCTCTACCATTCAGTGGGAAACGAAAGCGAAGACTATACTTCGGCAGAATCTCTTATTTCTTAAGTGTAACTTTTTGCAAAAAATCTTTTTTTTTCTTGCCATAATAACCAGTACCAAAAACTAGGTATTATTAGGAAGACGATTTTCTGGACTTTGGAAGGATTGTAATCTTACATTTTATCAGTTGTTTTAAAATAGCAGGTTTAACCATCCCCAGATTACCTCTCAGAGGTTACTACTAACCGCTCAATGATTTGATTAAGAATGTAGATCTGCCTCCTTGGAGACGCTACTCCTGGGCAGATAGAATTGTCCACTTAGTGGATTATTTACCTTTAATAGATAACGAAAGTTGTATTTTTAGTGCTTTCACGATACATATGACTGATATTCATATGCCATTATAACTGCGAAACCTTTGCGTGGGCCAACATGCACTAGTTGTTACATCATGATTCATTTGCATGTAAATATTTCGCGGAAAACATTTTAAAACTCTCTCACCTCTAGCTCTCACGAAGCATTGTTTCTGATAAATTGGGGCACATTAACTAATTGAATGTTAAAAGAAATAGGCTATTTCAATTCCCGATGGTATGCAGTTCAAGACATTCTTCTAAGTGGAACATCTCTCAGCAGTCTTACGACCGATACTCTCAGGTATACAGTAATCGCGTTAAGCTACTTTTTCTTACAACATTATGTAACTCTACTGTCTCTACATGTTACCAACATCAAACGAAAGTATTTGAAAAGCTTTCTGATGGTTATAAGGAATGTATCACGATGTGAGAAAATGCAATACAGATGCTTTGAATATTTTTAACACCCACACAAAATTGAATCGAATATCTTTCAAAAGAAAGAATGTTTGTATACTCATAATTATACTACCTACTAATACACAAATATGAAAATGTCAGATAAGTAGTATAAATTCAGAAAAAAAGAGAAAGAAAATAAAAGACCAATAGGGGTGAATATATAGCAAACTGAATGTTAAATATAGTATCGTGAATTATATATTTCTGAAAGTTAATTTTTTCCGTTCGCGTACTGGTTTTACCAAAATTTTCCAGTAACGGCTACAATACAAGAACTATAACGGTTTTCACTGTGTTCTCGGTTCTGGTCCAGTTGTGCTTCGGGATTTAAACCTTTTTTCATACATTGTCTTATATTATGACCATTCCAAACCACATTAATATTCCTTCACGTTTTTCCATTCCGTTTAACCGCAATTAATTCGAGCGATGTCGCTTTCATAATGAAACTATATATATTAAATAAAGTTGATATGAATTAACAGATAACTCGAACCATTGATATTAATAACGCTATTTTCCTGATGTGTTAAGTGGTTTTTACATAGGAGCAGAAAGGTGCAGATTGATGTACCCCTAATGTCAGAGTAAATTGTGGACATACTCCCGCTAATTTAGCTGTCCCAATGGTACCAATATATATTATATATATGTATGTAACGAGAAAGTATAAAGGTAACATATCTCATCTTTCAAAGCACGTATTTAAAAAATATAATTTAAAAAATTACCTCAAAACTCCGCAACCGTACAAAATATTTAGTTAAAAGCTCTGTACCTTCCCGCATCAGCATTCAGAATTGGAATTGCTCTGTGGCATGTGATACCAACCACGTGAGATGTACTGCTTCCGCTAAACCGATTCCATGTGGCGCTTTCTCAGGGTTTCCCGAAAACACTTTGTTT
Organism: Laupala kohalensis; assembly: GCA_002313205.1. Taxonomy (NCBI): domain Eukaryota; kingdom Metazoa; phylum Arthropoda; class Insecta; order Orthoptera; family Trigonidiidae; genus Laupala; species Laupala kohalensis. The sequence continues at coordinate 141,370 of NNCF01126114.1, forward strand.
CGCGCGTTGTCCAATAATCATCCTTACTTCTGTTTCCTCCCATTACATATTTACTTTCTTATTCTTTTTTTTCTTCTTAAAGGCCTAAAATTGGAGTAAGATTCAGCAAGTTTTTAGACATAGAAGTTGTCAGTAATAAATCAATGATGGTGCAAGAAATAAGTAAATTTTAAATTCTAATATTTATGTTTCAGTGAAATCAACACGAAATTAAAATATTCTCATTACACGTTCGTCATCATTAAAAAATGATTGTACATTTATAACAAATATTCACTACCATTGTTTCGAACGTCTGTGAATCTGAATTTTTTGTAGCATTTAAATGGGCAAATTCTATAAAAATAAAAATACGTTGCAACTAATCAAACAACATTTTAAAAATTAATTCTTCTACTACATAATTTTAAGCAGAACTTGTTTACAGAACATACTACGCCCTCAAATATTAAGTTCCGAAGAGGAAATCTAAGATCTCGAACTGAATTCTCAAACAAGATAAGTCATAATGCAAACAGACGAGACGAATTTTTCTTCAAGTTGATCCTACACTTACTAATTCCTGTTTCAGATCGTTTCCCCCCCCCCCAATAACATTCTTTTGCTTCCGAGAACTCAAGTTACCATACGTCCCAGAGAGCAACGTCGCCATACGTCCGAGCAAGACGGAAGAGGTGTCCGTTTCGCGACGGAAGCTATTCATCGCATTCCACGTAGCGGTTATCTTCGCATCGAAAGACCGACTATCTGTTACGCTATATTTCTAAATACAAATATCTACCAGATAAACATTTCTCATTGAATCCCCCTCCCACGAATTGTCACTAAAATCATAATGATTGATTCATGTAAAATAGAATACTAGAAATAACATAAAGCAATGTATCGCATTAACACCATTTAGATACATAGTTTCATTCAAAAAGAGGGTAACATGCAGTGCATCTGACCAGTGGCGGACCTACACCTCAGTGGGGGGGGGGGAGCTAACCGGAGAGGGATCTGGGGAGCATTTGTGTTTGAAAATCACGGTTTTACAACACAAATTTTATAAATATTATTTTTTAAACAAAGTACATCGACTTATCTAATATATAATCAACAATTAACAATATAAATTGGCAATCAAATTTATTAATTGTTTAAAGTGGTAGAGTATGCCTTGATCAGTTGAGAGTTCAGGTCCAATGGGGCGGTATAACCCCCTTAGTCCCTCCCCTCTCACAGATCCGCCACTGCTTCTGCCATTTTGTTATTGACCAAGACTTGCAAACGTAAAGGAAATTTCCATAGATCGTTAAACCAAGCTATTGCCACGTTCAAGAGAGAAATACGAGACACAAGTATGGGAGCAACATACTTCCCGTGAAATTATTTCTTTTACCCACCTCTCCCGGTTTGTATTCTCTAATTGCGTCATTCTGATAGTGATGCTGTGGTGCGGGTGACTTGACGTCTTTCTCCTGGCTCCTGACGACTCCTGGCACACACGACGCCTTTCGCAGCAACGCCACCCGGTCAGAGGGAAATAAATAAAGCCTGGAAGGCACGCGACACTAGACACGCGTCCTACCACGATCCACGCAGGTGGGACTGCGATCTCGCTCGCTTTCGTTCGCCTCTGGCAAGTGGACTAGTGTTCGCGTCGGGGCAGAAGGGAGGGATGTGTGGCTGCGTGGGGCGGAGCGAGTGGAAAGAGGCAATGCGGTTGGCGGAAGGGACGAAGACACGAGATGGCGGGGGGAAGGGGAGAATGATAGCGGAATAAGAATAGGAAGGAGCGAAATGTACGAAAGATGTTCCAATCAAATAGCAGTGGAGGGGAAAAGAACGAGTTATAAGTTATAACTCCGAGTAATCTAATGAGGAGAGAAGAAGGATCACTATGGTAGGTAGATCCATAACTACATAAGTATTACTACAGGCATAGGGACTCTGGAGACAGATAACAAGCAGATGACATTGAGTTAGCAAGCGAACACAGGGAAAGACACGCAGAGATAGGACAAATTATGAGGAAGAAACATGTTAAAGAAGAAATGTGTCGGTGAGCTGTTGTGTATCTGGGATAAAAATGGAAAAGGTTCAGAGATTAGATGATGCAGGACATCTTTTATTTTAACACGGGGATGAATAGACTGCCCAAAATATGTCAATATAGTACAACATTCTTTGTAAGTATTATCTTCAGTTAAGTTGATTATGAAAATAAGAGTAATACACGCGTTAGTGAAGCTACAATAAAAGCTGCCCGCATACTGGAAGTAAATACACCAAGGTACCATCCACAATACAATGGGAGCAGAGGAAGAGAGCTCAGGGATATGCCAAAAAGATGGAATAAGTTGCACTCAACTCGCAGCAAATACAAGAGTAGCTGAGGCAAGAGAGGACTTCTCAGCAGCAGAGGGCAACGCCTTGGAAGTCCGATCATTTAGTTACAGATGGGCATGGAGTAGAAACACACACGAAATGTCAACTTAGGATAGATAAAAGGGTGAATGTAGAGTTATACCTTTGGATAGACCTGCAACAAACCGGACCAATTGTTTCTTGTGGGGTCCCGCACCTAATGGAACCGTGCCCAAGGGTACAGAATTACAGAGGTCCGCGCAAGAGTGTTTAAGTGTATACTTTTGACTTGTGAAAAACACACAAAATATTGGAAAACATATGTAACACCACGATTCATGTTCATTGAGAACAGGCGAAATCACTGAAAAAATAACAACGTAATTTATAGTATTTTTCGGACAATTCGTTTTTAGTTGTTTCTGTAAGTGCATTGTTCTTGTAACATTTATCCCTGCTCGCATTTTCACCCATAATAAATGTATTTAAATACGATACATTTTAAATATACAATCTCATTTGTTTCGTTGATACAAATAAATCTGGACGCTAATATTTGTTTCAAACTGCTTGTTGATGAGGGTACCATATGGAAATTGAAGGATACATAGCGATGAAATGGTTGAAAGGCGATATTGAAAAGAGTGCCAAATCAACACAACGATGATTGGAGGTGAGGAAAGATCGAGAGGGAGGGAGTATGAGAGCGAGCAGCACACGGTGAGAGATGGGTGAGTCGGAGGAGCGACGCTCGTCTTCGGGTCGCTGGTCACGCGGAACATCACGCGACCGTAAAGCGGATGCCAAATCAAGACGGTCACCCGCCTCTGCACTGACGTGACGTATTCGCATTCTTAAAATGCAACGATTTGGGCAATTCCACAGACGACTGCAGAACAAGCTGATGGGAATACGCGATTTGTTGTGAAACGTAAACATAAATATTCTAGGAAGCTCGGTACATGTCTAGAAGTAATAGACAGAAAAATCAATACACCATGATTTGTTTCACGTAGAACAAATTTATACGAAAGAAAAGATCTGATCAGGAGATATAATGTCCATCAATACCGAAATGGTCATACATAAGTAAAACGGTATTTCGAAATTCAAATAGTTTAATCCAAGCACCCCGCCCCACCCCCCCAGACATCCCTCCGTCGACGTAGATTGCAGANCTGTTTACGGCTGTCATAATTATATTATTAAATTATTATCTTTATCTTTGTCTTTTAGGCTACAATGTGTTGCAATTACAAGCTTCGTCAAGATGATATGAGGATTTCACGACAAGTTACTAGGATATTATACAATTTATGTATCACCTGACAAAGTCGCAAACCAGTGACGCAACGTTGTGATTGAAATATATTTTTTAGTTTGAAAAATATCGTTTAAGTTAATAATCTAATAAAAAAAGTATATTAGGTTCGTATGAGAATTAATTCATGAGATATAAGATTCACAGCCGAAAAATTCGAGTGGTATTCATTACTATTTTCTTTTTTAACCGTTCTTTTACTTATATTTAATTTTTTTAAAAAACTTTTTTATTACTTTATATTTTATTTTGGATTATCGAGTATCCAGAGGGGGTCGGGCAAGTGCTCCATTCGGCCTTCACTATACCATGCGTTTGATAAGAAACCTATCACGAAATAAATTGGTATGACACTATTAATATAAAACTGACCACGTCGAAATATGCATAACTCTGACTCGAAAACGTTCTCTCGATAGGTTTCGATAAGTATTTCGTAGATGAATATTTTCTGTCTTCAGATTCTGAGTGACACACTGTTCTTCAGATCCTGTACTATGACATCTGCCTTTCAGAGTACAGCCCTATATGTAAATTTTCCCGCGCGTCAAATAACTCAGACTCAAGAAACATTCCTCAATCTATTCCATTGTAATCTTCGTCAGAACGTACGTGGAAGTGATGTAAACATTTGTAATCTTAGTACATTATGTCGTTGTAGATGTGTCAGTGAAAATCCTCCACATACAATAATCTAAACTGAGAAGTGGAATATAAATAGATGAGATATTTCAGCTCATTGTAATGCAAACACCGCAAATAAATATTTGTCGAAATATACGAAACACAAACTCCCACAAAAAGAAAAAAATTGATTATGTAAGAAAATTATCATAATTTGTAATTAATATTTTGTAATTTCAATACTAATAACTTCTAAATTTTAGCATTAAACATCTTTACGTGAAGAAAGTTTTCGTGGGGAAGTGAATTAAATTCTGATAAAATATCGCGAAGCGGCTGTAATATAATTTAAATATATATCAGATTGCAAGAATTATTCGAGAAAGCATGCAGGGGCGGCGAGCATATGGTAAGGAGGTAAGTAAAAAAGTGGAGGAAGAAAAAGTGGAAGAGGGGTGGGAGTGGGAAAGGACGTTCGATCGAAACAAATTGACCCAACAGAGCAAGTCAATCCGGTCGACCGTGATGATGATCATCATCATAAATTAGGGGTCAAAACAGGAACAACGGGCAAAGCAGCGAGTTGCCGTGTATGTCGTGCGAGGGTACACAACAAGAGGAAATGAAGCATCAAGCGTGTTTACACACATAAACAAGTATAATCATTCAAGCGAAGGTGTACATTCGAGAGTAACATCGTATCTGAAGTTGATGGATCATCAAACATTTTGAAATGCGATTTGCGAGCAATATTTCATAAAATAGAAACAAATTAATACAATATCTCCTCTAATTACGTCCCAAAGAATATACGAAATTGTAGCAAAAATTTCTAATAAAAGGGAGAAAACGTAACGGATCAAGGACTTTAAAAACATTTAACTGTAGTACAGAGTGAGTAATGCGTTCTAAATCCAAAAGGTCACATTTCTCATTCTTACGTAATCGCAACATTAAACAGTCCTCAACTTGCAGAAAGTAATTGAATTAATAGCACTGAACACAATAACATACTACTATGTTAAACGAACCACGAAAAAAGCATTTCCAAATGAAAATTACATCACTATAGATTCTAGAGCAAACAAAATTTTCTCAGCAAGAAATAATGGTTGACGATCTGAAGCTAAGTACTACACGAATTACGTATTACATCAATCAGTAATTTTTAATCTGCATTATTGTTTTAGTAATATATTACGTATTGCTCATACACATCACCTCTGACCTTTCATATTCAAAAGTTTTGTGGTGCAAGTTACCTTCATGACCACAGAATGAGAAATGATAGGATAAAAACCTGAAAATATCACACACCATTAAAAAGTACGAGAAGTCGAGCACCTTTAAAAAGCACGAAAGTTCGCGAGCGAGTTCTAAAACATTCTCCATCTCCCCTGAAATATCTGAGGAATAAATGCGACCGAATCTTGCCTATAAGCAGATGGAGCTCAAAGAATAAACTGTCGTAGCACGTGAAATCGACAGATTCGAGATGGTCGAGGCCAACACAACGCTGTTTCCAGGTCTAGGGGAGACGCATACATCCGATATCTTGGGATGGAGAAGAGTTACAGTTCTTGCACTAAATTCACGTCAAAGTTCAAAAGCACTGTTCGAGAGATACATGGCGAACCTTGACAAATCATGGAATGGAATACGTCGCAATAAATCATCATCCGAATATATTACTTTAGTAATATTTACTTATTTGTGTTGTATAATAGTAGCGACTTCTGAACTCAGTAAGATAGAGACATACTCGAAATGAAAATAAATACAAAAAAATGTAACAAAGGACAAAAATAATAAGGAAGTAAAGACGGTACGGAAAAATATCTCACATCGGTATGAAGATAAAACTGGTTATCTTTTGGGTCCTGAAATATTTTTGGTTCGTTCCGTGAAAGACAAGTGTTCGTAAGAGTGATTTCAGCCTGTGTCTCATTCAATGAAACATTATTGTCCGTAACCACACATTGCCATCCTCACCCCGACATATGATGATGCGGTTGCATGTACATTTCAAACAGATTGAAGTTGGATCAAATTTACAATATCAGATATTAGAAACATGTACATTTAATTCAAGATTTTTACCCAAATATTTTGGGAAAATTTGTCTTATAACAATCGTTCCGGTTTTGTGTTTTTATGTCACTTCTCTTAGTAGAGTTATCATCAAAAATCTAGTTTTTAGTAGTTCACCGTAGCAAATGGGAGTTTTATAATGTAAATATTATACTGAGATGGTAACATCCTAACAGTATTGACCCAAAACCGACTTCGCTGGCGATCGCATTTACCACTTTCAAATATTTCCCCCGTGATGCTCTGGGCGCGATAGTACAATCTATGCTCGTATGGTTTACTATTATACACTAATGTATTCTAAATTGAAAGATTCTCCCGCTTTAAAATATTCGTGAACCTTTCTCTTTACCCTCTTTACAAAAACAAGATGGCTTAAGCATGCGAAACAAATTATTTTATTGCGCTTACGTAAGTCATTGCGGAATGCTAGTTTTGCAGGCCAATTGTCTGTATAATTGGTGTGCAAATTTCAAAGAAAATTCTGGGATAAATTTTCAAGAATGCATAAAATGTATCGATGGTTCTCATAAAATAAATACTTTCCAGAATAAGCGGTGTATACAATGAGTTTAGTTTGCACGTCTTTCACATAATAAGTAATTATTGTTTAAATTACGTTGTTTTATTCTAAATATTAATGAAAATTAAATACGTCCCTCAAAAAAATTTTCACGATATATTTTTATACAATGCATATCAACACCTAAAACAATAGTGTGCATACCTCACTCAGAGGCACAAATATGTAGCTTCAACGTGTGAAGAGACCATTGAATTTAAACGACTTAAAAACTATTTAAACTATTTAAATTATTTAATAAAACGACTTCACTTTGACAAACTATTTATTTCCAGGTAAATATGCTTCACAAAGGTTCGACCCCATTGTGGACCATCATCAGGCAATTTTATTACAAATTAAAATAATTATTTTTAAATAAGTTCTACGGACGTAAATACAGCATGTACGAGCAATTTAAATAAAATACCATGAAATATTTTTGGAAGTAAAAAGAGGTGAGTGTTAAAGCTGAGTCATTCATTAAAAAAGGTTTACATTTCAAGTTCAAGAACACTACACTATCCTCTCATATTTCTTCCCTCATTCACTGAATTTTTACTAATATTGAAGATACGTAAATTATGGTTTTACTAGCGTAGGTAGAATTAAATCTCTGAAATATTTGAAATCGGCGCAAATAAACAGAGTAGATGTACTTATTGTGATTTCAACTTGAAAAACATACCTCACCGGCCATACAAAAGAAATAATCGCTATTATATTGCATCTTATGGAAAGAAAACTTATTTTCAAAAAAAGAAAAAAAACAACTTTTAAATCACGAAAGTGATGGAAATTTACTTTGATTTGTAGAAAATTTTCCATAGTACTTTTTTACATCGCTTTTATCTGTAGTCCACCGGACATTACAGAAACATATTTCTCTTTTTCTAAGGTGAGATACATAAATCACTAAACCGTTGGGCCCGGCCGCCATGTTTTTACTGATTAGTGCATTACGAACGAGGTCCTGAATATTGTCTGTACTATATTATTAACTGAAATATTCAATTTAAATAATGTTTTTCTTCGTTATTGTTTATATTGTGATTTTAAAACAATTAGAATGATAATAAAGAAAACAATTTTACATCTCCGTGATTGGACTAAGTTGAAGTGCTGCTCCCACCTTAATTCCCACGTAATTTGTTCCCTCTTTGCGAATACAACTTACACTTTGGGACTCTCACCAATGATCGAATCTAAACCAGATACATCTTGTGAGAGAGCGCTAACCGCATATGCCCAGGTGTGTAGTCAAAAGCCGACTGGTAGTCCTTGACCTGCCAAGGGTTGTCGCTCCTTACCGCTTGTTTTCTTTTGAGAAATCGTCTCAAGGTTGCATAGATAATAATATAATTATGACTTTAAAAAGGAAATACTTTATGTCTCGGTGCGGAATAATAATGAACAAGAATCTATTCAAAATAATTCGTGAAATAACGCGTAAGAAGGAATGTCAATAATTTAAATTACATTTAAATGTTTAACTTGTTTGTCCGAAACAAACCGCGTCTTAACAGATAAAACTACCAACGTTTCGGCCATCATGTTGTGGCATTCTTAGACTCTGATATTGTCCTGGAAAAGGCCACAACATGATGGCCTGTCTCTTATACACATCTAGATGTGTATAAGAGACAGCATTGGAGGAAGTCCAACTAGCTATTAAAGGATTAANTCCGGTCGCGGAAGCCTACGTTTATACATTTAACTTTATTTACAATTTAATTACGTTAGGTATCTCACTGAGTTTTATCTAATTATGTAACAAATCTATTGAAATTAATGTAAAAAAACTTTTTATTCATCTTTATCATTCATAACATTTTTTGGTATGTATAAAAATTAATGCCCAATATTTTTGAAATTATAATGTAAATTTACTATATATTCTTTTTACTATTGTCAGTACTCAACAATCGCGCTATAAATAAAAAAACAATAAGTTCTTGTTGTAATATCAGTTGTAAAAGACACTATAATGTTTCATATGTATTTGGGGTGCATCAGGCAACAGCTGATATAATTGACATTTTCAGTGTTTTCCTCGATTTCTCAAGGCGATTGCCGGGACAATTCCCACATTGTCACGCATACTAGAATAGCAAAAATGCGGTCAAGGAGAGGACGTCAATATTTGTTATAATTGTTATTATAACAAAAATTGTAATTACTTCCAATAACTCCCTCCCCAAACTCATCAGAAAGATTGCAGAACTGTTGTCTCACTTCTGTCTTTCATTTTCATATCCTTCAATAGATATAAAAGCACAAAGACTTTTTCAAGAATTATAAAGAACTGAGATGAGAACGCAATAGTAAAATAATACATCGCTTAATGTATAAATAAAATGGCACTTCAGCAAATGTTTTCTTTGCGCTTTCAAAATTTTAATCACGTGCATTAAAACGTCAAATGAGTTGTAAAAAATAGTTAGCTAGTGTGAGTCATCGTGTGATACAAGAATCCTAACAATACGACAGTAAATGGAATGACAAATGGTCGTGGATTAACGATCAGGTCATAACACTTAAAGCCCAACATTCCTGTAAAACAGGCTCCTGCGTTAGGAGAATAGGTCTCGTACAAAATCATCCTTGTGACTGAACATTCAATGCGCGATGGACAGATTCCTTTGAAGCAATAAAACTATTTTCCGAATTCTCATCATTTGGGGTGCGAATGAATAAAAATATCAATGATTTGATAACACGAGTCACCACGATCCACTTATTATTATTACTATTATTATTATTATTGCTGTTTTTCTCATTCTCCACCCTTGATCACTGTTTTTTATTAATTGCGGGATAAGTTATTATTATTATCACTCGAAATTTTATAATAAAATAAACTTGCACTTTAAGTAATTTTGTAATTCAAGTACGGCGACATGATGGGTTGCTTAATAGAGAAATTAAAACTATTTAAACAGTAATTAGCACTCTTCACTTATTACAATAGTTTTTGATGGAAATGGGGGATTAGTATGAATTATTCTCATAAAAAAATATTTGTTTACATATTGTTATATATCATAATCGTGATAATTATACCCTCTACACTATTGTAAAAGTTTGCACATAATTTTACAATTCCAGCCTTCATCGTTCCATGGTCTACCATATCATCCTCGCTACTAATAAAAGTGAATCCTATAGAACGCCTAGGACATGGAAATGAGAAAAAGTATTTGACGAATATTTGAATTTTCCGAGGACTCTTCTGAAGGGTTATTGCAACTAAATTGCAAAGAATGGTTAATACTGATGAATTACATGAGCACAAAAACTATTAAAATTGACTACTAATAAAAAACTGTGAATTTTCACCTCGCATGACTGTTGACTGTGAAGCTTACTGATGTGTCCGCCTGAGTTCAATTGCGTTACGTGAGGTGGATAATCCACTGAACCTATAACATACGTGACCGAATCGCAGAAGTAAAATTATATGAAGGCTGTGAACAACCTTGTTTTCAATAGCATAATCTGAAAGTGTAATAAAAACAACAGAATTCAGGGGTCTTAATTATGCACTTTGTTTATTGAACTTTCTGAATACAATGTATTTTCCTTCTATCTGGATTTTAAAATAATTCCTAATGACTTAAATATTAGTATATAATACTGAAAACTGGGTATTTTTGTATATTTTCTTCGTGATATTTAAATCAAAATGTTGACAAAAGTGAAAATTTAATATCACGAAAGTAGAGAGACATGGAAACTACCATAAATTTAGAATATTACATAAGAATATTATATAAGAACGCCGGGTAAAATGAGCTAGTTAGCAATAACAACCTATCAAAAGGCGCGGGCCTTAAGGAACCGTGCGAGGAGCCACAAGGTCGCAATCCCAAACAATGCGTCATGGTACCATATCGATCCTTCCCACGCCACGACGCGTCATGCCAAGCGCGAGAGAAAATCGACGTGGGTCTACCGTCTCGCTTGGCGTCCAACACCTGCTTCAGGGAGATAGAACCTCTCACCCATGGGAACCGTCTCGAATGACGCATACGACCACGAATCACGTGATACGACACACGGGATATGTATCTGCGAGGAAGAATCGTATCTATACAGAATATATAAATTATAACTTAAAAACCTGTCACATTATTTCAAAACAATTCTTTTTTAAGATTTCACTTTATTTTTGAATATTTAATGGTTGCCCGGGAATTGCTGCGCACCTCTTGGGATCGCGTTTCTAAAGACCCCAAATGAAGTTGCATATGTGCGATAAAACGTTCCTTGACGTCTCAACGCAGGTAACATTTCATAATTAAACAATGCATTCTACCCATCTGTGTATGCTCGATTTCTGACAAAGTTACATAATATTTATTCGTTAAAGTTTTATTACATGTAGTCTGTACATTCAATTTTTTTTTTTAGAATTTTGGTTCTTTTTTCTTTTTTAACTTTTCAAACCACACCATTGCTTTCCATCTTGTATTACCGCAATTTGTCATATATGTCTTCTCGGATGGTTTGTTTGAGCAATATAGTTTAGATGAATTATCCTACAATGGTAAACACTACGTGGGACTTTTTAGAAGAGTTTTACAAGTCTATAATAAGGTACGCATATTAAGTATCTATAACTTAATCCTGTGTTCTTAAAGACAGTATTCGGAGTGAAAAAGTTTCTCCGCCAAGATAATATACATTAGACAGGAGTTCTTAACACAAGGCTAATGAACTTCCATAAAACGTAAGATACGTAAGTTACGAGTGAACGCCAAACTCTGCGGTATTGGTCTCCGCATTGGACCACCATATTTTAGAAAGTGATTTTACCTCTTATTTATCTATCTTTCACCTTCCATCGTTCATCAAATAATCCTTTATTGCTGGCCTCATGAAAATCATGTTTTTTCACTTACTAACAAGCATACTACTTCAATTAGTAGTGGACGATATTGGCTTTGCAATTGCTTCAAGTCACAAACTGAAGAAAAGAAAGATATTTCTCCTCTCATTGAGTTAAAACGATGTCGCACAAAATGTAAGAAGGACAACAAAAACAGAGACGAACTAACTAACTAACTAACTAGTGAGTCTGATGCAAATCATAATTAATCTAAATCATACTTGAACGTATTGTTTCAAACAACAATAGTACTTCCTCGTAAAAAACGTGAAGGAAAATAGTCTAGTAAATACAGCAAATGACTGGGGCTCCATTTCCCTATTTACCTCTTTACCGCGCGGAAAAGAAGATGCTGTTACAACTCGGAGGTATGAAGTTAGACGGGCAGTAGGTTTTGAAGGATAGATTTTATAGATCCATTAAATACCGGTGGCACGCGACCTGTTTATGACCCCCTGCAGTCCAGTGGCCAATTACGCATCAGCATCCTCAACAGTCGAATTACATGGCCTTGGATTGCGAATATCTCAAAATATGTATCAGATAATTGCTTTAATTCTTGGTCTTCCATCTTGACTAATTTCTTTATAATGGCGTATTACACACTTTCAGAGATAATAATTCAAAAGAAAAATGTGAACACGCTTGCTCTTAAGGATAATGTACGACACACTATGTGCTTGTCATTTCCTTCTGCGTGAAATTATCAAACGTCTTCCTATTGGCAGTTATCTCTGGAAGCAGAAGCGAGTAAATGTACACAAAAAATATTGGATCATTAAATTCATTATGAGATGCCTTATAAAACATGCCTTATAAAATCAGGAAAATGAAGTATANCATTAAATTCATTATGAGATGCCTTATAAAACATGCCTTATAAAATCAGGAAAATGAAGTATAAAGTTCCGAACTTTAAATGTTAATATTATGTTTACCTAAAAGATGCGTTTAATTATCTTAAAAAATATTTTAAAAAAAGATATTTGTTGTATTCAATCAACGAGTTCTTACCCCATTTCTAGCAATATATATATATATATATATATATATATATATATATATATATATATATATATANATATATATATATATATATATATATATATATATATATATAATGTGTGTGTATTTTCAGTTAGAACTATTGAGTCGCATTACCCAAAATAAATAACATTTTAAATGTATTGGCCGCATTATTTTGTTCCTCTGGCATCTCACATTGTTTTGTCACAGCTACAACAGACGAATGAGTAGTAAGCAAAACCAACTATCATGGAGGAAAATACGCTGCACAGCACTGATCAGTGGTCGACTTTGTACTCCCAGCGTGGAAACAGGCGTAACTTATTATTTCCCTTTAAAATTAAATTCGCGACGAATAAAATGCGATAAGTGTAAAAGACATTAAATGATAATTGCAACAAGAAGAATATTCTTTTTATGTAATATTATACACGACACTGATTCGTCTTCAAACACTGAAGTACGTTTTGATGTAACTGGTAAAGAGCTATCTTTAAAGTGAAATCAAAACTTAAGACCTCCACATCACTTTAACCCACATATTGCAACAAAACATCTCCCCAAATTGGAGCAATAACTCACTTTAGATGTCAAAATCAATAACATACTCAGTCTTGTGTACTTTTCCTTTCCGTGTCGTTAGTTGTCATTTCCTCGTTTAAAATCGTTCGGCCCAGTGATAGCGTGGGAACATATCGTGACGTATCGCCACTCACCTCCACCCACACCGCTCGTAGGACACGCCAATTTTGCATCATTTGCCCAGGCACGGAAAATAGACCTACTTGCACAACAAAAATGAGAAATGTTCTTCAGGGTTTCGCTACACGCTACATGTCTGTTAAATCAGGAAATGGTCACCGTTCTCTTTCCATGAGACAGTAGCTTCTTCATTGTTCTAAGACAAATAGAACCAGATTTTCGGAATGATTATTGTCCAGTTGCGTTCAAGGGGTGTGAAGTCCACATAGGTTTACCTAATATTGTTTATTTCGAACGAAAAATTAAAATATTTTTCACCCTAGTTCATAGCTTGTCACTATAAAAATTAAACTAGATAGATAGTATAAGATAGATCATACTTTCTCCTACACGTTTCTCAGTCCACACTAGGGAGTACCAAGAAAAAATCTATTAAGAGAATGTTATTTAAGACGAGTAAGTTTTCTTGTCCAACTCGAAAGTTATTTTTAAATCATTTTTTCGAATTCGCGGTCCACCAAAATGGATAATTCCGTCAAAAACCCGGGATCAAGTTTTTCACGTTTCTATGGGCTAAGCAAACGACAAAAACGAACATGTTTGTTTGGCTCGAAGTCACTAGATGGGCTTAAATAAAGAATAGTAAGAAGATCATCTATTACCAAGGATGGTAATGAGATTTGAATGTCAAAAAATATTCATATTATTATTTCAAGACCTTTAGCAATTTCTCAGTCTTATAAAAATCGTAAAAGTTTTACGTAAATGTAATTTCGTTGGAAACAGTTTCCGTATCTGCAATGCGTTTTTGATTCTGGGTATATTATCATTATTATTAATCATATCTGGGTATATTTATTATCATATCTTTAATTTCAGTTTACCAAATGTGTATTCTACCTCTGCTTGGTCCATTTATACTGCCAAAAAATATTCAAGCTTCTTGATATAGTAAACTACTGAGTAAGTGCAGCTGACAGAAATTATTTTACTGCGTCGATTAAACTTTCAAGCGAGATATTGCTAATTCGGTTGTAATGTGTACTAATTACACTTTGCGTACAGAAAATTTAAGTAAAATCGTTAAAGACATTTTTAGGAAATACTGAAAACAGTTCTTTACCTCCATGTGAAGTACTCTTTTTATTAATGTAAAAAAAACTTAGAACACGTGCATCCGCTACAAGAAATTCTACCCAAAATACGAAATATGAATTAAATATATTTATCTATTTAAGCTACGCGCTTTGGGACGTCGACAGATGGATGGACGTCCCGTCAGTTTTTAAGTGTGGAAGGCTGGTTCAGAAATTCCGGAACCCTGTTGGGTGAAGGAACCTTTCACTCAGCAAGGGATAGAGGATTAGGATCCGCGTGTTACCTGCTCCCCGTTCTATTCTGATCACTCAACGCAATCGAAGTGGCGAATACCTGATCCTTAAGAGTGTCCGCAGACAAACTGTTAATGAGTCTCTCGGAAAGTTTTACAGTCCTCCTGACACTCCAAAAGATCTTCCTCTGGGGACTTTTTGCAAACGTTTCCCGGCTCAATGCGTTCATACCAATGTAAAGCAACGGAAAGAACTTTTGGAAAATCCGGGACGGCGGGCGGGGTCGACCGTCGCAGTGCGCGCGTAGCATTAGTCAGAACTACTGCACACAAACGGACAGACAGATGATATGCCAAAATCACATTTTGCGAGTCACGTACCATCAAAATTTCCGTCAAAATCTCGCTTTCGAATTTTTCACAAGAAAGTTAAAAAAAAAGACATGGGTCTGGAAGAGGGGGAAGAACTCTAATGACCTGGATGTTAACCCTAAAACCCTAATTTTAAAAAAATTGAAAAGGAATCGGCTACTCCCTTCTCCCTCTCAAATCCCGCCCCCCAAAAAAGACAACGTCAAGTGTTCACGAGAACGGTATTGTGTGGTGATAAGCGACAGTATAGGAGTAAGAATGAAATATTCATTCCCTGCGTGGGAATCGAATCGACAAACTTCAACGTGTGGGACCGTAACGTCGCCAATTACAGTACATAGAATTAATCTATCTATCGAATTTACCTCGCTCCTCACTAATCCTCTCCTAACATGTACATAAATTCTATAATGGTTTCCATACGACGGGTTTTCCGTGCCGCCTCACCCAACCCAATCCTATTTTCATAAGATGTTAGTATTTTATGAAGTACCTAACGCTTACAGTCACCTTCAGAAACAAATAATACTTACACTAAACAGTCATCGATCAGAAACACTTATCCGACCCGGCATAGTAAGAATACGTAAGATAACTACGAACAAACATGAAATATTGCACAGCCGATATAACAGAGTAAACTAATACCAGATCGGGAAGCTAGAATGTCAGAGTAGAATGATGCAATAGTTCCCAGCGAAAGAGTATCGTAACTTTCTGTCTCCCGTACTTGAACGGTCGATATAAGGGAAACATTCCGACCTTGACTTTAACATTTCAGAACTACATAAGGGAAGATTATGTATAATTGATTCACTTTATGTCGTGTTCTTGCACTTGGTATTGACTGCTGCCCAGTGGCGGATCTAGACCGTAGTCAAGGGGGGAGAGAATTTTATAAATATTGTTAAAAATATTATAGCGATTTTGAATTTTAATATAATACATTGATTCATGAAATAGATAATAAACAATTCATTAAATAGCTTTTTTAATTAATTGTTAAAATGGCATATATATATATATATATATATATATATATATATATATATATATATATATATATATATATATATATATATATATATATATATATATA
>NNCF01126114.1:167602-195765 GCA_002313205.1 Laupala kohalensis
GCGTCGGGATCGAAAAGAACAAGAGGTGACCAAGGGAGGTCAGAAAAGAGAAAGGAAGGAGCATGGCACAAGTAAGTGGGAGCAATGCCAGACTCAGCTCGCGGCCCCGTGTTCGCCAAACACGTACTTACTAGATGTAAGTCCCCTGGGGGAAGAGGAAAATGAAAGATACCCTAGTCCTAATAGCGTCTCTTCCAATATATTATCTCTCATTACTCATAATACGTTTGCAAATGTTTTTCTTAGTTAACGTATGGATGGACCTAACTCTAACGCCTGAAAACATGGAAGTCCATTGCATAGAAACAGTTGCATATCTACACTTAATGATGTACGAGGCGGCAGTCATTATGGAGGCTCTCATACTTGAACGTGTTTCGAGGTGTTCAAGATGAAATTTAAATTATAGTTGCATTTTATAAAAGAAAATAATAATTATTATACTATGCAACAAAACAAGAGTATGCTAATGTCCAAATTTGCGTTTTTATCTTATACTTGGTGACCCTTTTGGAGGCCCCTTACAGGAACGCTCTCCATACCTCTGCCTAGATACATTACTAAAGAAAATGCACCTCAAAACATACCTTAAGGTAAAAAATGTAACGCGAATCCTTTCCGATTGTCACTAACATTTCCCTCTTATTAGTTTCCCAGAAAGAAGATCGACGAGGAAAGCGATAAATAAATGGACTCCCTTAGAATCCGATATATAGAGACACGGACGAAAGGAAGAACACGGTTGTTTCCTGAAATTGAGAAAATTAGTGATAGTTAAAAGAAACTCAAACTAAAGTCATAATAATAAATTTATTGTAAAAAAATACAAACTGCATATGATTTTTTTGCGTTAAATTATGTGTTTGCGTTAAATGTAATTTCGTTTACATACTTTTCTGAGTCATAATAGTTTTGCATTTTTAACCTGCTTATTTCCTTCTGATGTGCAAAGACTTAGATATCAGAAAAGATAGAAAAAGACTTAGGAAAACGAAGAAATGTTTGGAGTAATCTATTTTACGATACATTAACAAGTTATTGACCGCATTAGTAGAATTTGTAACTTCCCAAGGTAGTCAATATGAGATATTCTACTGCAAAGGAACATCTCCATCACGGTTATTACGATATTATAACGAATTGAAACACGGTAAGTAAATCTTACTTCTATTTGTAATGAAGATAAAAAGTTCAAAAGTAAACGGGAAACGTAATGTGGAGATCGAAAGTGATGTTCGGGAATTAGTCGGATGAGTTTCCCAGACACAAGACTAATCCAAATACCTTAATCAACAATTCTTAGACACACTTATTCGGAACCTTCAACTTGAAAACTGAAAGAATGTATTTTATATTACACACGACTGTTACATAATTATTGTAAACACTTTTTGACTGCATATAACAGAAGATTGAAGGACAATGAAAAACTATTAAAATCGCGATATTAATTACGGAGATCATTTAACAACAATCAAATAGCAAGTATCCCTCATCAAATTTCGCACAGCCGAAAATTTTAAAAAATTGACATGAAAACTCTTTGTCACTCGAATTGACGTTTCTCACAGAATTACATCCATTCCCCACTATGAACGATAGGAGAGAAACCGGGTTAGTGACCTCAGTAGCTTATCTATTGGGCAGCTGTTCTCACTCGGGTGTCCCACTTATAAGTGCACGCAACATGGCAGTTCCAATCTTAAATAAACGATGATAAATGTGCTTCGTTTCCTTTTAACAATTACACCTTCAAGATAAAGACGAAAAAGTTCGGCATGTAATTCATTTCTCTTCAAAATACAATTACGTACGAGAAAGAAAAAAATGTTTTTATCAACACATATTACGAAATTACATTTTTAAACCAAAATATTATAAAACAGAATTTACTCCATCGCAAATGTTGAAACGTACTTGAATCAAATAAAATATAAGCTCTCTCATGCAGAAAAAAGTCCTCTTTTTACCGAGAAGTCTCCCATCATACTTCAACTAATTTGAAGGTATGAAATGTACGAGTAATGTCCGATAAAAATCGAAGTGGCGTTGTGTTTACCATGTCATAAAATGCAATATTAAAAGGAAAGACGTCATCTTACATAAGAGGTAGGAAAAGTAAAAAGAAATCGTTTCTACACAGAAAATACGGAATAGACAAATCAGATGTATTTCATAATAATTTTCAACACAGAACCTCCTTTCAATACATTGAATGTATGGTTTTCTTCTTCGCCCGGAAGGAGTTTAGAAAATATTATTTGTGTACAGATTAAATACAAGTACTCATCATTCACTGTTTGTTTCTTTTGTGTCATTAAGTGTAATTTTATTACCAGGTACAAACACTTTTCAGTACTGTAAACACTTTTCAGTACTCTAAACACAACATACACACTTTTCAGTACTCTAAACACAAGCACTTTTTCATACGTGAAGAATAGAATTTTCATACGTGAAGTAAATTTCAAAAAAGAAACATTAAGACAATAATTTTGAAATGATTAGCACATAATGACACAGGAGAAGAAAAAAGTGAATGAGGATGAATGCACAGAGAATGAGGCAAAATTTAATTAATTGCACAAAATTTATTAAGAATTGGTTGTTATAAGAATATAAAGTTTGAATAACTACTTGTATTTGTATACGTCAAGAATTCGAAATTTTATTTGAAACTGTATTTGGGGTTGTTTTTAATATTGGTAGTTTATAATTTGGTATATTCGGTTAATATTGGTAGTTTTTAAGTCGGTGTAGTTTTTTAGATGAACAGCTATTTGTTATTCTACTGTTGTAATAAAGTTATAGAATATTTAAATGTTATATTTTGTTTTTATATTATTTTTGATGACATACTTAAAGGCATGGGGCATGGGGCGTGGAGCATGGGGCGTGGAGCATGGGGCGTGGAGCATGGGGCGTGGAGCATGGGGCGTGGAGCATGGGGCGTGGAGCATGGGGCGTGGAGCATGGGGCGTGGAGCATGGGGCGTGGAGCATGGGGCGTGGAGCATGGGGCGTGGAGCATGGGGCGTGGAGCATGGGGCGTGGAGCATGGGGCGTGGAGCATGGGGCGTGGAGCATGGGGCGTGGAGCATGGGGCGTGGAGCATGGGGTGGATCGCCCCGCACGCACTTGTCTAGATACGCTACTGAAAATCATAAGAACTTACAGAAAAATCCGTACATTTAAGAACTCGAAGTCGTAAAAAGATTAAACAATCGGAGATACATATTTCACTCGCTGCTTCTCTCACGGGAATTATGCGATTTGACACAAATATTCGTTCTCAACCATTAATATCTAGAAGTACAACAGTCATCCATTAATGGTAGTGTTGCTTGTCACGTATTACCCAAACGGAAATCTGCAAAGTAAGGGGTCAAATCTAAAAAAAATGGTTAAGTTATATTATATTGCTGGAATCCCTTCATTTGGATGCAAAAAATGACCCCCACAAAGTGTACCCCCCACCCTTCGGGGGACCACCCCTAATTTCGGGTGCAAAGGGTTCAATAAAGGTTTTTATGTGTTTTTGGGGTTTCCGTTGATTTTAAAGTAAAATTTATGTATATAAATGCATTACGAAAATTTTGACCAAATTTTTTTTGGAAAAAAATTATGCGAATTTTCGCCGCTAGAGGGCGAAGAAAGTACTTTTAATAGTATCTTACAGGAATTATATGCGTTTTAAATAAAGAATTTGTCACTCTTATGCACTCATAAATACACATACAATATATATTCATACGCGTGCGCGCTCGCATGGACACACACACATACTGGGAGAGATTCAAGATAGGTAGTAATAATACATAAAAATGCCTATATGTATAGGCTATTTTATATGTATTTTACTACCCATATTGAATCTCCCTAACATCACCCCCCACATATATATATATACACACACACGTGTGTTAAAAATTGAAAAAATTATACATAGTACATATTATTAGGAAGACCTTTTTTAAATTCTATACTCGAAAATAATCCTACTTATAATTATATACAGGATTAAGAAAGGATATAACATATTTATTGTTCTATTTCTTTTTAAAATCAAAACACCATGCTTTAACCCTTAAAGACCTGAGGCCACGGAAAAATACATTTTAAATTCTTTTATAGTCTTGGCTATTTATTTACCTAGATAGGACAAAATGATTATTAAAAATATTGCTTTCTAGAGAAGTGGGGGGAATAAAGTCACAATTGTGACACTTAGGTCTGTACGCTTCCCACAAAATTGTTACGATTGTGTTTGTTAAATATGGTTCTATTTAATAACTACGTTATTGGTACTACAACAATTCATACATTATTTCAACAGCAGCAGTATACAGGGATCTATTGGTTTTCGATTTTGTTAATAAAACTGAAAATACGAAATCAAAATACATCAAACAAATTCTCAGAGGTTAAGTATTTTTTAGAATATTGAGCAGGACTTAAAATCGAAAGCTCAGTGTTTTTATAGTTTTTAACTGCATCGGATTCGAAGGAAATTGTATTTTATTCCAAAAATGAGGTTTTGATTACTTGCAGTAGATTTTGTCGATAGGGTGAAATCTCTTTCTTTATCGCTATCATCTTCAGGTAATTTCATCTTCAGGTGGGTCACCGTTGGTCATTCCAGGTCAAAATCATCGTCGACATTTAGAAAATATTCTAAATCGAAGTTTTCTAGTTGTTTCAGTATATCTTATTCATTTATTGAATAATTAAGCAGCAAAATACACAAACTATTAGCTAAGATGTATCCGAACATCGGGATCTGGTAGTTGTGATAGTACTAACAATTGTGATAGTACAAACAAATCACAGAATTTCGATCACTCGGAACAAACCAATCCAAAATTATAAAGGATAATTAAATGCCTGAAAACTGTTAGAAAAACATGAGATTCTTCGAAATGTTGAAAACACATTTGCACTTCCAAATAAAGATAAAAATAAAATTATTAAGCAAGGAGAAACATTTTTTATTTACGTATATGGAAATAAAGATCCAAAATCAGTTTAAATGATTTACGATACGATAACTTCGTGAAAAGTGCTAAGTGACATTTGATATCGCTAAATTCCCTCCTACTGAAGGAGGAGCAAAACGTCACTCCTTAAGAGTATACCTACAAATTCAATCTTGGTATGATAGACATTTAAATCCTGAGCATTGGGGCTGGGTTCGAAATGAAAATGGATTATTAATTTGACATTAGAAGAGGATAATCATCCTGTACCTGACGAAATTTGCAAGTGTACCTTGCAAATGTATATATCTTGCAAGTGTACCAAAGGCTGTGGAGCTGATTGTGGTTGCAGAAAAACCAGACTTAAAAATCTTTAATGTGCTATCATTGCAATGATAGAGGTTGTGAAAATTCCATACAAGCCGAAGAAATTGAAAAATATATTTAAAAAAAAACAGATCAGTAGGAATATGTAATTGAAGAAGGTATGTTCACAATAATTTTGAGGAATCTAACAATTTAGAAAAAAAATCAGAAAGCAGTGACTGTTCTTCAGTTGAAAGTAGCCAGGTTGATAGTGATAGCAATATTTAATATTTGCAATTCATCACATATTTTTATATTAAAAAAGGAATAAAAGTTATTAAAATTTACTTAATAGTTTGAAATATTTGAATGTCCTAATTCAATTTTTATATAAATTTACATACATAAATTTTGGAATTTCATAACATGTTGAATATATGATTTTAATTATAATATATAATATAATTTTAATTATAATATATAATATGATTTTAATTATAATATATAATATAATATTTAATTACAAAACCTAAATATAAAGGAATTAATACAAATATATATTATATGTGTGCATAAGAGTGTAAAATTCTATATTTAAAACGTCTATATTTAAATAATTCTCTTAAGATGCTATTATAAGTACATTCTTCTTCCTCTAGCGCATAATTTTTTTCCAAAATAACTTAAATTGGTCAAATTTCAATAATGCATTTTTTATGCACAATTTTACTTCAAAATCAACAGAAAACCCAAAATTCGCAAAAGAACAATATTTAATTTAGGGGTGGGTTCCCGACGGGCGAGGTGGGTAAACATTTTTGGGGGCACACTTTGCGTCCAAATGAAGAGATTCCTGCAATAAAATATAACTTAGCAATTTTTTTTTTTTTGGATTTCAATGCAGTTTTCCGTTGGGGTATATGTACTTTAGTATCCTTTATCCCTTCTATTTATTCATAAGAAGATATCGTTATACAGAAACTTGAACAAATATATTATTTGAATACACATCAAACAAAAATTACATAATGAATTGAAACGAAGCTAGGACGGTAGTTTTCCTTTCGTTTGGGAATGGGATCTATGCTAAGACTCATTTTAAGATGTCCAGACATTACAGCAGCACTGATTACACTTTCGATAGATTGAATTGGCATGGCATGGGGTTGGGCAAAATTTTGCTTGATGAATAAAATTAATAGCTCATTTATTTATTTATAATGCGATATTTTGACTCTCACCAACGAATTTATATTTTTTTAAGCTGGAAAAATTAAAAAATATTATATTAAATAGTATTCTTTATAATATAAAGTATTTTTAATAATTTGAATAACTATAAAATGTTTAAATATTGTAATGTATGACGGTAATTCGAAACACAATTTTCTATTTTCTTCCACCGGACATGTCACGTCAAATATTTATTCTCACTGCAAAGATTTGTAACACAAAGTTGTGCTCTCCAACGTTTAATGAAAAAAATTGAGGTAACGTATATTATCACTCGTGGGTCGTGAAACAGGTTTCGCGGACTGTCAACTGGCCACCAGCGCTGGATTAGAGTAAATATCAAATTCCTAAGAGGAACAGTTATTGAAATTTTTTATGGTTTTAGGAATCTTTCTTCTTAAACATCTGTTAGAAAATGATAGATGAATTAAAACATAACAGAGTTTAGTACTACCAGAATAGGTAGGTAAGTTTTACATCTCTCACGTTTTAAAAACAACAACAAACAATACCTAATTTTCAGATTACTTGTATTGATGGCAGTTTTATCGTCTAAAGCTTCTGAGTAAACCACACATACTATAACACATAAAAAACAGTAAATGCAGTCAATGGCGAGATCATGCTATAACCTGAGACGTTTCTTAAACAGGAAACACAATGTAACGTGTTACGAGATTGATCGAATCGGTTGACTCATATTCTTCCTAAGAATAGAAGTAAACAAACGACACTCTACAACACTATTAATTCGATTACTTGAAGTGCAGATTCTACAGAAGAGGTTGGTAAAGAAAGCAGTCTTTCTATGAATTCTGAATTTCTTACGAATAAAAATAGGAAATTTCCGGTCTTAATTATATTTTATTACACCTAGTCCAGTTTTCATTACATTAGTTCAACTTTTTTGAACTCTTATTCCAATGTTATCTTTCTGTTTGAGAATTCTTTGGATGAACTCACTTCCAAGAAAACAGGGTAACATTATCAATACAATTTGGAGCTTCGGCTAGCTTACCCTTTCATCAGGATTTTAACCCATTAGCAAATCTTCAAAAACTATTGAGTTTTGTGGAGTTGTGAGTGAGTTTGTGAAGAATCCTCATATACAAGAACCGCATCTTTTAACAAAGTACATTAGGAAGCGTTATATAACTCGACCAGACAGAACATAACCTATTTGTCGTTGTGACACGGTTTTCTTTAGTCTAGACAAAAATAAGATGTTTACACCAGGGGCCGTAATGATACTGTGCTCAATTACTTTGTGATATTCAACAAAATTTCGAAACAAGAAAAAAAAATTTCACTCTAATTGATCCCTTTAAATTGAAATTTTGTAAATTCCTTCGTTAGCCCCTACATAATCCAAATATCGTCAAAATTTTATGTTCGCATTTTTATTGTTTTTCTTCTTCTTTGATTCTTGTGTCCGTCATTCATTTTAACACCCCAAATATTTTAACTCTTTTTCACACTTTTGAAATAAAAATATTGAAAATTCCGGAAATTTTGATGAATGGTAAAAAAATTTACGTACGAAAAGCGAGCATCTATCTCAGTACGTGAAATACAGCGAAAGTGATGTAACGCGTCAATGAAACCAAAACATAAAAAAAATATTATAGAAATGTTTGAGAATACCGGTTTGTTAATACACAGCAAAAACGCAAAATTGTAATTTATAAACAATTTAAATTGCTCTACAAGATAAATCCTATTCATTTTTATTACACAGTAGAGATGTTTCAGCGTAACTCAATAATTAGGTGTCGTTACAATTATTTCTTCATTAACATATGCAACGATTAATTGCATGGTTCTACAGATTTACCTGCAAGCAATATCTTTGACAAGGTTTTACAACGTGAATTGAACACCATTTTAAGGTGAGACCAGCACTTAACCCAAGTTAGTCACATCACGTAGACGTATAATTGTTTTCTCTATTTTTATAATAATTGTTATAAAACATCACAATATGAATAATAATGATGGAAAACATGATTTAATTTCTATTAACCAGTAAATAATATAGCAAAAATAATATATTGAACTCACGACTCGTTTGAAATGCACAAGAGCATGTAAAAAACATGGCGGTGAGTTTCGTTATTTATGCATGACACCTCGGAAAAAGTGAAACATTTTTTGTAATGTCTGGTGACATACGGATAAGAGTAATGTAAAAAATGCTACGGAAAATTTACTACAAATCAAAGTAAACTTCCACGAATTTTGTGATTTAAAAGTAGATCTTATCTTCTAAATAAGTGTTTTCTCCATAAGACGCTATATATTACACCACCAATATAAATGCAATTATTTAATTTAAATGGCCGGTGAGATATGATTTTTAAGTTGAAATCATAATATGTACACATTACTCCGTCTATTTATGCCAATTTCAGATATTTTAGTGATTTAATTCTACCTACGCCAGTACAATAGTAGAAAGAACAAGCTTTGTTCCGTGGACTGCGAGGAACGTGTGCAGCTCTGCGCACTGGAGCGGTTGTTTCCCCTACCCCCACACGCCCGCTATCCGCGAAAGAACGATAATCGCCACATGGATAACCAGAGACGCGGTAAACAGAGACTTCGAGATTTATGGCCAACAACGCAACAAGTACGAACGCCGCAAACATCTGACGCATTTCAACCACGCATCCCCCTTTCAACAGTCTCTTACGAAAGAGACACCTACGAAGGTGTTTTGGGTGTGAAGAAACATGAACGTAACTGAAGTGTTAACATAATATTTGAGAAAATGAAATAATTTTAAAGTCTATGAATTCATCAGAGAACACTCAAAGCATTCTAAGCGTAGTTTTTAAAATTATGCGATATCTACAATGGGGACTAGGAAAGTTTTGCATTATTTATTTAATTTTTTCGAGGTAATTTCCGCCACATTCAATTCACTTCTCCATCCTCTGAAACCAATCCTTAAACCAGCTCTGCCAAGTTTCGCTAGGGACACTCGTTGTCCAAAGCCCGTAGACGGTCCTAATCGCTTGAAAACCGCATCCCTTACAGCTTCATTTTCACATGCGGGAACAGTGCAAAGTCGCAGGGAGCAAGGTCTGGGGTGTAAGGAAGGTGCTCAAGAAGTTTCAGTCCTATAGTTGTCAAATATTCTGTGCAGGCTTTGGTTCGCTGAGCTGGAGCGTTGTCATAATGGAGGAACCAGGCGTCCAATCTTGACTTTGGCCGCAGGTTCTTCAGATATTAAGACCTTGGGTAAGCACTGTTCAGAGTACCACTTAGCTGTGACTGTCTTCTGTGTGTCCAAAACAACACGCTCCATAATTCCACTCCTTTTAAAAAAATTCAGCTATCATTTTCTTCTTTACAGATCGGGATTTTCTGACAGCTACTGGTGTGTCCTCACCTTCAAAGACCCAAACTTTGTTTTGAGTCTTGGTCGGCACATCATAGTAGTACAGCCGCGTCTCGTCACCTGTCACGATACTGTACCGAGATTGTCCTTTATTAAACATTTTCAGCATCTCCCGGCACCAAGTTACACGTCGTCATATCTGTTCTTCAGCCAGTCTATGCCTCACCCACAGACAACAAAGTTTCTTCACTTGTAAATGCTCATGCAGAATCAAATGAATTGCTGGTGCATTTAGGCCTAAGGTATCCTCTATCTGCTGATAGGTCTCTCGCCTATCTTTGTCAAGCCTTTTCCTCACAGCAGTAATGTTTTCTTCCGTAGCTGACATTCGTGGTCTCCCCGTCCCTTTAGCGTCTGTTAGTGAAATTTCCCCTATGGAATTCTCTGTATCACCTGAATATAGTTATATGACGTGGACAAACATCACCTATTGCGACCGTCATTTCTTCTAAGCACTGGTCTACGTTTAAACCACGCACGAAGTTAAACCGTAAAACTACCCGTATCTCACTTCGTGACCACGATATCATAGCAAGCACTTAAAACTATCACTGCCAATGAATAACTGAGCGCATACACATGGCGTTACGGCTACTGTGCAAGGATAAACATGTCTCAGCACACAGCAGCATGCAGCCACCTGCGGCTCATTGTTACATCAAATTGCAAAACTTTCCTAGTACTCTTCGTACGTAGGTGTCTTGGGTGTGAAGAAACATGAACGAGAAAGGGTAACCGAATTGTTAACATAATATTTGAGAAAATGAATTCGTTTAAAAAAAGGTAAAATGTCAAATATGTCGAATTTATCAGAGAACAAACTCAAAGCAACTTTCTTAACGTAGTTTTTAAAATTACACTATACAAGTTTTCATGTATATTTTATTATACTTAGATTGGGTACTCAATATATAAATGTTTCTTTTTACTTTCCAATTACAAAGTATGTTTAAGGGAAGTACTGCGATCGGTCGAAACAAAATTTGGGATCTCTTATTATACGAATTGGCTCCAGGAGAGTTTACTTTAGAGTTTCTGCAAAGTTGTCCAATGTCGTATGTGTGTGAAGTATTTTATTATCCGATAACTCAAACACATTAATGAGATCAAACAAATGTAGAGAACTGACCGAATGCATTGGGAATAGAAACTTATTTCTGTACAACTCATTCCGACTTCATTTACAAGCCGCGCTCCACTCCGCTGTGTACAGCTATAATATTTTTTGAAGAAATATACTTGGGAAGTTGGGCGAGGCAAACTCCATATTTTTTTAAATGAGTAAAATAATTATGTTATCACATTTACATTTGTCATCACGGGATTATTCAAATAATCATTTCTTCTTTGCATACTCATTACTGAAGGTTGTTCACATCATCTCATGGCAAATACGGAATTAATTTAAATTAATATTACAATACAGATAGGAATGAAATGTTGATGAATCAGACCCTTTTCCATATTCCTTAGAAACGAACAATGTACAAATTAAAACGATTTTTCTCATGTGTTATTAGAGCACTTGTTTCACGTTGAAATATTTTGACGTATCCAACTTTGCTCTCCATCATTCCGGAAATCACTTCCGCTGCGCGTTGTAGAAATTCACGTTTTAAAAATTGAAGTAACAACCTACTTTCTGATAATTTATATTACTGTTTAAACCTACATCGTTAAGATATACTTCCCGTTTAAAATAATCTTTATTTGAGGAAGATGAGGAAATAATCTAATCACGATGTCTTTCCTGTCATATGTCTGGAATGTTAAACATTAATGTTTTCAATGCTTTATTTGTAAACATGCACACACGTATTTTGAACATGTTTTATTTGTAATTTACTGTTTTATGGTTTTATGTTCTATGACTCCCAATAAGTTGTTTACTCCTGGAATACCCCCTCCATAATTCCTGTACCTCCATATAAGTTCGAGTTTTTTTACCGTTGATCCATTTCAGTTTGACTTGAGCTTTCATTCATATGTATTTCACTTGATAATGTGCCAATGGGTACCGAAACGTCGAGATTTTTAAATTTTTCAAAGTGTTGTATGTTCTTGTTTGTTTTACTTGATGTTTTCCCACTGAATTTTAATAAACAAATTAGTGTGTACTAAGAAAGGTCGTTAATTATTTACTTATATTTCACTACGCATTCGAAGATGGACTGTCCATAAGGATAGAATTGTTGACAGGTCACATACAAAGCACAGAAACCTTCCCTATTCACCACTACATTTGTGATCACGTTGGGGCCAATAAACAATAACTTTCTTTACCTGTTATTCGAAATGAGGGAGACAACCTACGAAAGCACGATATTATTTATAACATCTTTCAGAAAGAGCAAAAAATGTTGGCGCTGTCATGCTGAATCAACGCCTGGCGCACGCAACCCGCATTTCTTCCACGCCCCGCGTGCTAACAGCAAATATCGAAGCACGGGGTAGCAACCGATATTACTCATTCATACAAACTGCCTCGAGAATGAGACGAGTTAATAAAGCGGAATTGACAGAAATACAAATTTTGGAATAAAAAATACAATCGACTTGTAAATGCAGTCAGACAATCCACAGGGT
The DNA here is from genome assembly GCA_002313205.1 of Laupala kohalensis. Lineage (NCBI taxonomy): Eukaryota > Metazoa > Arthropoda > Insecta > Orthoptera > Trigonidiidae > Laupala > Laupala kohalensis. Next base: position 180,106 of record NNCF01126114.1, read on the forward strand.
TGAAGGTAAAATGATTGTAATTTTTGTTTAGAGGAAAAAAGACACTTGTTTCAGTTCATTTCATTTATCCCCTCGTGTCTCTTTTTCTATTAGCAAGTAAATTTTGGCTCATTCTTGCATTACAATTTTTCACATTTTAACTTATAAATTCATTAACTTAAAAAATTGTAAAATTAATTTGTGATTAAATATTTAAGAGCAAAAGTAAAAAATAGGATATATACAAAAAGAAAACGGTATTTAGCAAAAATATATTTTTATAAATTTAATGAACATTTTTATATATTATTATGTTAAAGTAAAATTTACCTAAAGCAATTTAACCTTTTCATACTTATTAAAATCTTTTTATGAAAATTACAACCTGTTTAGTTTTTTATTCAGTAAGTTTTGGAGCAATGCAAAACGCGGAGTGAACCCCCCTATCGTTTAGTGACGTTAGTATTTTAAGAAATCTAACATACTTTATTTCTGCGCAAGAAATATAATTCCAGGAAAATATATTACTCGTATTTTTGTCAATACGAGTTTGATGTAGAAAAGTACTTTCACCAAGTCCGTCAGCATCATTGGAATAAGTAATTTACGTCGACGACAAGAACTGATGTCAGCGAATCAGTCATTAGTGAGTTTCAAAAAAGAAAGAAATAACAGCCATAAACATAATTGCTTTTTGCAGAACGCGTTCATAGTAACACTTCAACGAAAATTTAATCAAATACGAATCTACATGAATTATTGAAACATAATATCTGATTAAATATTCATTTATTAAGTGTTACCGTGAGCATGATCTGCAATAAAACACGATTTGTACACGCCTATGACATTACTTTTATTTGGAAAATTACTTTTGCCTGTTTTGCTGGCATTAGTTCTCGTCACAGTGGTATTACTTTTCTGTCGACATCGACGGAGCTGGCGGAAGTTTTGAAACTTCCCGAAGAATACATTTCATTAAAAATGTCCTCTGTAGAAATACACTTGTCATAAGCGAGAAAAGATATTATCTTTGCTTTTGTAAGAAATGCTCTGAAACGACCAAATGGCCTATTCAAATCACACTGATTCACAGTCTTTTTAACACTCGAGCAACTCACTTCTCAAGACTGCACATGACGTTTTTAAGCTCGAGAAGATCTCCTTTGAAAGCGATGTTGTTTTAACTGAGCGTCCTTTCTACCCACATGATTCGCTCTATCATCGAAGTATTTTTGGCAGTTAGATGTGCTTAACCGCAAATACTCACTGCATTACAACACACTCAAGAAAGCAGATTCTGCGGAACTCCTATTTATTTTTAGACTATGAATAAATTAAATTGAATTCTAACTTCAGCGTGACCAATCTGCGACTTTTTCCCGATTTTGAGACTTTGTCTATTGGAGTTTCTCCGGAATTGCTATTTTACGGGAATTTTTCAGGAAATTTCTCTTTGTTGAGAAATCGATGGTATGAAACCAAATATCTTAATAAATCTAAAGTGGCAAGAAAATTTATTATTCAAGGTTAATAAAATTGAAGCTTACAATAAATAATGTAAATAATTTTGTTTTTAATTATAAAATTTAAAAATTAAATGTGTCATGTAGTCCTCCGAAAGTTTCTGAGTCTTGTGTGGACTAAACTCTAATCTTACGCGACATTACATGATATAATTAGGTGAGATTGTACACTGATTCAAGAACAGTTTGTTCGAAGAATAAGTTCTCTCTCTTCATACAATAATGAATCTCAATGTTAAGAAAGAATCCACAACTGCTCCTCTGGTGCACAATTCTAAGCATACATGGACTCCGGAAAATTATATATTTTCTGTCAAAGTGGTCAAGAGTACGTGGCTTAAAGAGTATTCTCTGGAATCAAAGTGGTTCATACCTGACGAAATCTCGAGAATATAAAGGAAAAAATTTTCACCGAACGTATCAAATCATAGAAGGATGAAGGTGCTGCTGAAAAAGCTAATAAGGAAAGGAATGTTTGGTGAACTTCCAACCATGTCGTGAATAACGTTCTTCCGAAGAAACGTCCCGTCCCGCTCTCCAATCGCACCTGCCACGTAGTTTACCGTGGTCCATCTTCTCGCGCGTATTCTGGTCAGTGATTCAGAGACCACATGCGACAGTGGATGGTGAGTCACATTGAAACAGCAGTAGCAGCACGCGACGCAGCCAGCGCCACCGTTGGCGTGAAAAAACGATATAATGCAAATCGAAAGTGTTTCCGCGAGAAGCAACGCGTCGCCGACAAGGCCGCCGCTATCGGGTCGATAGCCAGCAGCGGAGCAGACACTGAGTGACATATCGACGACGATTGGGAAGACATACGAACGACGAAACCCCACACGACGCAGCGCTTCCAACGAAGTGCACTAAGCTCCGTCTCATGCGATCGCACGAGGACGACGCTGACTTCGAACGCATTCGGGACCCCAATCTGGCCCGGGATTCCTTCCCGTTTTCGTTCCGGTACAGATGGATTTTATGTTTATGCTTTCTACATTAATACTATTATTATTTTAATTTAGATTTTGAGTTATTCTAATAGCTATCAATTATTAGCGACACTCAGAAAAATTCAAAAATTTGACGATAGCACGTATTTGTTAAATAACTATTTCGTATTCTAATTAATATAAATTGTTGATATAATAACAAGTAGCTATTTTTATTCTCGTTTTATAGGGGACGCAGAAATGATGAATCCGCCATTGCCACTGTAATCGCCATCGACGTTAATGGGATGGTCCCTTGCTTCCTTCCGGAGAGCAAATTAGTACATTGTCCTCCGCGTGGTCATAAGCATTTTGAAGTTGCTTTTTTTGGAAATAAATGTATTATTTTACGGCGAGTGCAAATGTACGTCGTTCCATTTGAGAGAAAAGTAACACCTACGTGGAGTGGAGGATTTATTGAGCAAAAAATATAAAATTATCCTGTAATTCCTAAAAAATAAAGAAATCGTTGGCGCATAAACTTATTTTATAGTAGTAAAAACATGTTCTTGAAGGATCGTAAATTGCCTCCAATTAGCACCATTTTTCATTAAACTTTCAACATTTTTAATACACACACACCCTATGAGATCTATGCTCCTCCAAAAATAACGCCCGCCACTATCCACGTGGTGGTATAGATGTAACAGTACACAAACGAAACGCTCTGAGGGCATACCGACTTGCATCCGCGATCAAGTTCAATGCATTGCATTCGCCGTATATGATTTAAGGATAAATATAACTACAGTGAACTCCCAATTTTCAGCGTCACAGTGCTGAAATCACAAAGAATCATAGTACAGAAATATTGTTGGTTACTCGCCACATTTTCATAGAAATCAGTGGCGTGTCCAAGATTTTGTCCTAATTGTTTCCAGGTACAGTCACCATCGAATATGATACAATATTGCATGTTTAGAAACATATTTCACCTTTTTTCGGACGGGCTCTGGCATATCGTGTGCTTTGCGGATTATCAATGATTTTCATTATTGGCGCCCAACAACCAATTATTTCCCAAATCGCGAGGTTGCAGCAGAACTTATTGCGTTTGAGTGGCAACCAGTACCTTTCTATCGTACTGTGTTAGGACTGAACTTAAACTGACGAGTGCAGCTGAAGTATTAATCTTATGAATAAATAAACTTATTTGACGAGAACATTAAAAAGAACATAATATTTCCCTTAATGTACATCCAAAAGTATCACATCGTATCACCGAGATAAATAATTCGAGGATAAATAATTTTTATAATAAGTTACTTTTCTCCCATCTATACTAATAAAAGTGAATTCTATGGAATGTCTGTGGTATAGAAATCGAAAAAAGTAAACGATGAAATTATTTGAGATTACTTCGTTGTATTTAATTTTTGAAATTAACAATAGTAAAGATTTAGAATCACAAAAGTGGAGAAATATAGAAACTATGAATTAAGATATATAAGAATACCGGGCAACGCCGGACCAAATGAGTTTAAATATCCAGACCTTTTGACAGATGTTTTAATATCTATTGTGTGTGTACGGAAAATTATATCAATTCACGGAACTAATTTTTCTTTGAATGTTGATGTAATGATAATAAATATAAATTAATTTTTACTTTTTTGAATGTCAGTTAATCAATGGAAATATATTTTTATTTATTTGTATGTTTTATTGGCTTATTGTTTAAAAGAATTTAAATGTTCTGTAATGATTGCTTTAAATTTCTTTTCAAATCCCGGACAGCGGCAAGTAGTCCTGCTGGTATATTATAAATGACAAAAAAAAAAAATAATTTCCTTCACTTTGGTTACACGGAAACGTTGTAAATCAGGAATTTTTCTCCATAAATAATTTTGGTGCAGGAGTTGGCGTTTTCAATGCTTTAAACCCGACAGACTCACAGCAAAGATGTTAAAAAGAAACACTTTTTGCTTGAACTGCTCTGGATTTTACAGTCAAAGTTTTCGGAAAAGGTTAGCTCTCAATGACTCATTAAATAAGACACGTCGCAAGAAAGTCGTTGTAAAATGATTTCTTACTATCTTATTCTTCTAGCCTCTTATTGTAAAAAGTTATGATTAGTTACCAAGACAACAACATTTCGTACAGCCACAATACCAAGGCCCTTTGCTGCAGTCTCTTTCGTAACAATTGTGTAATCTTATTATAAAACACGACCTTCAAAAAACAATTCAATAATTTCAGGAATTATAGAGGAATATAAAAATAAAGTCCAATAAGCTATGTCCTTGAAACCCACATATTAGCATGATTTCATTCGCTTAACGCCATGCTTTAACGTTCTCTTTCTTGAACACAGCCTGGTCAGGAATGACCCGATGTAGCCTGAAGGGCGTGCCCACAGAATCCGCAACCTCCCAAGCAGGTCGGAAGGTCAGTGACCGGCAACGGGATTGGACGAGACGAGGACCAATCAACGCTAGAGCACGACGTCACAGCCAATCGGATTTAGTTGAACATTGTGGCGAAGGGGGGTCTACTTCGGCAACAGACAAGCAGTTGGGACGGAAGCCGCAAGTAATCCCTACCCTACCGCAGAGCGTGGGCGCCTAAGCCACCAAGATAGGTTGCTAGGGCAACAACCGTCGACGGGTCACGCTTTGATGTCGTCCGAGATCGATTTAACCGACGAGATGGAAAAAATTGAGATAAAAGGAAACAGGAGCAGCCGAGATTTACTCCGGAGACGTGGAAGTGATGACTACAAATATAACATATACAAACGAAATTCTTTGAGCAATATCTTAAAAGGACGAAGTCGAATTTCTTATATCGCAACGCATTACGAAGTTACTTTTGATAAGTTTAAAAATGGCACGTATAATCAATAATTAATAAACATTCTTTTTAAACTTCTTCACAGATAAACATTTCATGAGTGTCTCGACTAATACTTAAATCCATATAAATAAAATGTAATTAAAAAAACTAGATTTGATAAAAATATTAATTGGGCGAAGTTGCTAAGATAGAAAGTGATATTTAGCTCAGGATATAATTTTTACTTTAAAAAAAAAATTGCGTTTCATGAGACTGTATCAACATTTTTACTATTATATTTTATTTCTTACTTTAGTGTAACGCATTAAATTATCTTCAAGGGTTCCTCCTACGCAATCATATTAAAGATACAGATATTAAAAAATACTACAAGTATAAGACAGTAGTACACTTATTTATCAGATGAAAACTTGTCTAACGATGAAATTCATGAGTAAGAAAAATATTCAAGTCCTAGATCGTAGATTTTATTACAGCATTAATATCATGTCTCTTCGTGTCTAACTAAGATAGTCATTGGATTCAAGAGCTAAAGAACACGGGTGATCTGACAAGCAAAACCGAACGTCAAGAAAAACCAGCAAACACATTGCCAAAAATTATTATAGTTGCTTTTAAAGGTTATATTCATGTTTTTAAAGCTTGTATTAAAGATTATTAACATACTACCTCAAAATTTATTGTAGCAATTATAATCAAAACTTTTATTACACAGAATTAAAGACTTGAAGTGGATCCTAAATAATATATCTAGGGATCGACCGTGTAATAAAAACGAGAATAATAATTATAATAAGCAAAAGATGAATAATGACTAAGAATACTGCGAATAAGGGATGAATAATTACATTGAAAGAATATTTATAATTCCTACAGTAAATTCCTTCTCTCATATTTCATGTTCGAACTTGAATGTAGAATTGTTTCATTGTATATATAGGTCTGACGCGTATGAAAATTTACATAGATTCAAAAACAATACCCTCTTTGCTTTCCTGCATACTTCGTAAATACGTTGTAAAGTCTGTAAATTTGTAATTCTGAGATTTATTCTTCATGAAAATATTGCGAATTTATAATGACGTAAATTCAAATTAATTGATCGATTTCAGTATATTATATTTAATATGCTAAGGGTATTAGTAAACTGTATAAGCTAAGGTACTCCCGCTTCAATCCCTGCACTTGAAACGCAATGGGTAAGGTCAAGGAGATAACATCAAACTGGCTTTCAAAATCATCTGACCTTGAATCCATCACGTGACTTCACGTATATTACACAGTAATTCGATCGTGCAAGTTTATAGCTTCTAACGGAGATGATAACGAAGTCTTTGTTTGCTAACACACTGGAACTACAATTTCATTCCAATGCTATCGGAGTAATGTTAAGTACTTTTTGCAAAACACATTCAATGAGAGATAGCAATTGTCTTGGAATAATTCATTACCAAAGGAGGATTCACAACAAAGTTCACTTAAACATATATTCCAACGTGACTCAGAGAATATTAGGGTGCATCAAACATACATAAATAAATGCACATTTAAAAGATCAATGTTTTCTATACTGTCATCAGCGGCTAGTGTTCTTTTGCACATTTCGGATCTGTACTCACAATTTTTAAAATTTCGCATGTGTTATTCATAAAAATTATAAAATTTTAACACTCTTTGATGAATTTTACAATGGATCAATTGAGATCTACAACTCACAATTGAATACATTAAAATATCATGTCTATTGATGTTTTAAATTAACTTACACTCCCGGAATTATATATTTTAAGATTCTGCAGTGAGTCATTTTTCCAGCCACCGACCTATTTCCATTTCGCTTGACGGATAGCAGGGAAATTTGTGAGAGATCGAAGTCTTATTTTCTATACATTTCGTGTATTACAAGTTTAGTGGCATTCATCGACAACTATTGAAGGATTTGTGAGACTAGGCAATAGATATTAGTGAATAGCAAATCGACCATGAAAGACTAACTGCCAATAAAACTCCAACAGCGGTTTGATGAACTCTGAATGGAGAAGATAAAATCTTGTATCGAATGTACTGTGTTCAGAAAATAAGAGAAAGTTGGAATATCGCTAATAGTGCGCCAGGTAGATTCAAATAAAGGTAAACTGGTAAAGAAAACATTTATATATTTGAATCATGTTTACCATCTTGACCACACATCTCCTACCTATTCTAAAGTTTATATGTCACTTCAGACTCTATTCCAGAGGACTATAGATAGTTTTATGATACAATAATTTTCTCGTTAAGTAAGTTACAGTCCACTTGTGTATCGAAAGAACAATGGGGGCATTCCTGAGGCAGAAGCTAGTCACCAGTTACGCAGCACGAAAAAATCTCGCACTCGGCCTCTTCAGGAAAGTGGCATGTCGGCTCTTTCGCATCGCCTGCGTTCAATCGAAGGATATTACCTTTGCCTTCTATTAATTCATTGTCCATTCGTTAGTCATGTTGCGTGTCCTTTGCTCCTGCTCTTGGCTCGTTTCGCTACATGTTCGCCATGCTGAAGACTTTTACATTTTTCTCGTAATTCACAGGTCATTCGTCGGCCATATTGCGAGCCCCTTCTTTCCTCCTCTAACCGTAGCCTCTCCAATATTGTCATGTCATACGTTACGTGTAACAATCACGAAATTACGCAACCAGATCGAGACGGAAGGAACTGCGTGTGATCTGAAGAAGAAACTGTGAGGCAGGAAAAAATAGTATCGGAGGGACGGAAGCAGTGATACAAAAATTCACGAGATCACACAAGAAGATTATACGGGAAGCTTCACGTGAATCTGGTGTCAGCAAATTAAATGTCCACCAGATTTTAAAGGTAAAGAGGAAACCCTACATTCTCAGGTTATTTCACGCGTTAAATGATAACTATCCGAAAGACGCCTGCAACTGAATAAGTATTCATTGTCACAACTGTGATTACTGGACAAAAAAATCTCGATGTTTTAGAAGAACGAGCAGTTAATCTACCTGCGTTATCAGTGTGGCGCGGTATGTCATTATTTCTTGAAGAACAGTGAAAGGAGCTGTATACCTTTACATGTTGAAGGAATTCATTGCGCCAACGTCCACCAACTCTACCCCAATGAAGATTGTTTGTTTCAACAAGGCGGCGCACCATCACGTTACATTCGAAATGTGTGGCAATTCTTTGATGAAACATTTGTGGAAAGGGGGATAGGCCAACGAGGGAGAGTCGAGTAGTTGAAGGAATTCATTGCGNTCCAACCAGAATTCCTCACCTAACGCCATGACACTTCTTTCTGTGAGGAACTCTGAAGAACACGCTGGATCCCATTTGAGAGGCGATTGTCGCTACCTGTGAATCCATTTCTATGGGAACCATATCACATGTTGACCTGTTCCACAGGGTTCCACGCGATATGTTTGTGCCAAAGGATATTATGAACATCTTCAAAATTTCAAAAATAATCAATAATGTTTTGAATATTTTTGTGACAAAATAACATTTTTGTACGAGCTATTAAAGTTCAAACAGAGTAAACGCATTTGTGGGACACTATTGCATAGTATTTATTAGAGGACGCTCTGACCCTCTTCGCCCCTCCCCTAGATCCACCAATGGGGCAAGCATTATATTCAAACAGTAGAATAATTTATGCCCTTTTTTATTATCCTACAAAGTTACAAAATTTTGTGATCTTTACATGACACTGAGTATATTCATCCAAAGTGAAAAAAAAGTGTCTACTAGTATAAAAGATCGTTAAATTTTGTGACAGTATGTTGAAATAGTGTTCCAACTTGTTCCTATTTGTTTATGACTTGTGATTTTGGAGATAGATCTATACATATATTAAGCTTTGGCTGAGAGACTTTTCGTAAGGAGACGGAATGAATCTTTTAGTCTAAGGTTATATCTGAAGAAAGAGAGAGAGAGAGAAGTAAAAGAACAAGTAAAAGAGCAAGAGCAAGAGCAAGAGCAATAACGAGAGATAGAGATTCCATTACTTACAATGCAGTGCCTGGCGATGTTCCACAGATTGGAGAGTCTGTGTCGCACGATGAGTGGAGAGCGCAGGGTGGTCGCTGCTGCGAACGCTGACGAGGAGGGTGTCGCGGGGGCCGGCGCGCGTCGGGCGCAGGGGCCGCGAGGGCCACGGGCGTCTGGGGCGCGTCAGGCACGTGGGGGTGCGTTCTCTCCTCCGTCGCTGCTAATGCGAGAACCGCCCTTGCCTCCCTCCTCTCCTCGGTTGAGTCTCCTCTCCGCTCCTCTTTGGTTGTTTTGTGTCTTCACTTCCTTCCGCCGGTGGATCTCTTGCACCAAACGGACCACTTAACACACGTCTCGAAAACGGTTTCCTTCCCTTCCCGCGATCAAATTTTCTTTTCCTCCTTTTACGCTTTTTAGTTATAAAATGGACTCAAAATTCCGAGTCAACGGTATTTGTTTTTGTTCGTCAAGGTCGTGCACTATAATTAACCAAAAGGGTTAAGGGGTACAAGAAAAATAAATTTTCCTCTGGTATATAAATAAGAGCGTCCATGCGATGCCCTACGTGACAGTCTAAGGATTCATGTCTCTGTCGCGACACATGATGGAGTAAGCGAGCCTACGGCTGCTTGAGGAAATGAGTAGAGACGAGGCGTAGCGTCAGCATGGGGCGGGAATCCCCGCCGCCGCTGCTGCTGCCGCCGCCGCTGCCCGGAGGCCGCTGCTACGTCCCGCGAGGGTGCTGCACCGCGCACGACGCGCTTTCAGCAATCTGTGGACAGACAGACAGATACACATTGTATTATACTTGTACTATGCACAGACAGTTCATGCCAGGATACAGAAAAAAAGCTGTTAGTCCGAATCCCAGTTATACGAAAATTCGGATAAACCAAACCGATATTTTTTTTAAATTTTAATACAGCAAATGAAATAACTATTAGTAATAAAAAAAATATTTCAGCATCATATTATTATACTCTTTAAAATCTAGAAAACAACCAACAAATACATTATTCTATCAGACATTTATTTTTCTATTTTTATCAAAAATCGGATAGTAAATAATTGGGTTAATCTGAACAGGGAGTGGTCCCAATTAGTTCAGATGTACGGGGGTTCTACTGTAATTACACCCCAATCCAAGAAATCTATCCACAATACCATCTTCCACCGCCGCACAATCGCAAATTACCATCCCAGTTTTGTACCATGTACTGTATGGACCACCCTTTAAGTTATTGAGAGAAACTTAGGAAAAAGCTCAACAAAATGGCGGTTTACGGCCGAAGTATGTCATTCAATTTATCTATTTAAGATTGTTTTACAATAACCGTTTATCCATTTGAAGTAAAAGTTCAGTTTACGTCACTCTCATGAATTCGCGTATGGAAAAGAATATCCTCACAACTTCACTAATGAATGCATACGACGCCAAGGAGTGTTGAAAACTAATGAGAGTGATGTCAAGGAATTTGGCAACATCTATAGTCACTGCATCACCGCCTGTTATTACCGGAATGGATGAGAAACAAAAATAGAATATTACGGAGATAGCGACAGTCTATATTTGAGTGTTCCGCATGACGCGTTCAACGAGTAATAATTGACCAAACGAGCAGTAGAACAACGAGACGCGCAGATTAGACTTGGACTGTTAAATCGTTTGACACCTCTGGGCTAGATGATAAGTGTTATGGCATGGACGAATTACACAATGGACATTTCGAAGACAGAAATAGTACAGCTTTTGACGATCTTCTTCCCTTGGAGCACGGGTCTGAATTTGACTAATATTATTTCCAAAATAGGTATACATAAATATTGTTAAACCTAGGGAGGTAACAAAAAAAGAAGTATGGGGATGAAAAAAACTCACAAGGTCTTAAGCAATACAGGACGTTCAAATATGACAACTATGGTAAAAGTAACCATAATTAATAACGCTATTTTTTCAAAGAAAATTATAATTTTTTGTACTATGTATTTATTTTGATCATCTAAATAAATTTCTACTTTCCTTAGATAATAATGGACAATTGAAAAAAATAATATGACATAATGCGCTCATGACCACGGGAGAAGAAAATCAAATAGTTCAAATGACGCCATTTTGAACCCCCAAGGCATGAAAATAGGTATTCAAAAGTAACAATTTACGACATGACATTTCGATGCATGAGGATATTCCCCAGGCGTTATTATGGTTTTGAAAAAGAACGGAGAAATAACTCCAACAGTAAAAATAAAATAATTGAAATTTTATCGCAGAAAGTTGACAAATAAGAGAAAGATTTATGTGACATAAGATGTTGCGATTAAAAAAGCATCACAAACACAAGTACAACTTTACGATTACTACCAAGGAAATTAAATAATCGAGTCGTATTGTAAAAGATTAATAAAAAATATATATTGCATATGAAAGTTCTTTTCATTATAATACACTACCTCCCAGCTCCGAAACTTCACTAAATAAGAGATCAAACTTTGTTGGACAATAAAACCTAAGCAATAATTTCTAATACTTCCATGTAATACCAAAAAACAAAACCGAGTTGAAATTTCATGTTGAAATAAATGTATCTTGTCTGTGATTTTGCACGTGGAGGAGAGGTGTGTTAACTGCAGCTGTTGGACATCCCTGCGATCAGAGCAGGAGATGACCGGTTCGATTCCCGGTTCATCACCCGGTCGTACGGGTGTCCTTAAGGAATATCTTTACGGAAGCTATATAACCTAAGTTTCAGTAAGCCAAGTTACGCATAAACACGAGACAAAGAGAATATGATTTGTGAAACTGGCCCTTGAGAACTTCAAATATTTAATTATTTATTTATTGTATAATTCCACATCCTTAACTATGTCTCAACGTGGAATTTCCTCTTTACGGAGCGCCGCTAAGCCCGGCACTTTTATGGTGACCATTCTGCTACTCCAGCAGAAGTTATGGAAGTTCTAAGCAACACTAAATGTCCACGAAAATTATCAAATTTCTAATGCAAATGAGTATTTTCAAGTGAGCATCAAAACCATTCACACCTCAGAAACCACCAACAAGAAACAAAAACAAAACTTGGCAACCTCATCAATTGAAACTTTAGGAGGCAAATATACTTTTATTATCACACGGAATGCACTGGAATATAGATGATACAACGATTCCTCTCAAAATTCCATTTTATACACGTAATTACTTTATATTATATTGATTTACATTATTAAATTATAATTATGATTTGGTTTATAATTAATTGATGCTGTATTCACGTATCAACATACTGTTGTTTCAATAGGATATGCATAGGAGTATCAAAACAAAATTCAGCAGCATATATTTTAGCGTGGTTTGTTTATTCTTAGAATCGGCATATATTACAGCATGACCTTGAAGGAGTTGGTTCAGACAAACATAGATGAAGAATGTCCTCCACTCAGCGTCCATTATGAGTACACCTCCTCATGCGACCCACACACCCTACCACTCTTCCGTCCTTTCTTGCGCCTACATCCCATGGCACTAACAAAATATATTTAAATATTGTAATTCGGTTTTTTTAAAATTCCAAATAATCGTAGATGTGCAGAAAGAACACAGCCATGTTAACGCGACAAGAAAACCTCTTTAATCCGGCATGCTCCGAACATAGCGTATGTCGGTTCAGGGACTATTACGGTCTAAAGGGGTTTCTTCTCAAAACTAGTAGTAATAAATGAACGAAAGTTAATATAAAACTTTTTCACTTCATTTTTGTTGTATGTATATATCATTTACATTTAATCAACAAACTAAATGACGTAGACTAAATTTTGAAAAAATAATGGAGGTAACTCACAAATTTCGGAAAACGTCAAATGTGTCATGAAAATCAATAATAAAAAAGCGATTTTTAACATTAATAGTCCTTAACGAAGGTGGTGGATTACAGAACATTCCGGATTATAGAATGTCGGATAATAGAACTTTCCGGATTATAGAATGTCGGATAACAGAACATTCTTGGATTACAGAATGTCGGACTAAAGAGGTTTTCCTGCACGTACACGCATGAATAAAACCCAAAACTAGAGATCATTTATTATGCCAAAGGCTTATTCGGTATCCACATTCTTTCAGTCATAGAGTTAGTCCGCGTGGAAGAAAGGAAGGAAGGAAGGTCGAGCGTTGGGTGAGTGAGCGCGTTGCCCGCCACGGAGCGGCGTGTGGCCCTGGCCTCCTTGCGTCAACTCACGCGCTACCTTGGTTTCTGAGGCGAACGGACAGAACAACAGTACGCCTCAAAATAAAGAAGAAATGTTCAAAAATCGATTAATTGAAAAGGAATGAATGGGTAGCGATGTTGGATTGCAGTGGAGTGTATCAGAAGCAAAAGTAAATGTCTCTACTTGTCTAGCCACGCATTGTATCGAACCAGTGTTCTGGCGCGCGTACATGATGTTCCCGGTACACGGGGCCAGTGAATGCCGCTTTTCAATTCCTCTTCGTATCTCCGCATTGTGGAGTACATAGACACGAAACCTGGACAAAAGTATTTTATCAAGTAAAATTGGTGAATTATGGCGAAAAATCACTTTCATGTATATAAACAATTGTTACGTCTATTATTCACGTTAAGAAAATTTATATAGAGCTTCTTTTCAATTGTTTATATAGATCTGATACATAACCTCTCGAATCGAAAATACATTTAACTTAACATATTTGTTTATATAAACATAAACGATAATATGCCATAATACATCAAATTCACGGGATAAAATTCTTTTGGTCAGGTTTCGTCTCAACATACACCACTGTGCGGTGTTATGAGGCGGTGTTGAAACGCTGCGTTCACTAGCCCCGTGTACATTCCCTATGTCTATACCGATGGAGAAGTCTTGAGTGACTCGTTCATCAACCTCAAGCTACTCTTATAAGAAAAAAGGAGACGAATACCCTCATTAGGACTCAAGAGGGTACCAAACAGGAATTTTTCCAAAATAAGAATTAACCAAAAACTTAATTTGATTCAGCGTCTGAATCAATTTCATTTTAATATTTCAAAACAAACTTCTGCATTTTTTTAAATTGGACGTAATTGTGAAAAGGGATAAAATTTATATTACATCTTAAAAATCGTTAAATTTTATTAGGAAAGGCACAGAAAGATATTGGAAGTTTCTAAATTATCGGTCTACACATTTCTCATGTATGCCCCAAAATATTTTTTTTCAGTTTCATTCCCACAAACTGTGTCGCCTGATATGAGTGAGCTGCGAGAGCTGCCTCCCAACGCCGCAACAACAACGGCGCTGCTAATCGCAAGCGGCGTGGCGCGGCGGAGGGAACGAACGACCTCCACCCACGCCTAGCGTTCGTCAACACCCCGCGCCCACTCGCCCGCGCCCCACTCCGTCGCTCACCAGCAACAAGTGTCACGGCCAACTAGCGCCAAGCGCAGCCACTGCCGTGCTCCCGCGCACGCACGCTCCTCGCTCACTCTCTTCCGGACCCGCAAGGACGAATTAATGCGCGCCGCGGAACAGTTCGAAGCGAGGGGAAAATGAACTTCCGGATCATCGCACTCCTCGACGAAGTTCTCAACGGAGCGTGAGAGAAGCGTGGACGAAGCGTGCTGGCTCCAGTTCCTGGAGAGTGAACGAAGAATAAATTGAAATATTCGAGCGAAGTAAGAGGATGTAGCTCACACTACGATCACGCTCCACGTACACACTTCACTTAGAACGCACTTCAATGTTTCAATATACTGTTCATTCACACCCCAATATCTAAGATAAACTCTCCAATCACATTTCCCTCACATATCGCAGAAACTTTTCAACGATGAACTGTCATCCTCTTGTAAAAAATGAAAGACAGGAAACTTGTAGTAAAGAGCACTTTGACCAACTAATGCATATCTTATCTCACTAGGGGGGGCGTGTGAAGATTTCGTAGACGTACCAACCAATGGGGAAATTATAAGAGAGAAAGAAGACATTTCATGAACTAACCATGACTCAAACACCATTCATACCTTAAAACAAATTATAATAAATTTATTGTCAAACAAACAGTACAAACTGCGTATGACCACGTGGAGGACAATAAACTAATTTACTCTCCGGAAGCAAGCAAGGGACCATCCCATCAATTCCGATCAAGGGCCCTAAGGCAGAAGCGGATTCAAAAATTTCAGCAAACGTTCCTAGATAAGATAAAAAGTTAGCTGCAAGTTATAATACTAATAAAATGTCAATATGTTTGCAATTTTACGCAAAAAATTACATGTACAAGTTATTATCGAACTATAGATTATTCTGAGTATAGTGTTTAAAAATCATAAGAGTTGAAAAAACACTAAATTCACGATTTATTGTTACAATAAACACGCCCCTAGAC